>CALSBZ010010703.1:32462-63159 GCA_943591055.1 Gobionotothen gibberifrons
AAAAGATCTGTAATTTTACAAGAAATGTTTTTGTAATTCCATTAAATCTTTTTCTTTTAACATATATTAATTGTTAGAATACAGTCATACACCTCAGAATAAATGTTTTTTTAAATGATAAAAAAAGACAGAAGATTACTGTTGTCATTTTAAAAAATACCGTAAATTCAAGATTCAAGGCTTTATTGTCATTTGTACATTATCTTCAGTGTAGACATGGCAATGAAAAACTGAAGTCACATGCTCCTCCAACAGTGCAACATATATATATATATATATATATATATATATAGAACATAGAACAAATAAAACAGATAAAATAGTGCAAGTAAATACAAATACAATAGAATAGAAATAGTGCAAGAAGAGTCTATATGCAAGTAAAGGGAATATGATTGCACTGCCGTACCAGGCTGTGATGCAGCCAGTCAGGATACTCTCTATGGTGCCCTGTAGAAGATGCAGAGTATCCTGGAGTCCATGTTGAACTTCCTCAGCCTGCGGAACAATATCATAATGGCCAGGGACTTTTCACATGGAGAGAAAGCATACACATGTTGAGAGGAAACTGCATTCTTTTTCTGGGGGAACCAGAAACGTTTTTAAGCTTCTTCTTGCCCCTTTTGAACATGATAGAAACTTTGAGAATACATTTTTTTTATACCTTGAACCTTGAATTATTATTATTTTCTAACATGTTCAATACATTGACTAATACAATTAAAAAAAAAGGTGATGCTGTTAGTGTGATGAGTCCATGTCAGGTCCTCAGTGATGTGGACCCCGAGGAACCTGAAGCTGCTGACTCTCTCCACCGTAGTCCCATTGATGGCGATGGGGGCGTGTCCCTCTCTGCTGCTTCCTGTAGTCCACAATCAGCTCCTTGGTTTTGCTGACGTTGAGATGGAGGTTGTTATCCTGGCACCAAGATGTCAGGTTTTCGACCTCCTCTCTGTTCGTCGCCGTCGGTGATAAGGCCGATGACGGTCGTGTCGTCAGCAAACTTCACGAAATCTAAGACCATTTACATGTAAAACACAAAGAAAACATGTCATTTTACTTTGCAAAAGCCCAAGTTTACATTAACTGTCAGATGTTTTGGAGAAAAAAAATCACAAATATATATATATACACAATATATTATTGAAACTAATAATATACATCACAAAAATAAAAACAATAAATAAAATATATTATATATAGCAGAATAGACCGGCAATGAAACATTTCAACATTTAACAATAGCCAACATTTTCCCAACGTTTTGTTCAAAAGATAACAATTATAAACACTAGAAATCTACCAGTTATGAGTGTGTGTGTGTGCGTGTGTGTGTACATGACTATGTGTGTGTGTTTCTACTCTCTCATTCAAAGTCAGAGACGTTTGTAATTAATGAATGCACCTTTACCTTAATCGAGTGCTGTTTTAGTTTTTCTTCCTTCCTCTCCACCTTAGTCCCCTTGTCCGGATTGATCTTGAATAGGCACCTGTTAAGACAGAAGTACACTTACATTTAGTGTTTAATTACAAATCCTGTGGATGATACAGCCATTAATTGTCTTTACAGTTATACAGCTTGAAGTCAAAGGGCAATGCTACTCTTCAATGTACTTTCCATTAACTGTTATGATCATATCTGTACATTTAAAGCATTGGTTTGAATAGAGTGTTGTTCTATAAAGTCGTCACTTGGCATCACTATCACACTGGACAGTATCGCAGCAGGTCTGTAAACAGGAGCAAGCGGTCACTTGAAGATCATTTGAATGTGGGTAGCTACGAGTGCCATCTTGAGAGTGTGTAACTGGGGCAGATGAGGTGTGTGTCAGCAGCAGAGTGAGCGGTGTAAAAGCATCATAGTTAACTGAAAGAAGTTTTAATGTGTTTGTTCACTGCAATAATACCAGGTTCCGGTGCCCATCCCATTTCGGTGCAAGAAATAGTTGCGTCTTCCTCGTCAGATTCCATTGTCATCAGGTGCTGACACTCCTGCTAAGCTTTTACTTGGTGGTAGAAGTACAATATTCTAATTATACTTGTGTGTTTCTCTGTTATAGACCACACACATACACTAAACCTGCTCCATGGCTGTATTACTGTGATGTTGTGTTGAATAAGTTAGGGAAATCAACCGCTCCCAAGAATGTTGTGTGTTCTTACCCCAAGGTGTACGTCACTCCGAGTGAAACCTTCCCCTATACAGTCCTACCTGAATCCCTATTCAATACGACTATTTTCCAAATAACTGAATTGGCTTTCTTTTGTTGTCGACAAAGGGCCCTCTTTCTGTCATTTTCACTGAGCTGAATACCTGATACCACCGATTGGCTAAGAGTGAGTTTGGGATTTTAGGGAGGAGCCAAAGCACACCATTGCAAAGGAAAGGGGTACGCTGAATTTACAACCCAAGACAAAACGAGAGCATAATGCGAAACAGAATGCAGCACAATAATCTTTTTATCTTGTATTGTCAGGAGCACTTATCGTGTGTCAGAAATGTGCACAATCCTCTACTCTGTGGTTTAAGATGGAATGACTTAATAATCACAATTCAAGTCTTACCTCTGCAAGAACTCCAGGGTAGCTCCCAGTTCTGAGCGATAACTGATGTTGAGGCAGTAATATGCTGCAAACATCAGCATCAGGGCGTCGACAGCATTCAGGACACTGCCACTGACGATGGTCTGGTCCTCTGCTATCATGTAGTGTCCAGCTGTCAGGGGAGAACTCCCTTAAGGTACACAAAGGAAAAAGTCACAAAACATTTATAAATCCAAAAAATATTTAGTGCAGATTGTTGTTGTTTTTTACTGGTGATCATATGGCCAATTGTATTTAAGGAATGATCAGCTCCTGCAGCTTTCTTTTCTTTCTTAAGTGTTTCCTAATGTTAACAGTGTAGAAAATGTCACATCATAAAGGGATAGTTTGGGTGTTTGAAGTGGGGTTTTATAAAAGGTACAGTACTTATCTATAGTCAGTGTATTACCTAGAGTAGATGATGGCCGGCAGGGGCGGACTGGGAAACGGTGGACCCCTGTCGCCTGTCGGCACAACTTCAATGATGCCGTTTAAAAGCAGCGAACCGACCCGGCCGTTCGGTGATTCTACAGATGGCCAGTCCGCCCCTGCCGGTACCGAAGTGGGCCGAGCGGCCCATCGGGATTCGTCCCGAACGTCCCGATGGCCAGTCCGCCACTGATGGCCGGTATGCCCCGAGCTTGGAGATGCAGACAGGAGCAACCACCTGGAAGCAAAGCAATGTACTGCTCTGGACAGGGTCAGCAGAAAAACATATTTTAGCCACCTCTTGATGATTTCCATATCCTTTCACTGTTTGCATAGCAATACCACATAGGACATTGAGAATTGATAAAACTTGTAATATGGCAAGAAATCTTACTTGAGGATCTCTGGCTGCTGTTTATTCTTGGTAGGTTGCAACTACTGGTACTGCAGCTAACAGCTGAGGGGAGAAAAGAGACACAGGTTTGCACATGCTTGAGCAAAAATAACTTAAATAACACAGCAGCAGCTTTAAGTACAGTAATACCACTTCAAGTATAAGACCTGAGTACTTCTACTCTTATACACAGGGCTGCACATAACTGGTGCGCATGCGCACACCCCGCCAAAAAAAGCGCACCGGATCATTTGAAAAAAGGCGCATTTGCGCACCGAGAGAGAGAGATAGAAAAGAGAGAGATATTTGCGAGTTGCATAAGAACTGGTAAGATAGCAGGGTTTCCCACACATAGACTTTACTTGGGCGGGCCGCCCAGGTATATTAACGGTCGTCAAAGTATAATTCGCGAGCTATTTAGGTTTAATTTTTGTAATCTGTCCGCGAGCACTCTCGCTCTACCCCTCGCTATTGCGTGGAGGGTCTGCTTTATGCGCTCCCACAGTACTCGCGCGTACCCCCCGTTCATAAAGTCAAGTACCCCTCAAAAGTGCGCACCAAGCAACATCTCCAGGTGCTCCTTTGAGAACCAGGGCAAAACAATTATGTTCACCCCTGCTTATACAAGGACAAGATCTGAGAACTTCTCCCACCTCTGTTTATAGCCTTAACATAGGATCTAAAATATATGGATAATGTGCATTGTGTGTAACATTATGCCCACGAAAAAAAATCGATTATAAAACTAAGGATTGAGCTAACATTAGGAGTTAGTGACAAGAGTTAGTAAACTATTTATTAAATAATATTGCGAAAAAGTAACTCTGAAACATTCACTGCACATCACGCTCAGCCACTCGAGCACGCATCTTGCACATCATTAAAAAATATCATTACTGCACGTAATGATGGCATAGAACAGCTCACTTTCAAAGCATGGTAGCTAGCTAGCTGCTACCTAGCTATGGTAACGTTAGCTAACAATACTTTGTTTTCGGTCGTTAAACAACATGTATACCATAGCTAGGACTTTGAGGTTTGCAATGTTTTAAGACTTGAGTGTTTTGAATCCGTTGATAAATAGTTTTTACCGTTACCTCTCAGTGCTGATTTCTCTCCTCTGGGCGCGCCGTGCTCTTCACCTCCTGCATGGCATGCTAACTGCGTGGTCTCTGTAGTGTCAGTGGCTTTCCGCATGCGCTCTGTCTGCCTCAGCGCATGATGCGTGCGTGCAGCAGAAGTCTCGTCTCTGATTGGCTGCAAATCGATTGCCCTGAAAATCCTTTGATGAACATCCAATCCTTGTATTATTTTTAAGAATTGGTAACACCACACCAGCGCCATACCATAAAGATGAATTTAAAAGTAAAAAAAATGGGGTGCAAACTATTTACATTGCAATTATGATTGTTTAATTCTTTGGATGTTATTTTATTAATTTACAAAATGAGAATGTAACTAGTTGATAAATAATAAAACAAACACTGAAGGCCTCCCAAAGACACAAGCAAAATATGTTATAAGACTTCTTTATTGTCAGTTTATTCTTTTAAATTGAGAATAGAGAACACTGATAACTAATGTTGGTGCACATTTATATAAGTTTGATTATGATCAGTAATATCCCATCTGTACTTTGTAGTCCTGTCCCAAGTACAAGTTAAGTAGGTATTAATCAACGTGTACATATGTTTGTAGCCTTTATTTTATATAGTTTACTATCATTTGTAGTCATGCATAGTACTGCCTTCCTGATTGCTTTATTTTTGAGAGACCTATTCTGCACCTACCTGGGTTTTAAGAGAGTCCAATACCCTATGTGACTGTTCAGTCTCATAAAACATGCACAATTTACTTTTTGAAAACACAAGCTCACAATAAAGTCAGATGGGAGACATACAGAAGCAAAGTGTGATAGACAAAGATGCATTCCTATATTAAACAAACAGAAAGGAAAACGTTGTTGTTCCACGAGGCAGTTGTAGCCATAGCAAATGGATTAACCTTCAACCTTCAACTACCTGCTGCCTGAAATCCCTGTGACATCACTGTAGATTGTTGTAACCAACTAGCTGTGTGGGACATTATCACAATACATATTTAAGTTAATTGACTTGGATTGTAAAGGTCTTTCGCTGCAGTTACTAGCTTTGTCAACATGCTATGGTGAAGGCCTATTCTTTCAATATGATGGATATTATCAGACGTCTACAAGGACAGCATAGGTTGTTTGTTTTACTGTAATTGCAATGTCAATACCAATTTAGCATAGTGGTAGCACTAACTGCTAACAAGGTTTTGATATTCAGAGTCTGGCTGTTAGTGCTTGCTAGCATGTTATGCTATGGGCTTGATTGTACATGCTAGTGGGATAAGGCCTAAGGGAAAATGCTAATGTTATTGAACTTCTAGATCCTTTCATTTTTCACTTACAGTGAAACTCAATATGTTTTTTGCATACTGTCCGCCAATCACTCTGTTTTTTAAATATTGAGTTAAAGTCACACATTTTAGAACATTGATACATTTCTAAAAGCTACTTTCCTAACAAACATGGTGCAGTAGTTGTAGCAATCGCTACGAGAATTCACTCTGTGTTAGCTGCACAAGGCACTTTGCGGTAGCTTCACGTCTCTGATTATCTGAAAAGCTAAATGATGTCAGAAATGTACACAGCTTTTTCTTGTGTTGAAAGAGATCAGCAGGTCAATGTTACTTGGGTTGTGAACGCACAACAGTTGGTTGTTTGTTAGTATAGTTGCTTTACTGTAATTGCAATGCTAATACCAATTTAGCAGGTAGCTAACTGCTAACAAGGTTTTGATATTCAGAGGAGGCTGGCTGTAAGTGCTTGCTAGCATGTTCAATGTTATGGGTTTATGTTTTTTCAGTTTATCAATGTAAAGTAGTGGTTAAATTAAGCAAAATTACAAAATATTTCTTTCTTTACTCATATATTTTCTTGCAATTATACATTTTTTAAATGAGTATTAACAGTATTTGTTATGTATTTGACAGTGATATATAGCCATAACAAAAGTTTTTTTTGTAAAATTACAGAAAATGCAGCTAATTTTTCCACCAGAAAATCATTTATTTTTACGGTTAGTTTTGTTAAATTCGCATTTAAAAACTGCTAAAAAACAGATAAATAATGTATTCAATTTTTACAGGTTTTTTTTGTTAAAATACAGGACACATTTCAATAAACCGTTTATTCTTGTAAATTTAATATGATTTACTGTAATTATGAAATACAATAAAAAACTGTAATTTTTTCTGGGGAAAAACTGTAAAAAAACATTTTTTTTTTACAGTGTACATACACACAAGGGGAGTTAGTCGGTTCGTAAGAGCCAGCATGCGGGACCGGGATTCTGGGAGTTGTAGTCTTTCGAGTTGCATATTTTTCATAGTCTTATATTTCGACAGTTTTACGACGAATTATCTTTTAAATTGACAAACATCATATGTGTAATTCGTGGCACAATTCAAACGGGATCGAAAGATAATCTTTCTCTCTCCATTGACTTCAATACATAATTTTTCCAAAATAAGGCCCCATGGTCCCCGGAAAGGGAGGGACTTCGGCTCTCTACTTTTGTATATATCTCGTATTTAGACACTTATACATTGCACTGCACTTTAAAGCTTCTCACACACTTCTGGTCAGATGCTTACTGTATTTCATTGTCCCAGAACTCAATTGGAATAAAGTCTAATCGAATCTACATTTGACCATATTATCGAATAAAATCGAAAATATCACTCATCAACGGCTTGAGCTTCAATCTCAGGATCCATGTATTTATGATCCTCTCAAGAATGGAAGTAGTCATCACATACAGAGCATTTGGTCCAACTATTTCCTGAACAGTGTCCTTCACATGCTGATATACAAGGGGCTGAATCATCATGTTAATCGTTGTCACATAGCTATCATATGCCTAAAACAGTCCTGATGCTCTTCTAGGTAATCATACATCCTGTTACGTTCACAGCTACGTAGGGATTTTGTTATCATCTGTACTCTGATATTGGAAGAGTACATTCAGTATTTTCCTTAACATTAACTCATTGAGTGTAGAATAACGTGGATGTGTTTCTGTCAGAGGCCACAGAGAGGCGAGCAGCAGCATCTCTGGAGAGGCAGGCGAGCCCCAGCCAGCTCCCCACAGCCCTGCTCACGCTGGAGGGGATGACCTCGTACCGGAGGATCGAGGAGGCTTTCCACTGCAAGCTCAAAGGACCCGTGGTGGTCGACAAGAAGACTCTGGTGGAGCTGCAGAACTTTCAGACAGTACGTTTGTTTAAAGGTCACCTATTATGCAAAATCCACGTTTTTATGTCTTTTATCCATAAACATGTGTCCCCTCTGCGTAAAGAGATTCTGAACGTTTCAGGATTCTCTCTCTTTTTGTCCTGATCCATTTCTATAAAAACCTGTCTGAAAATGAGCTGATCAGATTTTGGCCACTTTATGATGTCATAACGATGTTTTGGCTTGTGTAACCATTAGCCAATCAGCAACCAAGGTAACCCCCCCCCCCCTTATATCACCTGAATCTCCTCCTAGAGCACCATTGTGTTCTTTCTAACCAAATATCTCTCAGAGGGGCGTGGGGAGGGGCTCCTTATTTTCACTCTGGTGGAGCTGCAGAACTTTCTGACAGTACGTTTGAATTGAAACCAAGTAAAGCCAAGTCAATGTTTAACCTCAGAGCACATTAAAACAACTGTGAACATTCACAAACACACCTCCGCCCCTCAAAGACTGCAACCACTACTATTTAGAAATAGTTATGGCTATTTTACTTTGGTTACTATAACCCTTTGTGAACAAACCACAGTTAGAAATTGTAAATATGCACTATGACATTGAATTTGATCTCGTTGCACTTTCATTGCACTCTTATTTATTAATATATTTATTTGTGTATATTTGTTACTGCAGTGAGAGTTGCCGAAGGAATGTCGTTGTACTTTGTATGAAGACAATAAAGATATATTCTATTCTATTCTATTCTTTAAGAACCAGTTCAGCTTTTGGTAGAAAAAGAAAGGTTTTGGCTAATCCTGCTTCAGCATGGTTTCACGCTTTGTTTCTGACCCATTTGCTTCTCTTTCCTAACTGTGTTTGAAAGAGCGAGTGTTTGGTAATCATCGCTTAGTTTGCATGTGGGGGAATTACGAGAGGATCATCCCCTCTCTGGTAACTGGCACTGGCAAAGCGTGCACTGCCTCTCCGAGACCCAGACTGGCTCTCTGGATACAAATATCTACTTTTTCAATTATACACATCACTTTCTGGGCAGCGTACAAAAGGCACTCTGTCTCTGACTTGGAATAAAGTGTGGAGAGGACAGAAATAGACACTGTTTGAAACGGCATGCTGTAGTGGAAGAACTATGCCCCGTTGGGATGGGCTGTCATGGTTTCAGGAGGGAGGATTAGGCTTTTCCGAACTGTTTAACATGCTAACACAGCACTTTGTTCGTACAAGCGTGTTACATATGGCTTTGGAAGGGATACATACATGTTTTTGCAGAGTCATATTTAAAGAAAAAGAAAGCCAATTAAGGACGTACATCTTCACCAAATCGGTTCCATAAGCTTGGTGACATTTGCAGAATTTCCACTGCATGATATTTCACTTCACTTGACTCAGTCTTTTATGGTTTTTACCAACACTTGATTTGGGTCAAACTGAACCATTCTATGCATTACATTAATGCAGACAATGTACAAAATATCTGTTTTCTTTTTTTATTACTGCCAATTTGTATTCCATATTTTATTCCATATTTTATTCCATATTTTATTCCACATTTTATTCCATTCTATTTATATGTAAATACTGCTATATTTTGTATTATTTCTCAATATTTTTTAATGACATTTTTATGTATGCACCATGACATCAAGTCAAATTCCTCGTACGTGTAAACTTACCTGGTAATAAACCTGATTCTGATTCTGATTCTGATTCTGATTCTGATTCTGATTCTGATTCTGATTCTGATTCAGGGTAAATGAGGAAATAGTTGAAGCTTACTTGGTAAACTGAACCAGGCCGGCATATTAGCTGTCAGAGAATTAATTATTTAACACTCTAAAATGTAAACATATTAACTTCATGTCTCTGTGCTTTCAGCCTCCGGCTAAAGGAGCGTTCCTCAGAGGGTTGGGGATGGACCAGTCCACCGGGAGATTCACGGCTCCCATCACTGGGATCTACCAGTTCTCTGCTAACGTCCACATTGGTAAGTCACAGTCACTGTCTTATATGGAGTATTACAGTACATATACAAAGGAAATAAGAGTCTAAACATGTAAAGAAACAGTCCTTCATTGGCGTAATTTGTGCATCATAGACAAACAGTGTTTTTACGCTGTCTATGTTACATTACATTACATTACATTACATTACATTACATTGAATTTAGCTGACGCTTTTATCCAAAGCGACTTACAGTAAGTGCATTCGACCAAGAAGATACAAACTTGAAGAAAACAGAATCATATAAGTACATCAGGTTTCATAGAGCCAAAACATTTCAAGTGCTACTCAACTGGCTTTAGATAAGCCAGTCCTTTGTTAGTATATAAGTGCTTTGTTAGTAATTCTATCGCTCAAATTGGAGTCGAAAGAGATGAGTGTTTAGTCTGCGCCGGAAGATGTGTAAGCTTTCTGCTGTCCTGATGTTAATGGGGAGCTCATTCCACCATTTTGGAGCCAGGATAGCATTTCAATCAGGAGAGACGTGATGTATGCAGGGTTCCCGCGGGGTCTTAAAAAGTCTTAAATTTGATAATCTGAATTTAAGGCCTTAAAAAGGTCTTAAATATGACCAAAAAAATAAGAAAGGTCTTAAATATGATTTAGAAGGTCTTAAAAATGATGGGATTTGAAAGGTACTTCTGTATTGCGATCGCGTCTAAAATGTGTTTTGGGGGAAATGTCCGGGCTGCAAAGTAACCCGTACGGTAAGAGCCTTTCAGTTCCCCCCAACAATTTGTATTGAAATAAATCAACATGGAACCAGTAATCACTAACGTTGTTTCCCCCGGCCCCTTATCGGAGAACACCCAGCTAGTAACCTAGCAACCAAGCTTCAGCTAGCGGCAGTCAGAAACTCATGTCTCTTCGAATCTACTTACAAATAAATATGAGGAAGTGTAAGTTCAACCGTATTTGGTTGGAAAACATCGAATTTAGTGCTTGGTTGAACCTTTTGCAAAATAAATGTGCGTTATGGGACGTATTTCTTCTTTCATAGCAATTTTCCTTCATACTTTCTTGCCGTGAAATAGGTCTTAAATTCTATTCAAAGTGGTCTTAAAAAGGTCTTAAAAAGGTCTTAAAAAGTCTTAAATTTGAGTTGGCGAAACCTGCAGGAACCCTGTGTATGAAATACATGTTTATTACCGGGACACGTAATATGAAGGAATAGTGATTGACGGATTAAGTGAATGAAATGATGTTTGGCGATTAGGCCCCGGTTTGCAGGATGATCATTCAGGAGGGGAAAACCGCTCCGATGAACCCCCTAGACACTGGTGGTGGTGATAAGTAGTTCGGTCCGGTCTGAAAGGAGAAGGTTTTAGCTTGGCCCTGAATTAGGAGACGGGAGGCGAAGGGGTGGAGGAGGGTTGTGCGTTGACACCTGAAATGACAACTGACAGAGAGGGAAGAGCAGATTTAAAGGGGTTAGCGGGCGATGATTGGCTAGCCGGGGAGTAACGCCCCCCGATCACTTATTGAGAGAGGAGAGAGTATTGAAGTGACGTGTAACACCAGAGGATATTGGTCTTCCTGATTGAACTTGCGCTGAGCTTCATATCTATGTCTGACTTTTAACATTTCCATCTGGCCAGGTTTAGAATGACAACCCTTTTAAAGGATCTTAAATATGTGCTTGACAGCTACATACATGAAACATGCATAACAACTGGGGTTAAAGCTACATGTCCCATGCAAAAAGTTAAACATCTTCTTCACCAATTGAACGTTGATTTAGTAGATATGTAAATAAAGAAATGCATTGTTCTTGTTTTGCGTGTAAAGCGAGTTATTCCTATGTTAAAAGTATGATGAGGAACAATGAAGAAAATATTAGCTTTTATTGAAAGAAGAGGACCATTCAAGGAGGGACATATTATGATGTCCAAACATTTAAATAAGTTCACTACAGCGAAGACGCTAGTTAGCTGTATATACAACGGCGGCTTATATTTGAGTAAACTATCATAGTTTAATCCACGTTTACTTTATTGGATTTGGAAAAACTGAAAAATATAAATATATCAGGACACAGAGAAAAGCAACGTTTGACAGGCCTGTTGTGTCGAGTTACTGAGATTGGACTGTTCAGCTGTAGCGGCCACTTAAATGGGATATATTTGTTTGTGAGCAATGCTTGAGACGTTATCTCCATGTGATTGTGAACATGTTTCTCTCCTTACAGACCACAACGAGGTGAAGAGGAGCAAGAGTCAGCTGAAGGCCAGGGATAATGTTCGGGTGCTGATCTGCATTGAATCACTCTGCCATAGATACACGTAGGTATTTTGTACCATTCAGTGTCTTAACATGCACACTACAACCTGAGTTTGGATCTTATTTGGGTACATGATGATACATGGTTACACGATATACCTGGCTATTCTTCTCCATGCAAACACATGATGTTAACAGTATCAGGTGTTGATTATCTGTGTGCATTTTGTCTTGACTCATCAACATCTCAGCCTCTATGCTCTCAGGGTGTCCGCGGGGTCTTACAAAGTATTAAAAGTTGATAGATTAATTTAGCGAAAATGAAGGCTATTAAAAATAATTAAAACGTTTTTTCCAAGATATGACATGTTGTAGCTTGTTTTCAATAAGTATATAAATGGTCCAAAGAGGTTGTATTCTACAGTCTGCCTGAATGTAATCATTGCGTAGGTGTGTAGTGTGATTCTGTGTAGCTTATTTATGGCATCCCGTTGGATTTGACGTCATCTGAACAGGACATCGCACGCTCACTGCTTGATAGCGCGCGAAGGTCCGTTTACGCCGGTTGCTAAGCAACATCGTTATGGGGAAATGCAAGTCTGCGTCCAAATGGTTGGAAGATAAGGAGGAAGGACAATCAATACTGTATATAGTCAATGTGAGGTAAAGTGTGTTGCCAAGGTAACCGGTTACAACTCGAAGTGGCGATGAAGTCTTAAAATGTATGGAGAGGGTCCAAAGATCCAAAAATACTTAAAGTTCCAAAAATACTTAAAGATCCAAAAAAAATACCGCAAATGGTTGGAAGATAAGGAGGAAGGACAATCAATACTGTATATAGTCAATGTGTCGCCATTGTAACCGGTTAAAAGTGGCGATGAGGTCTTAAAATGTTTGGAAAGGGTCTTAAAAAAGGTCTTAAAATGTCTTACATTTGACTTCAGGATTCCTGCATATACCCTGGTTCTGTACCAACGGCCAAATGATCCTGGTTTCTGTTGTAGTTATCCAGATGGGTGTACTACAAAATGAGTTTAACGGTTTAGCAAAGTAATGTTACGGCGGTGACACTGTTAAACCGTAGATTGCCACGGTTAATATTGCTACAGTATTAATCTTGTTCTGACAAGTTTATGCTTAGGGTTTTTGAATGAAGTCGGCTTTAAGAAACACCTTTCGCTCATCACAATCCTTTTGGTGAATTGCGTCGTTAAAATAAACAGCTGAACTATTCCTACGTATCCTTCCTTATGGGACAGTGCTATAGCCAGTGGTGTAGTGGGCGTTGGACGCGGGGGTACGCCACTTATTTGAAGCATGTTTTAATAAATATAAAATCATTGCCAGTGTTATCAGTTGCAAGTGTGTATTTGTTGTAATAATGACAAAAACATAATACATTTCACAGTAATTACAATACAAAAATAAAAACGATTTCCTCAAAAAAATTTGATTCGCCATCACGCTCGTGATCCCGCGGCGAGCTGGGGGCGTGTCAGTGACACACCCACGGCCAGCTCGCCGCCCGCCGATTTTGCGGCAGCTCTTTCCCTCAAGAACGCTAAAGAAAAAGCTCTATAATGGCAGGGAAACATTTTTTACTGGACTTCTTTTCTAAAAAAGAATATAATTCACAAGAAGAAAGAGGCTAGCAGCACCGAAGCTACAAGTGAAGCTGCTACTTGTACTACATCATCAGAAGAGCTGATTGTTTGGGATGATAGCGTCCCCCCAGTAAAAAAATCCCCACTACACCACTGGCTATAGCTAATGCAATTCTTGAATGAATACTTTGAAAATGTGATGCATCATATAGAGCTCTGTCATATGAGTAACTATTTAGTTTACAGCAAAAGTGTTGCTTTCTTCTGTTATATATTTTTAAGTTTTCATTGTAGCTCTCCATTCTGACATATTTTTTGATGATTTTGTGCGACAGACCCAAATGATGCGGCAAACGTCGCATTTATATGTGAACATGCATATAGCCTCATGTAAATAAAACCTTAGTTGGCAATGAAAGTAGATAACCACTGCAAATAGGCTTATGAACTCTAGAATCAAACAATAATTCATACTTTAACTAACACTATTTCTTACCTGAATAGTTTTTGTTCATTGATCATGGCTTTAGCCGCTCAGTCATTTAACCCAGGGCTGTCAAACTCAATTTCTTCGCGGGCCACATTAGCATTATGATTGCACTCAAAGGGCCGGTTGTAACTTTAAGACTATATATAAAAATACATATATAAATATTTAATATATATAAAATAATGTATTATATTACATTATTGCCTCTCCATTGGATTATTATCGGATAGGGTAATAACTTCATAATTAACTACATCTGAAAGCAGAAGTCTACTAAAAATGAATATTTTGAAGAAAATAAGTCAAATTCTGAGAAAAAAAACTTGTTCTGAGAAAAAAAGTCAAATTCTGAGAAAAAAGTCAAATTTGAGATGCATTGTGGGATATGTAGTTTATATTATATTCTTTGCAAGCTCTTGTGCGGCCACATAAAATGAAGTCGCGGGCCGGATTTGGCCCCCGGGCCTTGAGTTTGACACCCCTGATTTAACCCTTTACCGCTAAAAGTTAATACAACTGATCTTGGAGAACAATCATCTGACCCCAACAACTACACTTTCTTGACATTTTTATTCTGACAAATTGTTTACTTTCCCTGTGTTACACATAATTGATTGGTGTTCAATGCTGCCTTGACCGTCTCCAGTATTTATGAGCCGTTAAAGGTGTTGTTTGTAACAGTTTGTGTGGAACCAGTTTGGCATTTCCTGTATAAAAGCAGAGCAGGTCTTTAAAGGAAATGTCCTCTCACTTGGATCCTTCGTCCCTGTCGCCTAACTAATCTTTACAGACTCACCTTTGACTCTTCAGGCAGCCTGTTTTATTCGGCAGCAGCGCAGTAAAATGCCCTTATTGGGATGTGAGAGGGAGATAATGAGGTATCTAATACAGCATTTCTACTTGTGCAAATCCAGTGGAGGAAGGTTTTGAGTTCTTTCCAATATTTCTATAAAGTCAGTGAAAACTGCAAAAATGAATTGCTCCCTAAAGTCTCCCCCGGACTCTGCAGAGCTCCACAGCCTCTCTCCTAGCTTGGTACAATTAGGGGAACATATACATAATATTCTTATGATGGCTTACCTAACCCAAAAGAGTCCTTGGCTTTTACTTATTTCGAGCCAAAGCCCCAGAAAGTCTCGCCCCCCCCACACATGAAAATGCAGAGAATGTGAAATGCGGCTCATTGTGATGGCAGTTGGAGTGAAGACCAACGTGATTGATTTGCCATAAAAATGTACCATTTTCCACTTAACAGGAGCCAGGGCTCTCCCTGTGTGGTTAAAGCCTGTTGAAATGTTACAACCATCCATACAGGCTCTGAGGGCAGAGGGTTGATGAAGAAAAGTAGCATTTGGGAGGCTTTCTTGCTGAGAGTTATAGAGAAAAAGACCACTGTGATGTTTATACGCTCAATATGAAGCTACAAGCTGGAGCTGGTTAACTTAGCTTAGCATAAGGACTGGAACAGCAGTAAGCAGCTAGCACTGCTCTGTCACAATTACATGTCATGTCTTTGTGCTAAGCTAATTTGGTAAGCTGCTTGTTGTAGCTTTTTATTTCTAAAGACATGACAGTCAATCTTATGTGAAAAAAAAGTTTGCCATTCAATTCTGAGTAAGAAAGGAATGAAGCATATTTCTCATGTCGGAAGATGTCTTTAAAATGAGCAATTCATATTTGCTGTTTTGAGCGCATTGGTGCATCCAAACGCGAAAATATAGCGAAATGTGTTGCATGACCCTGATGGTGCACTCATAATGGTCAAAAAGTTGATTCTGAAAAGCTGGAAATTATCAATATCTTGGCCGCCTAACAGAAGTTACACAACCATTCACAATTGCGGTTGCTTCGGTAAACACAGTATATGAATATAAGATATATATATATGGGTTATATTTATATTTTCTTCACTATTTGAGTTATGTACCACTATACCAACACAGTCTCACGGCATTTCGTATTATAGTCACAAAATTAATCTATTGATTCGTGTTCACCAACACAATTTCGCCTTTTTTTTTTCCGTGTCACACAGAACGATTTTAAAAGCAATGTAAATAATAACTAATTAGAAGGAAAAACGTATTTAAAAAAAATAGAGATTTCAGTATTCTGACACAGAATGATTTTAGAAGCAATGTATTTCTATTGGTAGTATGTTTCGTGCCTGCACCAAATAATAACAAATTAGAAGGAAAAAGAATTGACAAAAAATACAGATGTCAGTATTCTGAGGCTCTGAGCCATTTACGGCAAGAAAACTCAGACATTATACAGTTTAATATAAAAGGGATAGGGGTTAGGCTTAGGGTAAGATATTGAGTAAGAAAATGTTTTTATGAACCACACAGCTTCTGGTCTTCCAAGACCCGACCGGACAAAAATACGTGGTGCAGGCAGGAAACATACTACCAATAGAAATACATTGCTTTTAAAATCATTCTGTGTGACACGAAAAAAATGCGAAAATCGTGTTGGTGAACACAAATCAATAGATTCAATTAATTTCGTGACTATGACACGAAATGCCGTGAGACAGAACCTAATGTAATTTGTGTAGTGTTAATTGAGCTGTCTATAATGATTTGGTACAGTTTGCTGTAGCTCACTAGCTAGCGCTCGTCATATCCGGTAAGGGTACAGCAGGCGTGTGTGATTTGACTTTGTTCAAGGGAAGTATCTGAATAGAACCTTTGTGGGAAAAGTATACTTGGTGTGAACGCGCCTAAAAGGCGCGTTCACACCAAGTATACTTACTTTTCCCACAAAGGTTCCTGAGAACTCTTTTAGTTCTCATGAACTAAAGCAGATCGCATTCACACCGAAATTAGTTCCTGGGGGTGGATTAGGCAAATGAAGCCGCTGACGTCACTTCTTCTTCTTCTGCTTTGGGTTTACTGGCAGGCCGCAAACCACTTCAGGGCGTATACTGCCACCCGAAGTCCCCGGCCGGAAGTCTCCGGAGTTGGGGACTGGCTTCAGTAGAAGCTGCTGGGACTCCCAGCAGCTTCTACTGAAGCCTTCCGAGTAAATCGCCAGAACGCCGACACCTCCTCATCTCCACCGCTCCCATGTTTTATTTTGTGTTGCCATAAGTTAGTCTCTCTGCGTTTCTGCGCTGTGCTAATGCTAATGCTAATAATGCTAACTTTTTTGGGAGTTTGACGGGGCGTGGTTTGCATTCCGCCCAGCCAATCAGACACAGGAACCTTTTTCTCCCACGAAAGTCCCTGCTCTCTAGCAGGGACTGAAAAGGGCGTAAAAAAGGTTCTCATGAACTAATTTAGTTCCTGGGGCTTTTTGGTGTGAACGCAACTAAATCGTAGTTCTCAGGAACCTTTGTGGGAAAAGTACTTGGTGTGAACGCGGCTAACCCTAACCCTAACCCTAAAGCAAGTTCTTGACGATTGAAAATGTGACTCCGATTTTTTGTAAAACATGAAATTAACATCAAAATGTCCTTCTTTTTGTGATTGCAGCTCCTTGGAGATGATTGTTGGCTTAGAAAGTAACAGCAAGATATTTACTGTCAGTGTTCAGGGGCTGCTGGAGCTTCAGGTGAGCAGCACACTTAACAACACATCAACATTAAATATCTGTGTTTGTGTAATCTTTTCTTCACCACTGTTGTGTTTTGTTTCCTCTGCAGGCCGGGCAGTACACCTCCATCTTTGTGGACAACGCAGCCGGCGCTTCAATCACAATACAGAACGGTTCAGATTTTATGGGCATGCTGCTTGGTGTATAGCCCGGTAACATGAACAGTGGCTAATCCAAGCCATTCCACTGCTGCCAATTTATTTTTGTCTTTTTATATTTGTATTTCAACGGACTGCTTAAGAGCACCATCCCACAGTACCAAACCACAGGGGAGGTTTGAAGGAAGGACGTGAGGCTGACATGGACTTGACTGCTTGTCAGATGGTGAGAGGACAGTGTGAAGAACTCAAGGACTGAGTTGGTTTTTCACAGTGCGACACTGCCACTCCCCTGAGGACTGTTCACCAATAAAGTAACCTGAAAATAAGCCGTGAATATGTCTGTAACAGTGTGTGTTATCGTGCTTGTTGAAGACCTTTGCAGTAAGCCAACTATCAATGTTATTAATGTTCCCTGGATAGATGTAGGAAGAGCTGGGGAACACTAGAAAGTACATTTGTGTTTAATGTATAGTGGACATGTTAATGCTTTTTTCTACATGATCTATGTACACATTCATGTTCTTTTTAAACATGGATTAAATCTCACATGTATAGATGTTATCTGGTACATAGACTGTGAGTACACTGGACAATGGAAACATGCTCAACAGAGAAAATACGGCTCAATGAGATGTTGTCCCACAAATGTAATTATTACATTTTTTTAATATAACTATGCTAACACCGTGGCAATGTCAGTCGTTCACACCAAAGTATCTCACAGCTTGTGCATGTATCGCAATGACATTTTGTAAGCCTGACATTCATGATCACAAGAGGATGAATCCTACTGTCTTCACTAGAACTATAGTAGGCCACACATTTTGGAACCGACATTCATGTCCTGCTCAGGAAGAATAAGGGTTAAGGCTTGCTAAAAGACTGAGATGGTTAACATTATCCAAGCAAAACATTGAAAACGATTGTGACCAAATAATGACTGCTAGCACGACCGTAGACGATTATGGCGTATTCACATTACAACGGAAAAACAAAGGTCTTGCGTAATGTGTGGTGCATCTTCTGATAATGAGATCTGAGCCCACTGGAAATACTCAACTGGCCCTTTAGACGTTGCATGTGGTAGATTGTAATGATGGCGATTTAATGATGTGGTATGCAGTACATTAGTGTGTATTAATGTGTTCTGACAAAGTCCAGAAGTCCAAGTCTCGCTTTACTAAACAATGCTGGTGTTGTTAGCACTAGATTGCTGTGTTTGATCAGCCCGATCTCACCACTTTGCAAAGTCGTGCAATAGATACGCAGAAGTCCGTTTTTGCGTGCATATGATACGCCCACGTTACGTTTGTTATGAACGTATGTCAAATACCTTTTTTTTCTACAATTTTCTCCGACGTTACGTTTTGTATGTAACGTAAATGCGTTTATTTTCTACATATCTTTGCCATTTATTTAACCCTAACCCTAACCATAACCCAATAAGCTGCTGTGTCGTTTATTGCACCGCAAACATTGAAACTGTCATTGGAACGGCGATCAAGCCTGAAGCCACAGAGCTCTTTGAGGTGCAATATCAGCGTATCATATGCACGCAAAAACGGACTTCTGCGTATCTATTGCACGCCTTTGCAAAGCATTCTGGTGAGATCAGGCTGGCTTCATAGACTCAAACAACGATGTGTGTGAATGCTTATATTTCACCAAGAAAATATCTGTTTTGTCTTATCTCCATGCAGTGATATCTATTGTAATTTGACACTTCTGAAAAGGTTGAAGTAGGTAAGCGGCAATTGGCGTTCACCAAATGTTAACTTTCCGCCCTTTCCTGCTCTGCTATGAACATCCTCCAAAAGCTCACACAACATACAGAAGCCTTTCATGGCGGTGGCACATGCAACAGTTTTTCCGCTATAATCTGAGTATGGCTTTAGTTTTGTTTAAATGTGTCCGACAAATCAAGTGACATTTACTGAGAGAGCTGTAAGAGAACATTTTTTTTTACTTTAAGATTATTTTTACAGTATTCTTTGCTATCATTTATCATCTGTTTTATTTTTTGTATTTTATCCAATTCTTGTCATATAGATGTTTGTAATTTATAATAACTAATACACAGGTATCATTGAAAGCAGTGACATTTGATATGGTATTTATATTCTAAGGAAAGGAAATGTATGAATCACTTGTTGATTGAAACTCTCGTGGACTCCTGAAACAACAGATTATTGTAAAAATAAAATTATATCTTTTTGCTATTTTTGTATTACCCATACTATGCTGTAATTTGAAGATTAAACTTTTTTAAATGTAAAATGTTGGTCTCTTTAATATGTGAAACTGCCTGTTCTAATATCATCACTATCTCTGGGGAAGTAATTAATTAATTTCATTGGTTTTCTTTCAGTAGCTTTGATTTATTTATGAAAACATCCCCTGGAGTTGAACAAAATGCTCTCCGTGGCATCATTTGAATTGTGAAATACCTGAAATTCCTTTGCAAACACTGGCAGACTGCCAAGGGAATTCATGACTATCTGTAAAATATTACTAAAACATCTTGGTATTTGTAATGAAAACTGCATGTCATTCAGGATCATGTGTCCAGGGAATCAAATCAAATAGCAATTACCTTTTATCCAAGTATTTCTCAGGTTTCTATTTTTAATTAAAACTGAATAGCTGTTGTCCATCACAACACAGCGAAGTCCAGTACATGGCACTTTAATGCTCCTCTTTGGAGATTTTAATATTGTTTCCTGGGTGGTCTCTACAGCAGTAATAATAAGGAGGACTTTATTACATAAATGCTTGTCCAGCCAGTAAAATGAGTTTGTTAGCATCATTGCATGAATGCCTTATAATAGAAGCTTCTCATGGAGGCATTGCTGGGATGCCAACTGTCACATACTGTACCCAAAAACCCACCACAAGAACGTTGCTCCCACGTGCTATTTCAGCAACCTACTGTAGCACACATTTCAGAAGGGAAGGGGCCTGCTTGCTGAAAAGCCAACATTTGTAAAACAAACATTACTTGTTTTTATTTTTAAATGAGCTGCCAACATTTTTAGGTACCAGTTATTATGTGTTCTAATTTCCCCAAAGCTTCACATAAACCAGAAATGTTTTGAAAATAAAGACATTGAAAATAGCTCAGCCAGAATTTATAGTGTAAGACTAAAGCATATTCACTTTCCTTCTTTCCCCATGAGCTGCAGTCTTTCAACGTGTTGAACAGCGCAGGGATGACAGACGATATACGTTTACATAATATTTGCCTTTTCATTGCTCCAGAAGCAAGAGAATGGCACACACTTGTGAGTTTTGATTGTCTTGTGTTTTCTTCCAAAATGTGTTTAATGACAGCTATGTGAGCATGCCGTAACGCATTCGCTGCCCTGCAGTGGAACATAAAGCCTGCCAAAAGTGGTTGCGAAACCACCCTGCGCCACGACTCTGACAGGAATTTCCCATCGCCCCATTATCAGCATCAGACAAGCTGAGTGATTGCAATTACATCTGCCGAAATGCTAAGAGCAACTTGCTTTTCTCTTTTCCTTTCGGAGAAGTGAGGTATTATGAATAGCCCCATTGTGAATCTTTGAGGTTCTGTCTGCCCTGTAAACCAATGTTGTGCAACGTGCTGTGTAGCTTTAATGAGGCCTTAATTATGAGATTCCTCTACCTTAGTGAGTCATTGGGAGATGGGTTTTAGCAAAAAATCCTGTGTAGCAGCGTCGCTAAAACAAAGGGAGAGAAGCGCTAAATGTCACTAATTTGACACACGTGTGACCAGTGGTAGAAGTACTCAGCTCCAGTATTTAAAGGTGCTATTTCTCAAAATGTTTAGGTCCATGGGTGTTTCTCAATGTCGAGTAAAGCTGCTCCAGAGCCACTATTTCAAGCATATACTACGTCATCAAGTGCCGCCGAAGTACTGTTCTACCGAGCCCGGCGTACTTCGTTAGGAGAAATTTCGAGGCTGCACATGTGTAGACTCAGCGGTCTTAAAATCCCCACAATGCTTTGCGAACGGACCAATTTCCCCAAATCTGTGGCGGAAAATGTAAGGCGTGGGCTTCTCATATGACGCACACCTGCGCACTTGCTAGCCTGTTCCACTCTTTGTTTTCCGAATGCCAGGAAGGATTCTTGCCTCGCTTCTGAAGCAAGATGCTCGGAAGACATGTGCTACCAAGAAAGCATACTCGAGATTGAGAAACACCCCATATTTTAATGTTGTGCTTCTACTGTTCACATGCTTTAATCTTCCAAAAGCTCTGTATTTTCCTCATACATGCCTTTTCACCCTCTGTCTGAAACCAGAGCCCAGTCTGCTCTGATTGGTTAGCTGGTCGGCTCTGTTGTGATTGGTCAACTGCTAAGAGATGTCCCGTCCCTTAGCCTATCATGTGTTGGAGCGCACAATAGAAGTGTTACATAGTGACGTCACTTTGTTACAGAAGTAAACAAAGGAGTCCAATGGAGAAGTTTCAGGCAGGGGGGAAGTGTGGGATCCAAATCTGCATCATAACTAAAGGTATTAAATATATTACTGTGAAGTAAGAGTACACTATTTACCTTTAAATTGAAGAAGTACAAAGTAGCAAACAATGTAAATACTCAAGTAAGATACAACTCAAAATGGTACTTAAAGGAGCAGTAGGTAAGTTTGAGAAACCGGCTCGAGTGCACAAAAATTCCAAAGTACACAACCGAAAAGAATCCGCCCCTTCCTTCAGACTTCCTACAGAGCACCTCCTCCAACACACGTGAACGCGCACATGAACTCAGTGAAGACTTACATGGCTCAATCAGATGTAAGAAAACAACACCGAAGATCATGATAATGAATGTAAAACAAATGTATAACATCAAATAAATGTATAACTCGGCTCGGGAGAGTGTGGCTGTCTCCTCTCTGCTCTGACTGCAGAGCTGCTGCGGGAGGCAACTGTGAGTCTGCGCGCCTGTGAGTACTATGGGAGGGCTGAGGGGCTCACGGCAGCTCGTTAACTGCAGAACAATACGTGAGTCTCCAAACACCAGAAAAGTCCCCAATAACACCATTACAAGTCGTTAGATTAGTCGTTAGTCGCTTTTGACAAAAATAAGTAGCCGGAGGGTTTGGAAAGCCGCCAAATTTAACGACAAAGTCGCCAAGTTGGCAACACTGGCAGCGGCTGCTGCTGGCGACTGAGCAGGAGATGGGAAACACGCCCAATAACGGCGGCACACGCAATGACTGCACGAGTGTGTGTGTGTGTGTGTGTGTGTGCACAAGATTTAAGGCTGACAGACAGGTCGGCCAACCAGTTATTTTAGCCCGCCCGGCTAAAATAATTGGTCGTAGTTTTTACAGTATTACGGCTTCCACAGATGAAACATTTTTATGGATTTTTTTTCAAAGCACTTAGAATATGCATTGCTATCGGGATGTTAAGAGCATTCCATGGAATATAACAAAAAGTGTATCTCGAGCCGGTTTCTCAAACTTACCTACCCCTCCTTTAAGTAAATCTTCTTTGTTACTTCACACCCATGTTCACACTGCACATGACACCTGTTGTTAACACCCAAACAAAAAACCCAGGGGAACTCAATCTAAATCACTTCTTTGTATTATTAAAAGTGCTACAGTTTGCTATAACTCACTATCAATCTTGGTTATGAGAGGCGACCATAGTTGGAGCACAAATATGAGGAGGAGGGGACATTTTGGAGAGGGGCCAGCCTCTGTCCCGGACCCCATGCATTCTGTCTTTCTTCTCTGTTTGTCAGCACTTCCAAACATGGCTACCTGCGGAGGGAACAGACAGGGAGACTCTCTCTTAGGGATGCCAGGCTCCTGTATATTATGTTTTTAGCATGCCTTGGATTTTTTCACAGCAGCCTAAGTTACTCCAAACAGAGCCGAGCAGTCCAAGTCCTGCTGATAGCGCGGCGGCCCTAAACAAACCTGTTGCTATGATACCGTCCCAAGTGGAGCAGAAGATGAAAGATTAATGCAAAGCAGTGGAGCTCATTACTTGCTGTTTTTCACACTAATATTATAACTGTGGTGCAGTGATTTGAAGGCTGACCTGGCAGCAAGGGGTCCCTTAACAGAAAAAGCAATGGGGTTTTTCCATTGGATTTTGAAATATTGCAGACAATTTGCTCTGTGGCAAAAACACGTGTTTGTGATACTCACAGGTTTTGTTCAGCAGGATTATCTCCACATTTGTTACATTGTTTATATGATATGACTTAAAATGTAAATGCAATAGCCAGAAGTAAAAAGCTAACGTTAGGCTATAAACAAACTACATCGCAGAGCATGGCTGAGCATCGCCACCGCTAAGCTAATATTCACCACTAAGCTTATCACTACCAATAAGGTAATGTTCATAAACTCATGTTCGGAGTGATGTAATAGTCTGATTTAGTCACTTGTTAGCAGCCACCGTTTCTATGAAACATAGATGCTTTGGACATTCAATAGTGGGGTATTTACTGACATATTTTATGTCACGAAACAAAACATTCAAATCTCTTAAAGTGCACCTATCATGCAATGTATAGGCAATAGCTCTCAGATATATACAAATATATAAAAAACATGTCTATGAAGTGTTTTGCACAAAATACCAAACGGATCACCCATTCTAGCCGGCAGCTACTGTCTAAACTAAATACTGCCGTGATGAAACGCCATATCATCGATTATCAAGGATTATTTCTGAAACAGTATGGAGCTCAAAGGCTTTCTCTCTTGCCGGTTATACCACAAGGTGAGTTCCTTTTTACTTCCTGCTTCTTCACACACATGCTCTCCAGTACAGGTTAGCTCTGAGTGTTAGCGATTCTAATGTAAACACCGACCATATTATGTCCAAAACAGTCGGGCATTGTTTCTGATAGCAACGTTTCTGATAGTGCCGCGGGTCAACATTTCCGATATTATGTCATATCGGACGCAGATCTGGATCAGCTCCGTTGTAGCCCTGTTTTTAGCGATTTGGGTACGGAGGAAAAGAGAGAGGGTTTTATGTTCTGACGCTGCGTGAGTTCCCCGACACACCGGGGACACATATTTATGTAGAAAAGACATAAGAAAGTGCATTTTGCATGACAGGTCCCCTTTAAGCATGTGTTAACCACAGATCCTATTTCAGGCTTCTGACCTTTCCAAAAACTATTTCCTTCGACAAGGGAACTGGAATTGTTAGATGGCTCACTCATTTCCGGATATGAGGACTCATTCCTGGACCTCTTTATACTGCATGGTCCCTTTGATAAGGATCCTCAGTATTTTTACAGTGTGGTATTGCTACATTTACTTGCTTACCTCTGCCATTGCTGGTGGTGATCCACGCTGCATTTGATTGTTTTGCTGTCATCACAATGATTTGTCAGTGTGTTTTAAATTTAAAGAGACAGATTTGAATCACATGTGTTGCTTTCTGGTAGTTGTTTGGTCCTCTACATGAAATGTTTGGCTCAGCAGCTTAATTATTGCGCAAGAGAAAAACAGCACCACAAACACAGATCATATTACCCTTATTTACCTGCACATTAAATGCCAAAACCACTTTTCCATAGCCCACGCAAACTGAATGTGTCACATCATCATCCGTGCGGTCTTGCATCAATGTTGTCAGGGCGGTTTTAAAATCAGACAGCAGCCATGTAAGTATTTTCGGCAATTTAGTTCTCAAATTGCAGCTGTCAAGTGCAATTGTGGCTTCCCTCAGTCAGGCATGGCTCCTAAAAAGGTTTTTGTCTCGTGTCTCCGTCATGTCCACATCTCTGCACGTATACAGGTTCACTCAGCAACCTCGGGCGCAATTACACAAAAAGTTAAATGAGGACAAGGTAGACGTTAGAAACACTGGTCCAGCTTGACATTCACACACACACACTCCTCACAGCAGGCAGCAGGAAAGAGTCTGGTGGAGTTGGAGTGGAGACGGTGGGTTTTAATGACACAGTATCTCTCAGAACGTTGTTCCCATAATTACGCTCTGTCTGACGTGGATCTGTCATTGGCATTGATTGTTTGTCCTGATGCCCACCTCCTCAGGGGGAGAAAAGTGTGTGAGTGTAGAGGGGAGGGAGGGTTGAGGTGGATGTTTGGATCCCCTCGTGCTGGACAGGTTGCATTCAGGAGCCCGTGGGAGGCCCAAACTGGAGCCATTGGTGAGATTGGTATCGTGTTAATGGCTCCACAGGCTCCAAGACACATAGCAGCAAAACCATAAGAGGCACTGGAATGTGCAGCTCTCTTGAATCATTGTCATAATTAGGGACAATTGCACACGCAGACCCGAGACCTATTTTGCTCCTTGTGGTGACTCCTCTCATGCCTCAGATTGCTTATGTCTGTGTTACAAGAATAATTTAACATTTTTGGGAAATGCGTATGTTAGATTTTTTTTGCAGAGAGTAAGTTAAATGAGATGATGAGTACCACTATCATGCGTGCGTGTTTGTTTTGAGGCTAAACCCAGTGACAGTTAGCTTAGATGAGCAAAGATACTGGAAAAAGGGGGTATCTTTTCATTTTTACACTTTACTGAATTGTATTTATTTAGTATAAACCCCTTGAGGTGAACCATCTCGTTTTCCAGGGGGTCCTAACATACTACAAACAGCAAAACAATAACAAAAAACGAATTAAGTCATACAACAAGACTACATTCCCAACACACAAATTAGAAATTACGAATCTGAACATAACCCCTATATGGCCACAGAAAAGCCAAGAACAAACATTTAGCCAGCAATAAAATAAAATAAATATGAAAATAGTGTTTTGTACGTGTTAAATCATCACTTGGATTCTTGTAGGCTACTGATTAAGCCAAGGGTCTTCACATTTTGACAAAGCGAAATCTGAACAAAGCTGAAACACCTGCATCACTTTTAAATACATTTCTGAGTTTAGGAACGACACTTCCCATCATGCATTGGGGAACGTAAACAGGAAGTAGGATAATATTGCATTGAACTCGGGCAATACATTTAGGCCCTTTTGTTTGGCCGTTCTTTCTTTACAAGGCAACATTACATGTATGCCGAATTATCTATTAGCAGTTCCAGTTTGCAATTTACCTATACTCATTATTTTAGACAACTATCACTGGACCACTTTGATACTACAAATCTTTTAAAAACAGCAGATTTTTAGGCAATCTCTGGACTTGGAGCGCCTTTTAAAAAAATATTTTAAAGCGGATTTAAGGGTGTTATTTCGCAATGGACATCGAATATAACAAGACCTTCCGAAAGAGTAAGTCCCAATTACTTTATAAATATGTGAATGATGTATGTGTGTTTAGATTTGACTGAGTTATAAGACGGAGAAGGAGTCTGCTTTTTTACATCAGTTTTTTAGAAGAACACCTACATGCATCTGTCCCTTCAAACACATTAAGTATTTTCGGCACTGGCTAATTTCTATCTATTTAAACTTGGTATTGCTATACAGCAGTACCATGTTCTCAGGGTTCCTAATGCACAGTGGTGGAAAGTAACTAAGTACCTTTACTCAAGTACATTTAAGGTACTTTACCCGGGTATTTTCATTGTATACTACTTTATAGCCTACTTCAACTCTAATTAATTTCGGAAGCCAATTTAGATTTTTTTTAATCCACCACATTTATTTTACAGATTGATTTAGGCCTACTAGTTACTGTATACATTCAGATTTTGACCAACAATACTAAGATACAACTTTTAAAATATGATTATTTTGTAAAGATTAAACCATCCAACATTATATTTAACTAACTAAAACCACGAGTGGGCTACCAGCAAATTAATTCGCTTTTTTTCCCGTACATTTTCCTAAACACAAGTTAATACTTTTACTTAAGTACCATTCTCAATGCAGTACTTGTACTTGAGTATTTCTACAGTGTACTATTAGTACTTTTACTTAAGAATCTGAATCCTTTTTCACCCACTGCTTATGCAACAGCAGCACTAAGCTCAGTTATTATGGAGAACATGTCAGACATCCAGAGTAATACTCCTCCCCATATGACAGATGATTAGGCCTTAAATAGCCACTATTAACACTAATAAGGGCAAATATCCCTCATTATGTTTTCCACAAGTGATAGCAGAGGCTACTCAGGCGTGGTGGGTTGGGGGGAGGAGACGGGACGACCCATGGGAATAAAAACAGCAGATCTGGTGATGTCCAGGGCCGGTAGCTCATGTCTGAGGGTGTGTCGAGTCTGAGGTCGATGATGGGGATAAGATAAGGCCCCGCAGCGATAAGGCTCCAGAGTTTGGAGGGCTGAGGGGCCTCAGAGTGATGAGGCAGGGAGGACATGATTAGAGTAACTGCTACCTGGGAAAAACATGGGTTTGGACCAATTACTACAAACTATAAACTACAGCTCCTATGACGTACTATTAGGGGAGACCTGACAGGTGCTATATGTCTTGATTTAACTAAAGCTCAACATTATCTTCTTACAGATAAATCTGGCATATCTTGATCCGCTTTACTTTATTAGTTTAGTTGCTTTTAAGTTTTGATAACTAAATCAGTCTCTTCTATTAAATACCAATTAAATCCAATTAGGTAACATTGCGAAAAGCCTCCCCCAAATGAATTGGTCGCTATTTTTCACTATTTTCACAACTGATCTTCCATAAAACCTTTTAAAGGCAATAATATATATTTTTGGAGTAACTGAAGCTTTCAAAAAATAGTAGTTTGGACAAGAGTAGTATATTTTCCTCTGAAATGGAGTCAAGTAGAGGTCAAATGTGACAACAAATACATCAAACTTGTATTTAAGTATACTGGAGTAAATGTACTTCTCCAACACGGTTTTTTAAAGAACTTGAACGCGTGTGAAAACCATTCTTGTTAGGTTATTATTAAGTTAAGTCATTAAATAACTTCCTAAAGCGTGATTGATGAGAAAGCAGCATGTGAGCAAGAAACAGTATTTTGTGGAGATGTTCCATCCTCCACCGTGCCATCAATTCTCCTCGAGCTTAAGCGAACCCACTCTTCAGTAAAGATGGTGTTTCTGTCCTTGCAAGCTTGAGAAGAGACCTCCTCCCTTTGCAGCTCGACTCTCTGAAACACCTCAGTCGGTGTCAGAGATCGTCTGCAGGGAGAGCCCGTGTGGTTTTTTCATTACTCAGATCACGACAGTCAAACGGTTGTGTATATCCCGGCGGAGGCTGATCCAGTAGGCTCATAAATGCCCAGGCGTCCATCCATTTGTTCATGTGTGATCTCATTCATCACACTTGTCACTCTATAATCTCCCAGAAGCTTTTAGTAGAAATCCCGCTGACAGTGTTATTTGAAATGCCCTGTGATTATTCATACTAGAGTTTACACATTTGTTGAAAAGATGGAGGAACGCTTAATAGGGGGGCGTGTGGCGTAGTGCAGTGCTTCTCAAACTTTCTTCAGTAATGTAACCCCTTTGAAACATTTTCTCTGCCAAGTACCCCCTGACCGACCCCGAACATTTTTGATCGTAAAAGCCTATACAAATAATTCCAATATAGTGATGTTAGCTCACTGTGTGATTTATTAACTTCTTCGTGCACGCATTACAACAAACTAAGTATATTTTCATCTTCATGCATGAAAAAAAATAACGACATTTTTTTTAAACTGATTTTTCCAAGGAGTTTTTCAACTGAAGTAATATGTTTAACAAACCAATGAACAAAATGATATATTATGCAAAACTATAAAATACAATACACACATTTGACATGTTTATTATATGAGGCCCCCCTTGGTGGTTATAGGAATATTTTATATAAAATTATGTTTTCTATTTAATTTATTGTACTAAGATTATTTTTATAATCATGCATGGTATTTTTTTTATTAACTTTTTTTCGTTAAAAAAAAAAAATCTCACGTACCCCCTGCAGTACACCAACGTACCCCTAGGGGTCCGCGTACCCCCATTTGAGAATCACTGGCGTAGTGGGTTGTCCGTAGGTGTTCGGACCAGGGGAGCACAGGTTCAAACCCCATTGCAGTCAGCATGTCGTTGTGTCCCTGAGACACTTCACCCCAAATTGCTCCTGTGGGGTTTGTATTGAGTATGTAAGTCGCTTTGGATAAAAGCGTCTAACAAGTGACATGTAATAAATGTAAGGACTAAAATAACTTGTATCAGTTCTTACAAGGGAATCCTTTTGTCCCACTGTTGTTCAGACTGTTGCCTGCCTGGTGTATTACCTCCTTAAGACGCAGGGATATAATGAGATGGCTCGTGGGATGAGGCGCTCAGTATGAAAAGGATTAAACACAAAACACTAGTGTACTTTCACACAGTTCACAGACTGCACACTATAATCTTCCAAATCCCGTCAAAATCCCAGGGATGTATGTTTCACTAGCAAACATACGCAGTCTCTGCACGTTCCTCCTTTCTCCCACTGCGACGCCACTGCATCTGAATGAGAAAGAGCATCTCGATATGTTTTGGCAGGCCAATAAAAGAGAGAAAGTAATATCTGTGGACGTAACTCTTTTGCCCTGAGACAGGTTTACAGTCTCGTGCTGGCAGGATGGATTCCTGAAATAAACTTTCCAGACACAGGGAGTGAAAACAACTCCCTTTCTTTTGTGAGGGAGACGAGGCTCGGCCCGATATTCATCAGTGGGGATAACCTCTGACCCCAGAATCATATGACGCTGAGTGCTGGGGATCCTGCTGCAGCCAGACAGTCTGTCTGAGAGTGTCTCTCTCTCTCTCTCTCTCTCTCTCTCTCTCTCTCTCTCTCTCTCTTACTGACACTTCTTCCCCCCTCCCTTTCTTCCCATCTCCCACTTTTTCCTCACCTTTCCTGCTATCTTAGGACTGTGTGTAAATGGTTAGGGTGTCAATGTGCTTCTGAAACTCTACATTGTTTCTAATTCATTATAAATGATTACGCTACTTTCCTGTAGTGTGTCATATATGTTTTTGTGCATGGCATCTATATATCTATCTATCTATCTGTCTGTCTGTCTGTCTGTCTGTCTGTCTGTCTGTCTGTCTGTCT
>CALSBZ010010703.1:80126-94671 GCA_943591055.1 Gobionotothen gibberifrons
TGTCCCCTCTTCTCCATGTCTCTTCTACATCAACATGTGTCCCCTCTGTGTAAAGAGATTCTAAAACAAAGATTCTCTCTCTTTTTGTCCTGATCCATTTATATAAAAACCTGTCTGAAAATGAGCTGATCAGATTTTGGCCACTTTATGATGTCATAACGATTTTTTTGGCTTGTGTAACCATTAGCCAATCACCAACCAAGGTAACCCCCACCCCCACCTTATCACCTGAATCTCCTCCTAGAGCACCATTGTGTTCTTTTTAACCAAATATCTCTCAGAGGGGCGTGGGGAGGGGCTCCTTATTTTCATCTAAAGTAACAGACAGAGAATCAGCACTTTGGAAACAGGGCTGAAACAGAGGGGATTGTGGGATGCTGCAATGATCTGTTTGGTGTTTGGAGCCAAACACTTCAGAGACATGTTTTGTATATATCTGAGACCTGTAATATATTGATGAAAAACAGTATCATATCGGACCTTTAAGGGATATATCCGCTAGCTTTGGTACATGGGCTGCCTGAGCTAAGCTACATGTTCCTCTAACTTTTCCTGTAGCACCACCATGATGTTTACTGAATGATCTCGATAAAGACTGTACTCACACTTAAGAATGGACTTATGAGGACTTGAAATAACTTAAATGTTTCCCGGACTTTACATATGGTGGAATTATGATGTTTCAATTGTTCGCCCTATTTTGTTTCATCCTTTGAATAATAACCAAATACTTGCAAAACCTTTGATATATACTAATCAACTTCAGCTGTACTTTGTGTTGAGCGTTACATTGCAAATGTTAGCATGCTAGCACGCTAATCGAAGATAGTGAACATGGTACCCAAAACCTGTTTAACCTCACCATGTTAGCATTGTTATTGTGACTACAGTATGTTAGCATGCTGACATTAGCATTGAGATCAAAGCACTACCGAACAACCTCACAGAGTTAGCATCCCGTAAGCTTTTTGTTTCGTTGTTGGTCAATTGTTGGGTTATAAAAAGGACCAAATAAAAACCTACATTTATTCTAACGCTTGTTTCTTCTGCCAGGATCATATGCAGTTATGGCATGACCAATCCCGCCGTTACCACACAGAGCTGCTGGATTTTAAAAAGCTAACCGCTGAAGCCATGGATGGCCTGAGGAACGACCACGGCACCATTTTGGAGGATCTGACAGGAGCTGGAGTCCGAGTAGACCGGGTGGAACGAGAGATGGACTTCGTAGAAATCCAGACTTCCCCTCGGGCCTGTGCGAATAAAGCAGACAAGGTGGTGGAGCAGGAAGCCTGGGGGCTGCAGGAGAGCAGAGGGGAGGAAGAGGAAGAGGGGGGAGACTGGGAGGAGCTGCAGTCCAGAGTCTCTGGTGAGCTGCAGGGAAGTACATGCTCACTTCAGACAAGCATTCTCTGCAGGGCGGCTGCGTTTGATGTTTCATTTTCATTCACGACGGAGCCCCGGCACAGTTAGCACCTTAAGGAATATACACAGGTTGTTTGTGCTATGCTTAATTTTAGCATTTCACATCACACCATGATCAAAACCACCCCTTGTGCAGAGAGAGCGTCTTGGAAAAGCCTCTGGAAAACGAGAAACAAACACAGTGCTGTTACAAGTCATTTAACCGAGGGCTTGGAGTCATGTTTTCCAGCAGACATATGGCTTGATGCAACTCATTTATTTCTGCAGAGCTACTCCCCTGCCTTGCGCTGTTTCGGCACAGCATTCGTCTTCATAATCTCCTGAACCCGAGGCGTGCTGCCATGAACAGTGCTGAGATATAACTGCTGCAATGACTCATTTACTCAGAATAATACAGGGACTTAAAACCCCTTTTGTGAAATTGTGAAACCCCACATTTAAATCGATGAAACACATCAGACTTTATATCTGAAGATTACACTGAATGGGCACATTAAGCAAAGGATCCATATTTTTCAAATGGATCCAAAAGCTAAATCCCTGAGGAAAGTTCATAAGATTTCTTTGGTTCCATTAAAAGACACAAATATTGATTTCTTTATTAGTCACGCTGCCTTACTAAGACAATCGATAACACATACATTCAAGAATTATTAATTATTAACATTAACCCTCAATTATAATGCCGATCATGCCCTACTTATTAAAGGAGCCTTCTCTCATCCAGATGTTTAAATACAAAGTGGATGATGCGGAGAAAAGGCTGCTGTATGAGTTTCTCTGTGCAAAATCTCCGCAGACAGGAAGCTGCCCCGAGGTCAGCTGCTCGACTCTCTCCGAGCTCATGTTCGCTCTGCACACAGTGAGCCATTGTAAATGTTTGTCAAGTGACCCAAAATGAACCTCAACGCATTGTAGGAACCCATTTTTGATTTGTGAGCACAATGCTAATTTAGCTCCAGGACACATAATGGGGGGGTCCATCCTTTATCCGTGTGTTTGTATTAATCTTCCTCCTACAGAGAGCATCTTCATGTGTGCTTCACTCATGTTTCCTCTCATTAGTTGTCCAATTTCCCCCTGACTGCTTTCGGATTTGCCTTCATTTGGAGAGCCGGATATTGACTGCTGCAGGCTGTTTGATGTTTTCTAAATGTTACGTTGCACAAATACACATTTCAGCGGAGATGTGGCTGAAAACTGCTAATTCAGGGTGTCTAAATCAATTTAGCGAAAATTAAGGCTATTGAAAAGTATTTTTTAACGGCATTTTCCAAGGTATTACATTTTGTAGCTTGTTTTCAATAAGTATATAAATGGTCCAAAGAGGTTGTATTCTACAGTCTGCCTGAATGTAATCATTGCGTAGGTGTGTAGTGTGATTCTGTGTAGTTTATTTATGTCATCCCGTTGGGTTTGACGTCATCTGAACAGGACATCGCACGCTCACCGCTTGATACCGCGCGAAGCTCCGTTTACGCCGGTTGTTAAACAACATCGTTATGGGGAAATGCAAGTCTGCGTCCAAATGGTTGGAAGATAAGGAGGAAGGACAATCAATACTGTGTATAGTCAATGTGAGGTAAAGTGTGTCGCCAAGGTAACCGGTTAGAACTCAAAGTGGCGGTGAGGTCTTAAAATGTATGGAAAGGGTCTTACAACATTACATTAGAGTCATTTAGCAGACGTTTTTATCCAAAGCGACTTACATTGACATTCCAGGGGCAGTCCCCCAGGAGCAATTTAGGGTTAAGTGCCTTGCTCAAGGACACACTAGTGGTGGTGTTCCCAGGTGGGTTTGTCACCAGGTAGACGCTCTACCCACTAGGCCACAACTTTCCTTACAAGGTATTACATCTGACTTCAGGATTCCTGCATATACGCTGTAATGGAACTAATTGTGCCAGCTGGGAAATACAATTAAAAAAAATCAGAATTAAATTATTATAATCACGTTAATGTCACACCTGTGAAACATTTTTAATTAGGGTTGTGTAGTTTTCATTGTAGATAGACGTGTAATCTGAGGAGCAGCATCTGGTGCTGTCTAAAGCTGTCTATTTCCTCTTAAGAAGCTTTAAAGCCTGTAATGTTTCTATAATATAAAATATTCATGAATGTATAAACAACATCTATTATTAAAGACTGTATGTAAGAAGTTGACATATATAGTCACTGTGGCGTCCCCGATTGGTTTGTCGACTCTCGCCATCGTGTTGGTGCCATATTGGTTTTTAGCTGTTGCACTGTTGGGCTTTTGGGAATTTTAGATGAATTTAGCTACTGTTTGTTTGTTCCTATGAATTAATGTTCTACAGCAACAAAAAACATTATAAATTGGCCTTGGCAGGGAAGGCTCGTGGGTATTGCAGCACATTGATGCCAAAAGGACGGATGAAACATAATTTCTCAAACCTTACCACATGGGATTGTTATTAATCAAGGAGAGTCAAGTGTATAATGCACGGCCCAACAGTGGGAAGTATGTCCCATATCACCTATTTCTCCAAAAGCCTGTTATTTCAAAACAAATGCTCTGAAAATACCCACTCTCTCTCTCATACAAACAAACAAAGAGTTTACATGGCTGACTATTATTCAGAATCAAGGCTACATTTCGACTACGGCGTAGGTTTAACACGCCCTACTTTGCTTTTTTGGTTAGTACCTGTCGAATGCATTGGTTAGGTTTAAGGATAAGGAGTTAGATTTGTTATGGTGAAGGTAAGAATATCAGGGTAAGCCAATCAAAATGCAGATTAGAGTGGGACAAAAATAATTAGCGATATACGCTTCAGTTTGTTGCAGAAAGCGTGTGTTTTTTGACAATGATCCTTCAGTTTAATGGCCATTTGCTTTCCAGATAATGGACTTTTGGACAAATGGGCTTTCTGTCCTTTTTCTTTTTTTATTGGGTTAACTATTGTAAAGTATCATTAAGGGATATTGTTTAACAAGGAAAGCTTGGCAGGCGAACCACATTACAGAAACATGACCCTTCTCTTTGTGTTTCCTCCCACGGCAGACTGTGTGGAGATCATCTCTGGCATCAGATCAGTGAAGATCCTAAAGAGAGTGGGCAGTCCCAAGGGCATGTGGACCAGAGACCCAAGGTCGTCCAAAGTCTACGTCTTCAACGGGACATCGGGAGACACCATCCATCAGTTCGACTCTGTTCGAGATTTCTCCCGCTCTCCTGACGCCATCGGCAGCCGACAGATACGTCTTCCCTCTGATTGGACCAGCCCTGGCAGCGCTGTATATAACGGATATCTGTACTACGTAGAGCAGGAGGAGGATATGGGCGTTCAGGTGGTCAAATATGACCTGATGAGCGGCTCGGTGACAGATATCGCCATGTTCCCCGTCGAGAGCCAAGCCAGTGTTTACAGCCTCAACCCTGAGATCGTAGCGGACCTCGCAGCAGACGATGAAGGCCTCTGGCTTCTGTACGCCATGAGTGACAGTGAACCTAACATCAACCTCGCGAAGATGGACCCCACCACGCTCGATATAGAACAGATCTGGGACACCCGGTGCCCACGGGAGAACGCAGAGGCGGCGTTTGTCGTCTGTGGGACCGTCTACGTCGTTTACAACACTCGTCTGGCGAGCCGGTCGAGAATCCAGTGCCTGTTTGACGTCAACGACATGGTGGTCAGCGAGGAGGCTCCCCTTATATACTTCCCCAGGAGATACGGAGCGCACGCCAGTTTGAAATACAACCCCGAGGAGAAGCAGCTCTACGGCTGGGACGACGGCTACCAAATCATTTACAGACTGACGATGAAGAGGAAGCTCCTGGTGTGACAGCGGGGGAGGGGTGTCGTGTTCTCAAAGGCTACGATAAAGAGAAGCAGCAGTACATTGAAACACGCTATATGGAAAGAGTCTTTCAGTATAGCCGGCAGTCTCTTCATTCACGGTGGATTTATTACACCATTAACATCACAGAATTTCAAGCTAGCCTTTGAACTATTATTTATTAATTTGAGTCTTTCTTCTTGTCTCAAATAAACATGGAAATGCCATTCAGTTTATTAGAGGATGGCAAGTCTTTCTACTCTGTGATGTTTTGTGTCCTCCCCTCAATTAATTTGACCAAATCTCATTTCATTTGAACCCATTCCTGCTTGTTAAGCCACTGGCTATGTTGTCGATTCATGCCGTGTCTTATTTCCACACAATTCACAGCACGCAGCCTGTTTTTGCATAAGTATTTTAATCAAAGAAAAGAAAGTAATATCACAGAACTGATAACACATTACACCCCATGGAAGAAAAATGACAAAACACTCTTTTTCTGCTGTTGATTTCCATACTTATTCAAACAAAAATAAGGACAATTTGTGGCTGAAAGACTGTCTGCTATTTCATTTTTACTTCATTACACCCTTGGTCACTCATATTAAGAGTCTTGATTGTAATCAAGATGCTCATTTTAGACGTCTAACTCTTCATGTCGATCCCTAGGACATTTTCTCAAACATTTCTATTATTACAAATACAAAATGTTCAATAAAAAATTGGAAATTCAGTTCTATCATAATAGTTGGATGGGATTACAAGATCATATCAAGAAACATTACAATATGAGGCAAAGCTAGAGGGTCTTGAAACTGAAGCAATTGATTTAACAGGTTTCTACTATGAAAAACACACCACATTTTCAGAGAAATATATGACCATCGTAAAGCACATGTTTTTAAAAGAAAAAAAGGATTATTCAACCACTTGTTTCAACACTGAAATAAGATATTAGAAATCTATGAATAATGCCATTAGAGGGGGAATTTCACCTTTAAAACGACTTGAGAGCAAACTGTCACATTAGTGGAGGGGTGTCGATGCTATGATGGATCACGTCAAGCACGGACAATAATGAACCGACTCATTCTCGCTGTCACAAGTGCCAATTATAGAAATGCCACTGCTCTGTAGTCGCTGACCTGTCTGCCAATCAGCTGCCCCCGCGTATTCCTCACTCAAACACACACACACAAACACACACACACACAGCGAGCTACAAAACGTCTCTCTCCGGGTACCCATAAAGGAAATGGCTAAACCAGATCTGTCTGCTGTTTGCATCTGCTCGTGTCTTCATGTCTGGCCCCCCGAGTTTAGCAAACTCTGTGATATATAGCGTGTTCAATGTACAGGAGTTTGAGCAATAGTCTCACTTGTCGTCAGTTTGCTAAACGAGACACCAGACTCGGTCTCAGCCACAGCCAGGAACCCTGTTACGTTTCAGATTGAAGGTCCTGTCTGCTGCTTATGAGATAATACAGATGCTATTCAGTATATAGTCACCTATTCGGAAAGACATGTTCTGTACAAGACCGTACAAAATGCAATCTGTGAATTCTTTCTGGCAGCTATCACACCGACTCCGTGGCTTAACGTTTCTCACCCTGATTGTACTGATGCTATCTGTGCTTACCAATAACAGCAATACAGAACAACTACTAGGAGGTAATCTGGAGGACTAAAATATACCCAATGATTGTGTTATGAGGATATAAATCTATCCATGATGTATCTTTTTAATTTAAAGCAATAGATGTATTTCCGTTACAATACTACAATCTGACTCAAACTAGTTATTTTAAAGTATGGTGGCTGACAAGGGCAAAGACGTTACAATAGGCGCATTCACACCGCAGTACTTTTCCCACAAAGGTTCATCAGAACTTAGTTCATGAGAACTCTTTAGTTCTAGAGATGAGGACACCTCATCTCCACCGCTCCCATGTTTTCTTTTGTGTTGCCATAAGTTAGTCTCTCTGCGTTTCTGCGCTGGGCTAATGCTAATGCTAAAAATGCTAATGCGAGGATAATAACATGGCGGCTTCACAAAACTTTTTGGGAGTTTTACGGGGCGTGGTTTGCATTCCGCCCAGCCAATCAGACATAGGAACCTTTTTCTCCCACGAAAGTACCTGCTCTCTAGCAGGGACTGAAAAGCAGGTAAAAAAGGTTCTCATTAACTCATTTTTGTTCCAGCTCTTTTTGGTGTGAACACGACATTTCGGAACTATATTGGAACTAAAGTGGGAAAAGTACTGCGGTGTGAACGCGCCTAATGGCCAACAATACGCTGCAGTTACAGAAACACGCAAGAAGCTACAAGAATTACGGAAACGGGGACACTAAAAAGTGACACACACAGCTGGGACCAGAGCGCTTTTCGTTGACGTTCGGGGATTATAAAGTTGGTCAACTGTCACTGTTGGTAGAGTTAGTCTGTTTCATAATCTCAGGTGTTTTGTCATATAATTTGAAACTACTAGATTAGCTACATTAGCTAGCTAGTTGCAGATCTGCAATAATATCGGAAGGGCTCATCCGATCACATTGTTAACATTTGCTGATAAAACGTACATTTAAGGTTATTTTCCAACAATGGTCACAGTTGGCTAACTTCATAATCGCCAAATGTCAAAAAGCGCTCCGGTCCCAGCTACTGTATGAGCGTCACTTTTTAGTGTCTCTGTTTCTATTTTGTATTGAGCTTCTTGCAGCATTTTGTTAGTTGCAGCGCTTCGCTAATGCGCATGTTTTGTTAAGTTGGTGAATGCTTTCTTAATGTTGTGCATGTGTTGTCAAGTTGGTGAAGATGTTTCTTCATTTGCATGTGCAGGGCGGTGGTGGCGAAGTCCATAGGGACTTGGCTTGGCAACTGGAAGGTCACCAGTTCAAGTCCTGGAAAGACCAAGTGCTACCGAGGTGTCCCTGAGCAAGGCACCGTTCCCTACACTGCTCCCCGGGCACCGTACATAATGGCAGCCCACTGCTCCTAACACTAGGATGGGTCAAATGCAGAGAAACTGTTTCGTTACTAGTACCTGTACTACGTAATGACAATAAGTTGAATCTTCTTCAATGTGTTTTGGCACTTGTGTGTTTTTTTATTTGCTTCGCTTTTGAAAATGCAGCACATTTTCCCTATTGAAGTGTTTTGGGCCGTTGTAAAATGGTTGCCCGTCATCCACCGTACGTATTAAAGAGAAACAATAGGGATTTATTAAAGCAATAAACTGGTGCAGCCAGTAATCTTTCCTAAATCAGATCAAATATCTTCAAAGATAATCTATTTACCACATGCTGCAGATCAAGCATCTGGATGTCGAATTCAAACACACGTTCTCCTTGAACAACAGTATGATTAATGGCACGAAAAACATCAAGAAAGTTGCATGTTTCTAAGTTCAAAAGACGAATATGTTCACCATTTTTTATGTTTTCTCAATCATCACAACCAACAAAGCTACATATATTCAAATGTTATTTTTAAATACGCTTTACGTATATTTATATCTTCTCTGGTTTTGCTGCTTAGAATAACAAAACATACATACAGGAAACGGCGGACGGCTGTACATGAAAATATACACAATCACCAAAACCTGTTCAGAAAAAAAGAACAGGAGGAGACGAAGAAGTGCTTTTGAACAGTGAGTGTCTGAAGGAAAACATGAGCGGTTGAGTTTTCATCTGGAAGAAGAAGAAGAAGGTGAGATCGCTCAAAAGCAAACATCGAACAGAGAAGAAGGTAAGGGAGTGTAAAGTGTGCTCACTTCCTGTTTACAGAAACCTCCATCAACACAAATCAGTTTACCTTTTTATTTAATTTTTTGGTTTTTAGTGTGTTAATTAAGTTGTGCCTTTGAGAGGTAATTTAAACCTGCGTTTTGTTTCTAAAATTGAAAAAAGATTGAAAAAGTTGTTTCAGAATTGAAATAGGTCATAACACTGCAGCCAATTTGACTTGACTAAGGTAAAGATTATCCAGTCATTTCTTATTTTTTTAGATACATCTTCTTGACTAAGGAAAACACACAAAATGTGCACATTTAGAATATTTTAGCTGCAGCCTGATCCCATCTTTCCTAAACGACTGCGGATCAGGAAATTGCTTAAGTCATTATTGAAACTGGAAGAACTCAACAGGGGATTTTTGTTATTAGCGTCAGTTGAAAAAAATCCAGTTTTTGGTAAATTTTTTATAGTTTTTTTTGGTATTCAGTGTCTGAATGTAGTTATTTGTGCCTTTGTCAGGTCCTTTAAACCTGCTTTTTGCTTAGAAAAACAATGATAATCAGAATAGAAACCAGTTATATAACACTGCAGCCAATTTGTTTGCCAATTTGCTGTTGTGTGAGAAAAAAAAAATCCAGTTATTCTTTTGTTACATACAACTTCTCGTCTTTTCTGCTAATGAAAACACACTAAATTAGCAAATTGAGAATATTTGAGTTGCAGCCTGGTCCCATCTCCCTAACGAACTACGGATCAGGAAATTGCTTATGTCATTATCGAAACTGGAAGAACTCAGCAGGGGCTTTGAAATTACTGTCAGTTTTGCTATTCACAAACCATAACGATGAATGGAGCTTAATGGTTTTTACATCTAATAGTGCCAAAAATGCTACAGTCATCTATATGCTATGCAGCACTGTGAATTCAATGAGAGACAAATGGTTCGGAAATTGCTTCAGATCCGGTTTGAAGTCTCTTTTTCTACCGTGTCCTGAAGCTGCTCTCGTGGAGCAATATCCGATCTCTGACTTCTCTATCCAAGAGTCTCTGCACCACATAACTGAATCTTCAGCGCCTGGAGAGTCTCCGTGTGAGGACAGCGAGATTTGTTCACCTCAGCTCAGATATGAAATGTCTGCAGACCGAATGTCCAACCATTGAGGGGGAACTCATCACAACACCCACATTTCAAACCCCTTTAAAGACTGCGCTTCACACAACTATCTTACCCGATATCAGTTCTCGGGAGGGTTCTATACTTGAGGGAGGGAGGGACAGTGAGACAGGGAGAGAGAGGGAGAGACAGTGGGGTTGTGTTTCTCCTCCATCAGACAGACAGGAAGTGGATCAGCAGGAGGGAGGAAACCCCCTTCTGGGTCACAGGTGGCTCTGCTCAGGGGCTAGCAGGGGGCCGGGGGGAGGGGCAGGAGCCTTGGCTGTCGAAGCTGGCTGTCCTCGCCTTCCACTGCAGGACACACAGACACAAGGAAGTGATTCATAACACATATGCTGCTTATTTTTATTTTTTTTACACAGCACTGTCACTCTCAGGTCACTCTCAGGTCACTCTCAGCGCAGGATACAATCTGTATAAAGGTGGCATTGTTCCAAGAGTATAGAAGAAGGGTTTCAATTAGATTGACCAATTTAGTTGGGGAGGTAGAAAATAATAATTACACAAAAAGAGACTGAAAGCAGTTAATCAATTAAGACTCAATATTTAATATGATCTCACCACAGACACAAGGGAATATAGCCAGATCGGTTATTTACACCCCGTCCCTTGTTGCCTATATACAGCTTCATAACATAAATAACAAATATGTACAGAAATAAAATAGATGGCATGGTAAAATACTCCAAATAACATGTTTTTAAAGTACATATATAAAAATACTTACAAAAAAAAAACAATACAATAAAATATAAAAACAATGTTGATTGATAATGCTGAGCCATAGTTATAAAATAAAATAAAAGAAGCCTACGAAGTAAGTAAATATTTATGTATTTCTTCACTTATTTTTCTGCTTAACTTGTATTTTTTGGAAATCACTGTTTTTTAAAACTTAATTGAATTCCCATAATGCTTTGAGGGATGTAAACAGGAACGTAGCCTAAATCAGTGAGCTATGGTTGGGCCACGTTTTCTTCTGGCATAGGTATTTCTTAACATTGTGGTAAATCGGTACCATCTAAAGTATGCCGAATAACCTATTATGAGTTACTGTTCTCAGTGAGCTCATTCATATACATACAACTATCACTGGACTACTTTAATACTGAAGAAAACTTAAAAACGCGATTTTAAGGCAGCTTCTGCATTCATGGAGAGCGTCTTTTTCCTATGATTTCAACGCAGATTAATGGACGTTTACTCGCCAAGGACATCAGATGTATTGACATATTCAGAAAGGGTAAGTCATTATCACTTTAATAAAAGGGGCGTTATGTCTGTGTGTTTAGGCTTGACTGAGTTATGAGGTGGAGAAAGTCTGGGTTTTGACGCAAATTGCCTCGTTGAGCTGTTCATCAGCCATTACTGCTGATTTACCACCTGTATGCACCTGTCCTCTTAAAGTGGACCTATTATGCTATATTGGACAAATATATTGTAGGGCCATACCTATACAAAACATGTCTCTGAAGTTTTTTACTTAAAATACCAAACAGTTCACCCATTGTAGCCATGCCTCATACTGCTCATAACCCTCTTTTGCAGCCCTGTTAGAGAAATGCGGATTTTGGGTCCTTAAAAAAAAAAATTAGCGGAGCTAATGCCTGATCAGAATTCTACCGGAGATAAAGTTAAATTCTGCTGTGATAAAACGCCATCCTGTTCTAAACCACATCAAGGATTATTTCTGAAACAGTATGGAGCTCAAATGCTTTTTCTCTTGCAGGTTTACCACAAGGTGAGTTCCTTTTTTTATTTCCTGCTTTTTAAACACATGTGGTCTCCAGTACAGGTTAGCTCTGAGTGTTAGCGAGGCTTGCTAATGTAAACAAAGACGAGATTAAGTCCAAAACACGTCAGGCATTGTTTCTGATAGCAACTTTCTGTGGGTCCACCGACGATTTGACGTCATATCGGCAGCAAATCTGTATCCGCTCGTTGTACCCCCGTTTTCAAAATCAAATCAGGTTTTATTTATACAGCACATTTAAAAAACGATTTTTGGTCGAGTCAAAGTTCTGTACATGCAAATAATAAATAACACATTACTACAATCGCAAACAGAAGACAAGACATTACAACAGCAAATATAAAAATCAAACACAGGGAAATGTCAGGAGTCGTGCTCCGCTCTGACTAGAACCAGGGAGAAGAAGTGAGTTTTTAGTGTTGATTTAAAAACCCCTAGGGTCCGGGCCGACCTCACATGGAGGGTCAGAGTTTTCCAGAGCCTTGGGCCAGCTGCTGCGAAGGCTCGGTGCCCTCGGGTTTTGAGCCTGGTCTTGGGCACTATCAGCAGCAGCTGGTCAACCGACCTTAATGCTCTGGCTGGGGTGTAGCGATGGAGGAGATCTGCTATATAGGCAGGAGCCAGCCCATTTAGTGCTTTAAAAACAAATAAAAGGAGTTTAAAATCAATTCGGAACCGAATTGGAAGCCAGTGTATCGTGAGGCCAGAATTGGGGTGATGTGGTGACGCTTTTTGTGGCCAGTGAGAAGACGAGCAGCTGCGTTCTGCACGAGCTGCAAGATTTAGGTACGGAGGAAAAGAGAAAAGGTTTTATTTTCTGAGTTTCCCGGGCTGATGTTTAGTCCCAGTCCGCCCTGTTAATGTATAAAAGACATAAAAAAGTGCATTTTGCATGATAGGTCCCCTTTAAACACATGCAGTATATTTTTGTTGCTTCTTGTTTCTCCATGGGCCCTCAAAAGTCCCTCAAAGTTTTATGAAAACATCCACCGATTTCTTATCCTAAATAATTCAATTTTTAAAGTAACGCAAGCTATTTGTCTTAGTTAGGTTAGGGGCTCACAAACATATAAAAACATACAACATGGAAAACCAACATTAAATAACATTAAATCACAAACAATTTTGGAAATAAATGAGCTGAATTAAAAGGTAGTGAAAGTCTATTTGGCCATGTTTGAAATGGCTATTAATGGGAATTAAAGGGTTTTTATATTTATTTATGAATGGTGTATTTGAAGGACAGATGCAGTTTATATATACAGGCTCTCCATACTGTTGCTGTCTTGATCTGATCATTTGATGGTCTATCATGGCTAGGTCTCACATGTTGAAGTAGTTTTTATCTCAATGTGACTACTAGTTCAACAAATGGGGTTATATATAAATAGACAACTTTGAAACAGCTATCCAACAGAGGTGGGAAGTAACTAAGTACATTTACTCAAGTACTGTACTTAAGTACAATTTAAATCGTGCACTTTTACTCCACTACATTTATTTAATACCTTTAGTTACTTAGCAGATTTGTATTAATGATGTGAAACATAATCAGCTCTTCAATCAGACTTTAGTTCCACCTGGAGTCAATTCACAAGCTACCCTGCAGCATACAAAGTCATTAAAACTAGCTTCACCTTTACCAGCTTTGATAAACACACTTGAGTAACATTTTGAATGCAGGACTTTCACTTGTAACAGAGTATATACACTACAGTACAAGATCTGAGTACTTCTCCCACCTCTGCTATCCAATGAAAGCCCCATAGGATTGACAGTGGATGTTAGTTTGCGCTACCTGTCTCTAGACACATTAGATGTCAAATAAGACATGTTTCATATAATGACAACAACTCCTTTAAGAAACAGAGCTCAGACCGACCTCCTTCTCAGACTTCTTGGACTCCAGCAGGGGGTGCCAGTGTGCAATGGGCTTCCGTGGATACGCCAGCATCTCGTTCCAGTGGTCCCTTCCAAGACCCTCAGCATGGCATCCAAGCCTCATCACTCCAATGATCTCATTATGACCTACCCTGTGGGGCACACACACACACATATGACTGCATGAACACATCAGACTTAATGTGACAAGACATATCATACATCAAAATGTTAGAAGGGCATTTGAAATGAAATGAGACTCAAGTCTGCATATGGATGTCCTGGTGATTGATCCTGTAAAAATATGCAGCAGATTCTATCTGTGCAACTAGAATTTCATTATTTCAGGAAGAAAATGTTTGCTCTTTGAAGATCTCTCCACTATTATTATCACAACTGGATGTAATCCTACAGATCAGACATGAGAGAAAACACAAGAGGCATAGGTTTCTAAATATCGCTGCTTCTGTGTAAACTACACACAGGAGAAAAAACAACAACATCCTGACCTTTAACATGCATGTTCTCATTCTGTCAGCTGTCTGCCCTGCAACCCCTCCACCCATTTCCTGTTATAGCTTCACATACCGTAACGGTAGCGTTGTACACTATTCCTCTAAATACCTGGAATTTGACTGAATCCAATATATATATATTGAAATAAATTAATAATCATTTAAAAACATTATTATAGATCCCCTTCAGACATAATACTGATAAATATACTACTACTACTACTACTACTACTACTACTACTACTACTACTACTA
>CALSBZ010010703.1:94681-116024 GCA_943591055.1 Gobionotothen gibberifrons
CTACTACTACTACTACTACTACTACTACTACTACTACTACTACTACTAATAATAATAATAGTGATAATGATAAATCCACTACTACTACTATTACTACTACTAATAATAATAATAAAAGTAATAATGATAATAATAGGAAAATAATGAAAATGACAAAAGCTTTTAATAAAACACCCCAGAAATTCCATAACATTCCTTCTCCATTGTTGAAAAATCCCAAAATAAATAAAATGCATTTCTTTGTGGTGTTAAAAAGCAACTTCTTTCAGAAAAGTCCATTCCCAGTGTGTGTGCACTGTAGATTTCAAATGTCACACCTGTGTAAGTTGCACATTGGTCCATGACCTGGCTCTAAACTAGTTTTGATGCACCAAAAATCATCTGTTATGTACACGTCTTAAAAGTCAGATTGAAGGTGAGCACAGAGAAGACTCTTCTGCAGGTGAAACATGGAGGGGGGTTCATTCTTTAACTTGTAATTTATTGTCCTGAGAACATTTTGTTGTTGTGGTACGTACAAGTCGTAGTCCATGACGGAGATGTGCAGGCTGACGTGGTCCATGCTGTCCGGCGGGATGTCAAAGATGATGGCCTCGTTGTAGGTGGGATTCAGAGTGTTCTTCTTTATGCTCGTCTTCTTCTTTTTCAACCGCCTCCCGTCACATATGAGCGACACTTTGACGTAGGGATCTGAAGGCAACGTGTGAAAGAGAGGAAGGAGGACAGAACATAAGTGACTTCATCTAAACAGGAACTGCTAAAAGATACATTTCCAAGTTATCCATTTCTTATTTATTTCAGGCTTATTGGAGTTTGGGGGGAATGGGATCCATTGATCGAACTTTATTTATATGACACTTTTCATACACAAGCTAACACAAAGGGCTTCACAAACCAATTCAAAAGCTAAAATGAAAACAATACTGACCCGACTCCCAGTTATTCAAACAAAGCCAGTTGTGATTCATTAAAACACTAAATACCGACAGAACACACGACTGAATAACACAAGAATAAATACAGTTCAATTGAAAGGGTGGGTCTTGAGTGAATGCTTTCTTCTCCCCTCAGGTTTTATCAATCAGTGATATTGTATTTGTACAGTCCAATATCACAAATAACACATTTGACTCAGCATACAACTCCCTCTGTCCTTAGACCCTTTCAGTGAACAAGGGAAATTCTCAAAACACTTCCCAATTAATAGAGAAAACATTTAAGAAGTCTCCCGAGTAGCTATTCAGTGTGTCAAAGCTTTGTGTTTGTTTGAAAGGATCTTTTAATTGATCTTTAAATATTTATGTTACACTTGCATCTGGGGGCAGGCTGTCGTGGGCCATAAATGGTAAAATGGTAAAATGGACTGTACTTATATAGCGCTTTATCCAGTCTTTTAAGACCCCTCAAAGCGCTTTACATGCTACATGTCGTTCACCCATTCACACCCATTCATACAGAGCAGTACCACTTGCTCTAGGAACTAACATTCACACACATTCACACACCGTTGGCCATGCCATCGGGAGCAACTCAGGGTTAAGTATCTTGCCCAAGGATACAACGACATGTTGACTGCATGGGCTGGGATCGAACCCACAACCTTCTGGTTGAAAGACGACCGCACTCCCTCGCAGCCACAGTCGCCATAACAGCCCGTCCACACAGCGGCTTTGGAAAAAGCTTGCCGGCGGGCGTGTCTGAAGCTCGACCAACAACCAATCACATGAATCTCCCGCCCCTGACACACAAGCAGCGGTTTGATTGGCTAGAGCTTGTACTGGCATATGATTCGATTGGCTGATGCTTCCACCGAAATCTTCAGAAGCTTCAAAAAAGTTGAACATTGCTCAACTTTTGCAGCCTGAAACGCCAGGAAAGCTTCCAACGCCGCTGTGTGGACGGGCCGTAACAATAAAAAGACGCCTCACCATGGCTCTCTGTATTAAAAGGGCACTATAATGCCCATTTTCAGGTATTGTGTGCCTCTACTGTGACATGTTTTCATGCTTTAATGTTCAAAAAGAAATTCCCCCTGGAGGCAACACAGAGATTTGAGCCTTTTCAGACCATTTACATGCACTAAAACCCATATAACACGCTACAGAACAGAACAGCATAATAGGGCCTCTTTAAAAAAGGAAATCGGATCAAAATCACATTTCCTCGCCCAGAGTGTTTGTTTGTTTTTTTAAAAGCAACCCTGGAGGACTTGGCTGTCGGAAATGTGCATGAAAGTGCATGAGTCAACAGCTTGTGTAACCACAGAGGATGATAGGACATAGATAGCTTAAACAGCATGACTGAGAAAGCTTCCTGATGAATGCTGTGTTCAATCTTCAGCCGTCAGGAGCAGATCGCAGCGTATGATCCATTATGCTGCGTTTCAGTCAGATGTAAGCTGCCCTCAATCTATAAACAACAAACAAGAGCGCTTGCTTTGCAGAGTAATGTGCTCAAAGGCACATTTTGATAGCTATTGTTTTATGATGCACATATTGAAACAATGGCAGGCAGCTAAACCCCTTAAAACTCTGGGGAATTAAAATGGGACTTGCATTAAAACGTCATCATATAGGGAGGAAATAATATACATTCACCAAAACCTTGGCATTTAATGCAAAATAATTGCAACAAATGATATCTGTATTAGATGGAAAAGTGGAACGGGAAAACTAAATAAAAACTATTGCTACTGCTACTATTTGCTGACAATGTCTTAATATCACAAGTGTTGAATATTAATATCTGCTGAAACAAACAGAAGGCAGCTGCAGAGACAACTCTCCACTGTTTGTTCACTGAATATGACATCTTCTGGCACATCACATGTCCAGTGAAATAGATTTCTGCAGCGATGGCATATTTCTGTATAGGCCAAACCTCGACAAAAAGCCAAATGCAATTGGATTTTTTTGTTATTGCAATGAACATTGCAGGAAAAAAGGGCACATCCCCTGAACCCTGGCATTTCATGCGAAGTAAATGTCACTTATTGCAATGTTAATCAGTATTGGAGGTAAAAAGTGGAATGGAGAAACAATCTAGCATGCCCGTAACTATTTGCTGACAATATGTTGATATCACAAGTGTTGAATATTAATATCTGCTGAAACAAACAGCTGCAGAGACAACGCTGTTTGTTCACTGGTGCGTTCACACCTGCCTTGTATAGTCCGGTTGAATCGAACCCTGGTGCGTCGGTGTGAACACAGTCCGAGACCTCTTAAGTGAACTAAACAACCGGACTCTGGTCCGCTAAAATAGGTGGTCTAGGAGCGCTTGCTTGCGAACTCTGGAGCGGTTCATCGCTGGTGTGAACGGAGTCCGCACCAAAACATAGGAAGCGTAGTATTTACGTGTCACAAGAACGCGGATATCTTCAAAATCTTTAGCGAAAGAGTTTTTCAAGACATCCGCGGTTGTTAGGTAAAGAGTGAAGCAGAATTAAGTGTTGAACAGTGTCGTGTAAAGTAAAAATTCTCCGTCAGCTGCATACAATTAAGAACACCTGTCGTCGGTGAAACGCCCCTCCTGACTGCAGAACGTCTCTCATTATAATGTGTTATAATGTTTTCTAACGGACGTTGTCTGATTATATAATCATATGCGCGGGCCGCTAGTGTCTGTTGATCTCCAGATTAACAGCAGCAGGATAATAACCTGCCGAAAGTGCCGATGCTCCATGGCGGAGGCTCCTGTAGAAATTGCCGGGATTTGCGTTTTCCCCCCTTAATGTCTGACCAATGGTTGAACAGCATTTCCAAGCACATGACTTGTGTTTAAAGTTTATAGTCCGTTTGAGTTTTGCCCGTGTGAACGCAAACCGAACCTTCTGAAAAATGAAACAATAGCCGCGTTCACACCGAGTACTTTTCACCCGTACTTTTCGCGTTTAGTTCCGTTAGTACCCCTGATGTTGCGTTCACACCAAAAAAATAACTAAGTGCCGGGAACTTTTCACCCCATTTTTAGCGCCTGCTGAGAGCAGGCACTTTCCTGTGGAAAAAAAGTACCCCAGTTCTGATTGGCTGGGCGATTGCAAACCACGCCCCGTAAAAGTCTGAAATGTTTTGTAGAGCCGCCATTGTATTATCCTCGCATTAGCATTATTAGCATTAGCATTAGCCCCGCGCAGAAACGCAGAGAGACTAACTTATGACAACACAAATAAAACATGGGAGCGGTGGAGATGAGGAGGTGTCGGCGTTCTGGCCGTTTACTCGGAAGGCTTCAGTAGAAGCTGCTGGGAGTCCCAGCAGCTTCTACTGAAGCCAGTCCCCAACTCCGGGGACTTCCGGCCGGGGATTTTCGGCGGCAGTATACGCCGTGAAGTTGTTTGCGGCCTGCCAGTAAACCCAAAGCAGAAGAAGAAGAAGTGACGTCCCCCAGGGACTTATTTCCGGTGTGAACGCTATCTGTATTTAGTGCCCTGGGGTATTAAGTGCCGGGAACTAAGTACAGCAAAGTACTCGGTGTGAACGCGGCTATTGTAACAAACTGTCATCTGGTGCGCACCAGAAAACTGACTATTAGGTGTGAATGCACATGTTCTAGTGCCTAACAAGTCAAAAGCAGTGCTGCAGCGATGACCTTTTTGCTAAACCAGAAGTTAGCATTGCAGTGGTTCCCTCGATAAAACCTAATTCAATTTGCCATTTGGTATTGGATTATTGAAGGAAACTGAAGGAAAAAAAGGGCAAATCACCTGAACCCTGGCATTTAGTGTCAAGTAAATGTCACATATTTATCAGTGTCAAAGGGAAAATAAGAATGGAGGAACTATTGTCTACTACAATAAAGAGACCTCCAGCATCTTCTTGCTGACTATGTGTTTTTCACAAGTGTTGAAAATGTAAACTGAAATAAACAGGAAGCAGCTGCAGAGATGACTCCGATGTCCTAAAATAGAGGGCAGGGATGCATCGTTTTTGATTCCACACCTGACGTGAGCAATATTAGCTCCATCGTCTAAAAGCCAAATGTAATTTTCCATGGATTTTGGAAGTTCAGAAAAAAGACAGAAATTGAAAAATCTTTTTTTACTTTGGCATTTGATGTAAAGTAAACAGCACATATTAGAAGAGATGTCAGTAATGGAGGGAAAAGTGGAACAGAGAAAAACGGTCTTACACAATTAACTGATTGCCTGCAACTATTTGCTGACAATGTCTTAATTTTGCAGTTGTTATTAATAAGTGCTGAATGAACAGAACGCAGCTGGAGAGGCAACTCCCCGCTGTTTACTTAATATGACATGTTTGCAACTGGATATTCACACACACACACACACACACACACACACACACACACACACACACACACACACACACACACACACACACTACAACTTTAGCACTTTCAAACCTCCAGACCCAAGTGCTGTACAGTCAAATAACAGACAACAACATACAACAAATCACACAGCACAGCTCACACACCATAAAACAAGTACAAGTAAAAACAATAGACAATTTAAAAGCAACGCTCTAAAAGATGTCAATACGCTAAGGAGAAGAGGTGGGTTTTAAGAAGCGATTTAAAGACAGACAGTGTGAAGGCCTGTCTGATATGCAGGGGGAGATCATTCCACAGTGTGGGAGCCGCTACAGAGAAAGAACACACACACACACACACACACACACACACACACACACACACACACACACACACACACACACACACACCTGAGTATCCGGTGATGTCCATGGCCTTCAGGTTCCTGCACTTGATGACAGTGAGGGTGAGTCTGCCGGCAGTGGGCAGGTAGCAGAGGGAGAACATGACCTCCCCAAGATCAACACTTTCCTGTGGAGAGAAGTGCACACAAGCAAAAAATTAATTTTAGTTTTCTTTTAGTTCCACATTTTATATCCAACGCTTTAAACCAGAGTCATGAACAAGTGTCTCTTTCCCTCAAGGTCTGACTCTGGGATGTTTACACTTCATTTTGTCTGATATAGTCAAAGGTCAGTGAAGCAGAAAGTGAATACCAGTGATTGAAAGAGCTCTCAGATCTTTAGTAAAAGTAGTAATACGACCTTGTAGAAATACCTGCATTCAAAAAGTCTACTTAAGTAAAAATGGTCAGATATTAGCAGCAACATAAACAGTACTTTAAGCGCCAAACGTAAAACTAGTCGGTATGCAAACACCCATTTTAAATCGTATATATTATATGACTGGATTTAATTAGTGTTGCATTAATGTGTTAATCACTTTAATGTTGCAGCTGGAGAAAGTGGAGCTTATTTTAATTACTGTATACACCACTTGCTAGTTTGAAGAGCCATAGTGTGTATCATCATTTATTACATGGTTTAGTTGAATACTCGATTCTGATTGGTCAATTCAGAACACGTGACGCGTTGTTAATCCAGAACAGACAGACCGCTGTCAAGGATTTATTGACCGTTGTTAAGGACGCTCACATCTGCACAAAGAAGTCCGTTCGATTGAACTGTATACAGTTTTGCTTTCTAACTGACAAGACAAGAGCGACAAGAAAACAGCGGAGAAGTAACGGGGCAGAAACCCTCCTTTTTACGCAGCGGTCCAGACATAGACATCAAACGGTGACACATATTCAGTTGCCAGTTACTTTGGCATTAGGGCAGGGATATCTAGATACTTTCCAAGGTTTGACAAAATGAATTGTGCTACTTTTAAAGCAAACAACGATGTTTTCAAATATTTAATCAAAAAGCTCCTCAAAAATGCGTAGCGGATGCAAGTCAATTTGAATCAATACATACAACTATTTTTTAAATCAATAAAATCATTTTCTAAATCCATAAAAGCATTTCAATTCATATTGGGAGTCATGTTGTTACTTTGTTGAGAATGTGGCCATGTAATAACACCTTCATGCCGATCTAGATCCCTCCGCTTGGCGTCGGGCTCCTGATCAGCCTGTCGGTGTTCTTTTCCCCATAATGACCGCGTCGCTGCACATTATCCCTTACTTACTAGCTTATATTTGGGACTTATTATCTTAATAGAGTGACAAAAAATATAAAAACTCAAGAATACAACAAAAAAAACTCAAAATGATGCACGTAGAACTTATTTACTTTACGAAAGGATTAATACTATATTTGTTTATAATCTGCTTTTAGTTTTTCAGTCAGGGAAGACTAACACAAAAATAACTAAATGTGATATTCTCCTGTTATTCTTCTATCATTAAATTGCAAAAACATTCAGCTTTATGATGGCCTCTTGTTGCCAGAGGAAACAAAATGTTCCTCACAGCTGAGAGAGTAAACCAGCTAATTAGGGCGAAGGCTACACCCAGAAGTGTATAAAAAGGGTAATATGATGCAAACTAATTCAACTTTGCTATTTTGCATTTTTGGCTTGAAAAAGAGCCGCATTGTGATTCTGTTGTTTGGTTTCTGCAGCTCAGCCTCAGGAGGGCTGCAGGTGTATTGTGAGTGGTGTTGAAAGATAAATGGATAACATAGTTGTAGAGCACAATGCAGCTGAGGGAACATGTTGTTTGTTGTCAGTTTGTAACACAGGACAATACAAATAACTTTTTAAAGGAATAGTTTGACATGTCGGGTGAAAAATGTTGTTTAAAGGAGCCCTATTATGCTAATTCTCTGTCTGAAACCAGAGCCCAGTCTGCTCTGATTGGTTATCTGACCAGCTCTGTTGTGATTGGCAGGGGCGGACTGGCCATCTGTAGAATCTGGAGAACCACAGAACGGCCGGTCGTCAAGGCCCTTTAAAAAAAAAAGTGGTTTAACGCTATGGTTTAACGTCATCATTTAAGTTGCACTGACGGCCGACAGAGGGCGACAGCGGCCGCTAATGCAGTTGTGTGGTTCTTATCTGTCAAATAATCACACACGAAGAAGAAAAAAGACCGGCCACACGAAGAGAAGGGATTAGACGCCGCGGCAGCTTTATATACAGTCTATGCGCGGCAGACAGGGAGAATGAAAAAACATGGATACAAATCAAAGAAAACTAAAAGAAAAAGGTGGGGCCGAGAAGGCAAGAGAAAAAAAGGTGAAGTTACTCGCAGGTGAAGCATATAAATGTCACAAATTGACAGACCTTTTTGGCAGCAGCGCTGATACAAGCACTATCAGCAGCAGCTTAGAACAAGTGCAAGATGATGAAGAGAATGATGAGGGCGCGAGTTCAGATATACAGCCAGCCTCCTGCGTTCATGATGAGGGACAGAGTTGAGCTGGTGGAAGAACCAGCTCAATACAAGTGCAGGGCAAGAGCAAGAGGTGGGTGAGAATTATCCCTTGAACTCAGTGGCGTTTTCTCCTGGAGGGCAAGGGAAGGGCTTCCCCTGTTTTTTTGGATTGTAGTTATAATTTTAATAAATAAATAAAAACACTTCGTTTAGTTTCGGTAATTATTCTGCCGGCCCGTCTCTCCCCATTCTCATTGAGTATTTTACAAAGAGTGAAACAGCGCCCCTCTAGATGTTATGATGAAACAGTAAATTGCACTCTCTGTTGCGAGAGGAGGCTAGCCGAAATTGTCTTCCCTTGGTGAAAAAAAATGGAGGGATTGACCAATCAGATGAGGCTCACGTCATGCCTCACAATCCAATCAAATCGCATCAACTTCAGTTCGTACTGTAACTGTCATCACTGCCCTTAAAAAGTAGCTAGCAACTGAAGCAAGTGCAATTATGGAGGGTGGAGATTTGGAGTATTTCATCAAAAATAATTTGACTAAACTTCCGCTACAGCAGCAACTAAAAATGAAATCTGATGACAGGCCAATGCCCAAACTGGAGCTGTGTACAGAGAGGAAAAAAGGAGCGAATCAGACGTAAAACTTTAAATAATAAACAGCGGATTTCTAACATTTGACATTTCATGTGGCCGGACTGGGTCAGTTTCCAGGGCTGAATTTTAGTCCCAGTCCGTCCCTGGTGATTGGTCAACTGCCCTAATTTCCGTACAATGTGTTTGAGTGCTAGCCAATAGAATCCGAGTGTTACATATTGATGTCACTATGTTATGGAAGTAAACAAAGGAGTCCAATGGAGGCATTTCAGGCAGGGGTAACGGCCCGTCCACACAGCGGCGTGCGTTGAAAGCTTCACCATTCACTTTGAATGGGGTGGCGTCACTTTTCGCCGAACTGCATTGTGGGAAGCGACGCGGAGCTTTGCTGGCGTGGCTCGCTGCAAAAGTTGAGCAATGTTCAACTTTTCAGCCAATCGAATCATATGCCAGTACAAGCTCTAGCCAATCAAACCGCTGCTTGTGTGTCAGGGGCGGGAGATCCATGTGATTGGTTGTTGGTCGAGTTTCAGACACGCCCGCCGGCAAGCGACAACGCACGCCGCTGTGTGGACGGGCCGTAAGTGTGTGGGAGAGAAACTTTGCAATTGTATCCTTTGCAGACCATTTACATGCACACATATAACACACTGCAGGAAAGGGAAAATCCCCCAAAACATAATAGGGCCTATTTTTAAAGGCACAATTAGTAAGACAATGAAAAACATCCCTTTAAATCGTCAATCCAGGAGCCACTAGAAATGTGTGGTGTGTTGACATCTGCAGAGACTCCTTCCCTCTACCTGTATTTTTCCTTTTATCATTTCACTTTTTAGGGGACATTTTGTGGTGTCAGCCTTTATGAAAACACAAATATAGCAAGGCAATAAGCCGAGCAGGTAAATCTGATTTCTAAAAAGAATTGAATCTACGGTTGGCTTTCCCCCTTTTGACTTGCACCGTTAAAATGTGGAAGCTTTAATATACTCTAAAAATTGCATTAATTGTTTCGGTACCACTTTACAATAAGACTCCTTATAAAGGATTCATAAAGGGTTTATAATTAGGTTATTAATTAGGTTGTAAACGCTTTATTAATCATTAAGAACCATTTATAAACCAGTTATAACATAGTTTGCATACATCAACACAGGCTCACTATTTGGCAAGATGACTAAGCCTTATATTGGCTACCTAGCTTACTTCGTCTTCTTCATCAGCCAGCATCCTTGGTATCTGTTGTTCACCGAGTTGATTCCCCCCCCTTCCATCTTGATGTTTCTTGGCATTTCTTTATGACTATTTATTTATGAGTTACTAACATTTATAACTTCCAAAAGGGATCCTTATTGCAAAGTGTAAAATACATTCCCATTTATTAATGAGTTACTAGCATTTATAATAAGGCTTAGCAGTACAGATAAATGTGGGCTCACTATTTGGCAAGCAACCGGTCACAGTCGCCCTGTTTATCTCATGTCTTATAAAAGCTTATTAAGGATTTATAAAGTGTTCACAACCTAATTAATAAATGAATTACAAACTATTCGTAAACCCTTTATAAGGGTAGTCTTATTGTAAAGTGGTACCATTGTTTCTTTACCTATGGAAATGTCGAGCTTAGCTTAGCTTAGCATAAAGGGTAAAAGCATGGTGTGATATGACTGGCTTGGTTCGGTTTAAAGTGCAATACACCAGCACATCTAAAGGACTCTGCATCATCTGATCTTATTAAAGGGTTTCATTGAAGAGGGGAAATGCTCTCTGAGCTAACAAGCTTTCTGTCATTAGCTCAGAGGGTAATGAGCTAATAAGTTCACTCAGTTCATTCACAAGAAGTACCATATTTGTAAAAAGAATTCTCATAACTCTCTGCTAACAATTCCTCCTTTGTGAAGCTATTCTTATTTCAACAGATGAGGTTTTAATTAAAGCGGATGGTGGAACACATTTTTAAGTTTCTGTTTGAGTACAGATTAAACAGACGAGATTTAATTTGATAAACAGTGACTTTTAACATCCTGACATCACATTTTGTTAATCCTTTTTGGAGTCAAAAGTAATGTCGGCTTAATAATATCTGTTTTTTTTTTACATTTTACTCCATTCTATTTCAATGTAAATACTGCTTTATTTTATTTTTTATTTTACAATATATTTTCCTATTGTTATGTTCTTAAAATAGTTCTCTATCTGTGTTTCCAAAACATTGTTTTACTGTTATGTATGCACCACGACACCAAGTCAAATTCCTCGTACGTCTCAACTGGTAATAAACCCGTAGTTATGTTATTCAAAGACAAAAGGAGTTTAGGGAATATGTCAGAAAAGTTTTCTCTCCTCAGCCGGTGTAATGGGGCGTGCAAGCGTTTGATTGACCACAGCTATCAGAGAGACAGTCCAACACCACAGGGGACGTGTCATGGTGGGACAGCATGTCGTTAGTGGTATTTAAGAGTAAGGGGCGAACCAGCATTTAAATGGACCCGATTGACATTTGCAGGTGTGTTTACATGCTGGTTATTGTGGGATGCAGCAGAGCGGCTAATTAGCTGTCAAGCCTGCACACTGGTGTTAGCGCTGCACTTTTCTCCGGTGAATGTTTGTTTGGTCGCTCGTTCAAGAATAGTGGACGTGTCTTCATGTTGGTAAGTTAGGTAAGAAGGAGACTTTAGCAGAAGAGTGGGTTGTTGTTCAAAGTGTGTGGCGTTTGTGTTGAGCGGATGCTGCAGGGTGAGTGTGAACAGTATTTTTTGCGTATTAAAGAACACTGATTTTAATGCTGTATTAAACATTTGACTGTCTGTATTGATATTAAGGGGTTAAATGACACCAAATCCACATTTCAGGCAGAGAAATCGAGGAATTTATTACCCTTTGGTGTCAGATTTTTTTCCTCAATGACAACACAGAACATTACTTAGACTATTTGACTTCTGTTGCACTTAAGTTTTGGAAGGAGTCATGCCAGAACAGTTGAAGGTGCCACAGGTGTCAAGCTAATTAAGTGGAAAAACTGGGCTCCACTTCAAGTCCTTGCAGTTATTTGGCTGTCAGTATCTCCTTGAGACAACTTAGGTTAGTTTGGAAGTCATGACTGACCTCCCGATCAAGTCTTTTGCCAACTTTCATTATTTCCATTGCAGCTTTAGAGTAAAAAAAACGAATCGTATATTCTGATAATGTTTCCGGTTAATCATCATCAATCAGGAGGAAATCAAATTCAGTTCTTCACCACAACCACAATCCTATAGTTTAAATCCATTTTGAGGATTGAAGTACAACCTACCTAATTAAATATAAGCTTTTACATTCCTGTTGAGGTCCCTACTGAGCTATTGAGATTCATTTTTCTCTCTCTATAAACCATTTTAAGATCACATCTCATAATCACTTAAACCCACGGTTGGCCTCCTCCAACACGTCTGTCCGAGCGCTGCAGTGTTAACATCCTTTCACACACACCACATGCGATTTTACTTTCTCTGCTGTGGAAGTGAGGGATTTAGTTTGAAGGGTGTGAAGGTTCAGCCATAATGTGTGAGCACAGCAGAAATGTCAAGTGTTGTAAAAGCATGAAGTGACACTTTGATTGTCCTTGTAGAAACACAGGCTGTTTTGGTGCCAGTCAGTGTAATCTGCACGGCATTAATCATACGAAGTCAGTCTGTCCATCGGCTGTCCACTCAGTCAGACACTTTGGACCAGATTGAAACATCCATATCTGTAATTATATATCATAAAATCGCATTTTGTACAGGGTGAACCACCCACTTTAATGGGGACCTATCATGCAAAATGCACTTTTGTACGTCTTTTATACATGAATATGTGTCCCCGGTGTTCCAGGGAACTCACCAAGTGTCAGAAAACACAACCGTCTCTCTTTTCCTCCATACCCAAATCTCTAAAAACGGGGCTTTAACGGATCTGATACAGACCGATACAGATTTGAAAATAGTGTGACGTCAGTGACGAGGAGCTCCGCCTATATGGCCAACTCTCCACCAATCAGGGGAATGAGAGGTTGCCGTGGCATGTTAACAGCATGGTAACAGCATGGTAACAGCATGGTAACAGCATGGTAACGTGACGCTCGTAACTCGGCCCCCTCCTTTGCAGGGGGGCGTGGTTAGCTGCAGCTCATGCAAAGACAGGGTGGAGGAGAGGAACATAGAGCGAAATGAGGCATGGCTAAAATGCATGATCTGTTTGGTATTTTGAAAAAGAAAACGTATAAATATACCTTATATAGGTATGGCCCTACAATATATTATTCAAATATAGCATGATAGGTCTCCTTTAATATTACTCTAGCACCTCACATGTCCAGTGAAATGTAGTGGTGCAGGGATGAACTTTGTATGACAGCTATCAGTGCACTCGTTCCCCTCGACAAAAAGGCAATATTTCATTTGATTTAGGATTATTGGAGAAAATAAGTTCTGTGGCAAAAAAATCATGAACTCTACTTTTAGGAATAAGGAAGCATAAATGCAATCGCAAGAGCCAAAAAGCTAACGTTAAAATATAAAATACTGTGTAAATACACGATTCTCATTTTAGCACACACATACAAAATGGCCACAATCAGACCCTAAGGAGATATACTTGAAAAAATGTTTTTATTTATGAATTGATCGAAAAGGACCTTGCATTAGCTTCAGCTATAGTTTTCGCTATGTGCTAATTAGCCAATGTTAGCATGCTAAAATGCTAAACTAAGACATTGCTCAATTTAAGTGTTAACGGAAATGTGAAGGCAGTATATGGATTGTCACAACATTTTGTACAGATATCGTCCCCATCAGGATAATCTTTCATAACTTCTAGTATATTTTATTAACTTCTGTAACTTCTGAAACTGGACTCCGTGTTTAGCGCTAGTTTGCAAATATTAGCAGCTAAGATGGAACATGTTATCTTGTTGATTAAAACATTTAGTGTCTAGTTGGCTCTACACTCTAGGTAAAAATATCCACTTAGTAAGTCATTAACTGTACATTTCATTCATTGCCTTATTTATTATACTCTATGGAGGCCTTTTTTACAAAGAATGATTGTGTCTTGGTTTTCCTGCTCTTGATAAATGGTCTCCTCCATTCATTCCCCTTATTAGCATGTACACCTTCCCAAAAGAGTTTGAACACATGAGGGATCTGAAGTCAATAAGTGGGCTTTTCTACACTCGTCCAGATTCTTTATCTCAGTGAAGCTAAATTGGTGTTATTGATGATTATCGCTCCTTGATCTATGAACTGAGGGCCGCAGCTGGCTCTTTTCTTTCTCTCCTCGTTCTTCTGCTCACTATATAGGTTTCCACTCATTAAGAGTTAACGGTGTTTAGAAATCGGCGTCTTTATCTTACCCGAGTCATTACACTGCACTTCTTGTTTGTTTTTCGTTTCTTCTGAACCCAACCATCTTCGCCTCATCTTAAATCTAATGTGAGCAAGGAATGTTGTCGTAAAAATCGTTCGTGTGGTTCAATAAAGTTTGTGTGCCAAGGAGAGGGCCTTCTGCTTTTCTGCCTCCCGAGCAATAACGTGGAGATTATTGAGCAACCCTTGAAGAAGTTCAAGTTTAACAACTGGAGGTGAGGAAACTCTGGGATGAAAGGGATGGGGAGTGATTAGGGCTCTAAGGTGCTAACATGGTGCCTGGACGAAGAACTATTTGTTCCAGAAAACTGTCTCTGGACATCGTCAACAAGTAACAAAGCCAGCAGGAGAATAATTGTGTTGGAGAGCTGTGAGTCAGAAAAAGGCTTTTATGTTTGAGAACACCTTTGCGTCTCCAGACAGTCATTATAGGCTATGTATTTTAAGGAGTGACAATTTCGTTTTTCGATGAGGAAAAGAAGAACCTTGTCTGATTATTGATAATGCTTTTAATGACAATTCAAATGTAGTAATTGGATTCACATTATAGGGCAGCATTTTAATCCCCTAAACGTACCCCATAAGAAAATGTTAATCAGACACACGAGGAAGGTCTCTAAATCTTCCTTTTTGAATTAAAAAATGTTAATCAGTTGAAGTATTTTCCTGATATTTCAATTGCATATATAAAATGCTGCTTACTGACGCGAAGAAAATGATGGTGGAGGAACCCTGAATGCTTTATATACTGTTATCTTTTAGCCTATAAGTCAATAGTATGAAGCTGCAGCGTCGGTGGCTGTCGGAGGCTGCACTCTCACGACCCTAGTTGTTTTGCAACATCGCCGTACTTACCATAGACTGTATATAAAGTAACATATTATATCTTATATTATATATTATATATATAATTCTGATGAAACGTTATTTCAGCGTCAATAAATGAGTGTTTAGTGTACAACATCATATGTAATTTCACCTTCAATTCACGGTTTTCAAAACGTTAGCCACATTGCTAATGCTAACGGGAAATGAAGGATTTTCAGAATAAAAGTGTTAAATTAATAGTTAGTGTGAACTTCCGGGTTTTTCAGAATAAAACTTTTAAATTAAAACCCTGTATTTAATTTAAATTATGTCATATCAACATTGAAACATTGAGGTTTGGGGGTTTAGGTTTTGGAGGGAGGAAGGAAGATTAGGATTAGGTAAAAAGGTAGGGAGTGGTTAGGGTTAGGCTGGGGGGAAGGGAAGGGTTAGATTGAAGGGAGGGAGGGGAACTGCTACCCGGGAGCTACTCGGTAGGTGGCAGTGTCACGAAAACTAGGGTCGTGGGAGTGCGGTCGTGAGAGTGCGGTTGTGAGAGTGCAGCCTCCGACAGCCTCCGACGCTGCAGCTTCATGCTACTCCTAAAAGTGGTGAAAAGATGACGCTATTTTAATAACACTCAGCATTTAAGCCTCTCAAAGTGTAACTCTAAATTAGTTTATGAATGTGCGCAAAGTACAAAAAGCTAGTTGTAGTTGAACGAAGATCTAAGGATGTGGTGGTTAAAACTAAAGTCTCTCAGCCTGTCACATCTATGGCCGCTTTACTCTGAAACGGCTGGACCAAAAACTAAAAAAGCAGCTCAACAAATGACATTAGGCTAAGATTGTCACTTTGTTCTTTAGGCCTTCTGGGAGTTGTGTTGATCTGCTGTTGGATTAAGACCCTGCTCCTCTTTGCTGAGAACTGACAAGCCGACTGACAAACACTGCTTGTGTTAGCCACTAATGCCAACCCAAGGTAAGCCACAAAACAATCCACTCTAAGCCAGCCATTTCTTTCCTTAATGTTAGAAAGCGAACAGACCCTAAACATAATTACAGAAACCATTACCAGTCTCTATACACAACCAAACGACTTTGTGCCAGAAACAGACCACTATCTGAGATCTCTTTTTTCTCAGCAAATTAAAACCAAAATCTTGCATTGTGCTGCTGCACTTAATGTACTTTAAACCTTCAACCGTAACCAAAGTACCACACAGAGAATTTCAATAAGAAAAGATAACTACCTGGCGCAAAACTAGCGATGCTTGAACTGGTCATTGTGTGATAACAAATAATCAAACCATTTAGTCTAAAAGTCACAGAATTAGCAACTTCACTCTGTCTGCTTTTTCTTTTGCCACAACATGTAAAATGCTACTCCACTAATAATACATCTAGCTCACTACAGTATATCATTAACTTTTGACAGCAGCCATGTGGGAAATCAGGCCAAGGAACTGCTCAAACTGTAAGACGGACGACCAACACTCCTGACATGCCAGATATATCCATCTGCTTGTCCAACCGGTCGACATTCAGCCAAAACACTAGTCCAAAGGCTTTACTGTCCCTCCAGTACATTTCCAGTAAGCTATTGACCCCATGGTTAAAACAAATAACTAACATTGATTGTAATTCATATGTGGAATCACCAGTCAATGAGAGACATGTTCGATATACATTTCTCGGTACCACTTTACAATAAGACTACCCTTATAAAGGATTCATAAAGGGTTTATAATTAGGTTGTTAATTAGGTTGTAAACACTTTATTAATCATTAAGAACCTTTTATAAACCAGTTCTAACATCGTTTTCATACATCAACACAGGCTCACTATTTGGCAAGATGACTAAGCCTTATATTGGCTACCTAGCTTACTTCGTCTTCTTCATCAGCCATCATCCTTGGTAGCTGCGAGGGAGTGCGGTCGTCTTTCAACCAGACGGTTGTGGGTTCGATCCCAGCCCGTGCAGCCAACATTTCGATGTATCCTTGGGCAAGATACTTAACTCTAAGTTGCTCCCGATGGCATGGCCAACGGTGTGTGAATGTGTCTGAATGTTAGATCCTAGAGCAAGATACACTGCTCTGTATGAATGGGTGTGAATGGGTGAACGACATGTAGCATGTAAAGCGCTTTGAGGGGTCGTAAAGACTGGATAAAGCGCTATATAAGTACAGTCCATTTACCATTTACCATCTGTTGTTCACTGAGTTGATTCCCCCCCATCCATCTTGATGTTTCTTGGCATCTCTTTATGACCATTTATTTATGAGTTACTAACATTTATAACTGTCAAAAGGGAGCCTTGCAAAGTGTAAAATACATTCCCATGTATTAATGAGTTACTAGCATGTATAATAAGACTTAGCAGTAGAGATAAATGTGGGCTCACTATTTGGCAAGCAACCGGTCACAGTTGCCCTGTTTATCTCATGTCTTATAAAAGCTTATTAATGATTGATAAAGTGTTCACAACCTAATTAATTAATTAATTACAAACTATTCGTAAACCCTTTATAAGGGTAGTCTTATTGTAAAGTGGTACCTATTTCTCTATAGAGTCAGTCATTCGATACGGAATCTATAAGAAATAAGCATAGATTCTTACCGTGCTGGCGTATTGGATGTCCCTCCATATGTTCGTTTCCCTGGAGAGGTCTGATGTCTCAAACAAGTTGTCCAGCTCCACCTCGCCGATCATATCGTGCCGTGAAAAGCGGTCAAAGTCAAAGACGCTCATGTGGAGCTTCCTGATCGCCAGCTCGTCGTAAGGCACGGGAAACTGGAAGCTCTCGTTGAATATGGGGTTAAGCATCTTCCGGTGGACGCGAGTCTGGAACTTCTTGCGGTCGGGCAGCAGGTACACCTTCACGTAAGGGTCAGACGTCCCACATAAGTCCTTGGCAGGGAGGTCTGACGCCTTGATGATGTTGACTATGAGCGCCTCGTTTTCGTAGTCGTACTTGAGAGAGAAGTTAATCCTGCCACAGTTTTTGCTGCTGCCGTTCTTGGACGAATCCTCCGACTCCAGGGTCTTCTGTTGGTAGAGTTCTGGCTGGATGCGACCGATGCTTGTGGGCCTATCGTCATTGTCCGGCGTGTAGTCGTACCCCAGGTCTAGACTGCCTACCTGCATCTGTCTGGGAAGGTGTCTTTTGAATGAATTGTGCCTGCAGGGGAGAAGGAAAGAGAGTGAATGACAATGTCTTCAATGGTTTTTGAAGAGCAGTGAAGACGAGCAGGGAATATCAAAAAGGGGAGGTTGAATTCAAGAGAGGAATCTTTCAAATGTACCAAGCTGACTACCTATAGTGTCTCCTTATATCACCTTGCTTCTGGTTGAGTTTCAATTGATTCAAAACCCAATAAGCTAAGTAAGTTGTTTCCTGAGTTAAAGGATAATCGCTTGCATTTTTATTGTTTTTACAAATGTATGAAAGCAATTATTTTCGAAGAAGATTGCCTGCTATTCTCAATCCACTTTCAGTCTTATATGCTTGCAATACCGATTAAGAGTCAGTCTGCTTTGCATTGATACCCTGTTTACTTTTCCATGTCTTTGCTTCGATGTGGAATGGTCTGCTGTGTTGTGGTAGGAATGCAAAATACTTGAATTGTGTTTGTGTTGTATAAAAAGTTCAAAGTAAATTCAAAATGATGCCCTAAATGTATAAAATAATAACAACAACAACAACTAAAAAGCCTATGACAGCCCAAAGTGCACCAAATGAGGTCCTGGAGGGTAGGGGGGTGGGGGGGGGTGAACGACGGTTTGCTTTGTCAGGACCCTAAAAAGACATGTTTGCTGCTTAAGCCTATTTAAAAATAGATGTGCTTTTTTAATGCGTAGTTGCATAATAAGCAGAAAGGACTGATGTGCACTTAATAAAATGGTAACAAATGTTTGAGTTCTGCTGTTCGTACTTCAGCAAAGTGTTTTCCCTTCTTATTGCAATAATTTTAACGAAGAAGTAATCACTTACACTTTCCATTACTACTCTGAGAAATGTCTCTAAGGCAACACAATCTACATTATCTCTAATAAGTTACTGTTGAATCTACATAAAATAGTGGAAACTAAATTGCTTGGATGGACATTTCTTCCCTCATTAGCGCTTCATTAACTGATGTCGTGCCAAGTCACTTTGAATGTTCAGATTTACATTTCATTCTTGTTAGGTTCATGGATATTTTTTGCCACACGATTCTACTGTATCTCTTAAACGCTGTCCGTGCTGACCGTGCAGGCATGCATGCTCGTATGTATCCCTAAGCATGTTCACACATGAATAAGCACATTGTCTTACACACATAATAATAATTGTTGGGAAAATACTGAATGTACTTTTCCAATATCAGAGTACACGTGATAACAAAGGCCCTACGTAGCTGTGTACATGACTGTTTTAGGCATATGATAGCTATGTGATTAACATGATGATTCAGCCTCTATGGTGATAGACATATATATTTTTATTTATAAGAAAAATATATGCTAGAGGGGGAAGGACCAGAAACCTTTTTTAAGCTTCTTCTTGCCGCTGTTGAACACGACAGAGACTATTTGAGAATTATTATTGTTTTGTTTTTTTCTTTCTTTTTTTTTCTTATTCTTTTTTTGTACTTTGTTATAATTATTCATTTGAGTGAGAAAAAAAGGGAAAAAAGAGAATATATATATATTATTGTTGTATGTTTTTGTTTCGACATGTTCAATAAAATAATTGACTAATAATAAAAAACATATGACTGTCATGTTTATTGCTTACGCAGGTTTTAGCTAATCTGAACTAAACATTGAATACTGCTTTGAACCGGTATTCCTCCATCTTGTGACTGTGATACTCTGTATATCAGCGTGTGAAGGAACTATTTGTCCCGCAGCTCTGTATGTGATGACTACTTCCATTCTTGAGGGGATAATAAATACATGTATCCTGATATTGAAGATCAAGCCGGTGACGAATTATGTTTTTCCTAACAATAATACATTTAATTTATATAGCACACTTTAAAACAACGTAATCTCAAGGAGAAAATAATAAAACAAATACAATTAAAAGTTATCTAAGGAGCATATTGAATAAAAAATAAACGACAGTCCGTCAAATGAGGTGCGGAACATGCATGTTTGTGACTGACCGAGTGGAGGAGGCGGGCTCGGTGGCCTGCCTCTGCATGCGCGTGGTGCGGCGCAGGAAGTGCTCCCTCATGGAGAGCTGCACCTCGGCGGGGATGTCGGGCGACGTGTGGCTGATCTTCACCGCCGCCTCCAGGAAACCCATCGAGCCCATGGGGTCCTTCACCTTCTCTGTCGCCATGGTGACCGGTGACTGCAGGGGGCTGGGCAGCAGGATGGTCGGCTGAAGCGGGCAGATCTCGGGGTCGCAGGTCAGCGTGAGGGAGGGGCTGGAGAGATGGGCCTTCTTCGTCCACAGAGGCACACGGCACAGCTTCAAGGAGACGAATGTAAGAAGGCCCAGAAGAGCCAGGCCGCAGAACAGAAAGACGCCGAGCAGGAGGCCGAAAGAAGAGCCTGGTGGGGGGGGGGGGGATATGCACACAATATGGACGGACAGATGGTGATCGCAAGGGAGGAGAGAAAGAGAGAAAAAGACAGTCTGTTAGGACAGTGTTTTCAACCTTTTTTGAGCCACGGTGAATTGTTTACATTATCCCGCAGCAAACAAACAACCAATACAGTTACTAAATGACACATTGTAGATTAATCCAGCATATATGCGTACAGTATAATGATCATTCTATCATAAGTCTCGCAATTTGGCTCGTAAGTTCAGTTCGTAAATAGCTAACTTTGAAAGCTTTCTCTTTGTGGTTTTTCTCATTTCCAGAGGTGGGAAGTAGTGGAGTACAAATACTTCGTTACTGTAGTTAGTACATTTATCTGATATCAGTACTTTACTCCACTACTTATTTTTCTGACGACTTTTGACTTTGACTTCTTACATGTTGAACACAAATACCTGTACTTTCTACTTCTTACATGTTGAATACAAATACCTGAACTTTCTACTTCTTACATGTTGAACTCAAATACCTGTACTTTCTACTTCTTACATGTTGAACCCAAATACCTGTACTTTCTACTTCTTACATTTTGAACACAAATACCTGAACTTTCTATTTCTTACATGTTGAACCCAAATACCTGAACTTTCTACTTCTTACATGTTGAACACAAACACCTGTACTTTCTACTTCTTACATGTTGAACCCAAATACCTGAACTTTCTACTTCTTACATTTTGAACACAAATACCTGTACTTTCTACTTCTTACATTTTCCAAACAGGCTGGTTCCTTTAGTTTGAACGTGTGTTTGGTGGCGTGATCATTATTATTTAGAGTCATTGCGTGCCT
>CALSBZ010010703.1:116424-128692 GCA_943591055.1 Gobionotothen gibberifrons
ATTTATAACGGGGGCGGTCTCAAGTCAAGCTGGAGGCTTTCCCTTGCCCTCGCGTTTCAAACTGTCCGAAATTAAGTGCTTCATCTGTACATGCCGATTTACAGAAGCACGTTGCCCATAAACTACATGTCCCACAATGCATCTCAAATATGAATTTCTTCTCAAAATATCATTTTTTTCTCAGAATTTGACTTTCTTTCAAAATGTTACTTCTCACTGAAGAGACTTGCAATTATTTGCCCCAGACTCCTGCTTTCAAACGTAGTTATGAAGTTATTACCCTATCCGATAATAATCCAATGCAGAGGCAATAATGTAATATAATACATTATTTTGTATATATTAAATATTTATATATGTATTTTTATATACAATAAAAAAAAAAAATACAACCGGCCCTTTGAGTGCAACCATAATGCTAATGTGGCCCGTGATGAAATTGAGTTTGACACCCCTGTCTTAGAGGGTCCCTGAACTCGTGTCCCCACATAACATTTCAGAGAGAGCAGGGTGAGCTTCAAGGAATTACATTAAATTAGCTATTTTTTTATATTTAGACTCCACCTTTCCACACTGCAGCAAAATGTGAGCATTGGCAAGTTCGGAAAATCTGCCTTTGGGGTTAAGTTTGAAGAGAATACATTATTATTTATATGGAACATGAGATGAGAACAGTTGTGGAAAAAGTATCCTTTACTGAAGCAAAAGCATTGGTATGATACTCCATTAAAAGCATTTGCAATCTTACGCTATTAAAAAGTACAAAATAGCAAAGTTCTGCGTAATATACTGCATCAAAGTATGATGTACATTTTCTCAAGTCTTGTAGTTAACTTAACATCCTACTTATCCGTAGTCGACCAAATCTTCATCAAAACATTTACCAGCATTCCTTCCAAAGACCTCTCACTAAATGAAGTGCCCGTCAAAAAGAATGTGTAGCTCGCCAAGCGGTGGACGGGATTAAAATCTGGGGGATTTACGCCTCTGGAGGATTTCTCAGCTGTCCACAGCTCTGGCCTCTTCATGTCTCTGAGATTTCACACGGCTCCCCACAAAGCTTCCTCTCAACTGGACTGTCGCTCGCAGACTCTTCATCCGCCGTCACGGCAAATTAAAGTAGATCCTGCGGTGTGGGACTGAAATACGAACACCCGCGGGGACAACCTCTCGCTTCAACGTGCTTTGACAGGTCAGAGATGTGTATTGGAGAATGTGAATCTGGATTGTTTTACTTTTTACAAAAAATGTGTTTGACAATATAGATAAACAAAACAAAGACAAAACCGTCATTGTCTTACCTAAAGAAGACATATTCTGCGCAAATATGTAGTGTCTCTACTGTGACATGTCTCCTTGCTTTAATGTTCAAAAAGCTCTTTATTTCTCTCATACTGCCTGTGCTGCAGCACCTCTGTTCACCCTCTGTCTGAAACCAGAGCCCAGTCTGCTCTGATTGGTTAGCTGGCCGGCTCTGTTGTGATTGGTCAACAGCTTAGAGATGTCCCGCCCCTTAGCCTATCACGTGCAATGTGTTGGAGCGCTACAGTGTTAATTTCGTCAACGAAAACTATGACGTCTTAGATCTTTTTTACATGACTAAGACGAGACGATGACGAGCTAAAAATATATTCTTGATAATGAAAACTATGACGAAATGTATATTTCGTTTTCGTTGGCGAGACGAGACGGGACTAAGGTGTTAATGGTGGACTATCGGACATTCAAAATGCAGCATATTTTCCCCCAAGTGTCCGTCTTGTCTGTCAAAATGCATCTTACGTTTCTAACTTGCAACATCATTATTTCCGCTCTCTTCACTCCAGAAGAGCGACCTCCCTGTGTCTCTCTGTGTGCGGGGGGCGGGGCCTAACTCTCTCCCTCTCTCTGTGTGCGGGGGGCGGGGCCTAACTCTCTCCCTCTCTCTGTGTCTCTCTGTGTGCGGGGGGCGGGGCCTAACTCTCTCCCTCTCTCTGTGTCTCTCTGTGTGCGGGGGGCGGGGCCTAACAGACATGCTGGAGTGGACACAGAGATCTGCCGGGGACGGAGCGACAGTATAGAGACACATTTTGACTAAAAGTTTACTAAAATGACATTTTTCATCGACTAAAAGTTGACTAAAACGTTTTGAGTTTTCGTCGACTAAAACTAGACTAACACTAGACTAAAACTACGAAGGATAGGAATGACTAAAATGTGACTAAAACTAATAACCATTTTCTTCTAAAGACTGAGACTAAGACTATATCAAAAACAGCTGCCAAAATTAACACTGGAGCGCTAGCCAATAGAAGCGCACGTTTCAAAATCTGACCACCATACATGCATAAAAAGCATAATAGGGCCTCTTTAATAATTTGATTATTAAGCTATAACCTTTGGAACCCGATTGATTTGGGTGTTTGAAACCGAAAGTATACAAATGCGGAGACTTAAGCTTTGGGACACTTTGGTTTGGTTTATATATTGGCTTGTATTTTGCCGAATTAGCTATTAACATATCTATTTTGCAATCAACATAAATAAATGCTAGTCTCCTACAAAAACACAATGTTACATTGATTCTAAATATGTGTGTCACGTCTGTGTGTTCAGAGTTCACTGAGTTGTGATTCTGAGGAGGAATGCGACGTGTGTAGTGTGTTGCAAACTGGCTCTAATGGTTTTAAAGCAGCCTAAATCGATAGCCTCCATGATCTGTGTCTCACAGCTTCTGCTGCAGCTTTAAATGCCAAACTTCAGTTGCCATATTCCTTGAATTTTTAAAACATTGGCCTTCAACTGTGTCTTTTCACCTTTAGTGTCTTTAGTATCTCTGCATGCAAACCTCAGTGTGAAAAGATCTGCACAAAGTACTTCAAATTGTGTTTTGAGACTCGCAGAAATGAGTCACATCACAGCTGCAGGATTACTTTTCATAACTTTTGCACTTTGTCTGACCGTATAATGACGTACAAACCTTGATGTCTTTTCATGTATTCCGACCCTATAATGAATACAACAGCTGTCATGAATCCAGTAGAGTTTGATAAGGTTAATGAGAGAACCACAGCTCTGCGACACCTGCAGTAATATGAGTAATTCCTCCCATAATGACTGCAGAAATAGACGTGTTGATTTCCTCTCCTACCGTCTAGTATTGAGTAGGCGAGACGTACTGTACGCAGAGAGCTAATGATGCAGATACAGTGGGACGGGAAGAGAGAGGCGCAGTGTGATTTAAAAGCCATTGTTCTTCCCCTGTAGACGGATGGGTAATGGAGCAGAGCCGTGTGAACTATTACTTCCTCTGGACCTGACAGCGTGGGACTCGACTGACCTCAGGGTTTAGCTTGCTATTAATGATCCCACCCACACCTTGCCACGAAGGAGTGGACTATCACTATCCTGCGGTCAATCCCAAGGGTATTTTCTTTTCTTTTTTCAAATCCTTTTTGCAGTCAATACTTCAGACTCAATCTCAACGTAAAGCCCCTCCAGGTGGGGTTTAAGGGCCAGGTGTTAGAAGAGAGTGAGCCACCGCTGTGTGCAATATGGGAAATCTTTCTTAATAAAAACGTTCAGGTATTAACCTTTTAGCCGGGGGGACTTGCGTGGATAGGCTGACAGCTCCAGTGTTTTAAAGACGTTGTGGCATGCTTACCCTTTCCCACAGGCTGAAAAGCATGGAGTTCTGCAGCAAGCAAGCAAGCAAGCGGTGGCTTTAATCTTCCCCGCTGCATGTTACATGTTTTTTATTAAAATAACCGTCTCATTTGGTCATGAGGTGGATGCTAGTCCCACCCTGACAGAGCCGGGATAAACATGATCTGTTTCTGTGCACACATCTAATCAAGGTTTCTGTTTTGGAAGTCGAAGAGCAAAGTGAAGCCCGGGGGGGGTTTTCTAACCTGGTTTCCATAGTAACCCTAGTCATTATAGAGAGCATGCACACCGTCCGTTTGCAAGTCTGAATTTACTCCTCTTCAGCCACTGAAGATGGCACACAGGTCATAGAGGCATAGAAATGTGGATTGTATGGTGCTTCACTGCAGGCTGAGGTGTGATGGAGACGGTGTGTTTGCTACGGTGAAGGCAGGGCTGTTATTGTCTTAAAGGAATGCATTAGAATGATTAGAGGGGTTGGGGTTAGGGTTATGGGAGTTGTCATTGTTCTTATAGGATTTGTTGTGTGATTCACAAATCAAGATTCAAATAGCCGATTTGTAAGTTTTGACAAAACCTGAATACATTCATTTGTTATGGATTTGACTAATTACTTGTTATTCCTACATTTCATTTCCATGACATTTCGTTTAGCTGGCGCTTTTATCCAATGCGAGTTATAATAAGTACATTCAACAATGAAGAAACACACTTAAAATCGAGTCTCCTGGAGATACATTTCCTATCTATAAGATGAATTGCTACTGCGTTAGCTTCCCTTGTGCTGCGTACCCTGTTGTTCTTTCTGTTTTGTGTTTTATTGGCCAAGGTGCAGATGAAAGACTAAAATATTCATCATGTGATATATCATTTACATACAATTGGGAATTTGTATCAGATGTTTGCTAAACTCGTACAGTAGTGATATTCTTTTAGGACCTTTCCAATACAAAAACACAAGAGCAAAAGTGTGCATAATCAATTAAAAAGTGTTTATTTGTTTTAACGTAAGCTACAAACATTAGCATGCCTTATAGCATTTTACGTAGTTAGGCAGTATTTCTTAAGGTACTGGGCTAGTTATGAGCTAACATTTTTGTGTAAAATAACTCTACCCATGCTGCTTTATTTACATCATTTTTGCCTGGGTCACTTAAAGGTAGGGTATCAAGTTTGCGCTAGAATTTGAAGATACACGACCGGAGAAAATATGCCCCTTCCTTACAGAGCCCCTCCTCCAACACACACAAACGCGCACATGACCAATGAGGGCACGAGATAAGTTTGTGCACAGATGGAAGGCTGACAGGCAGGTAGGCCATCCAGTTATTTTAGCCGGGCCGGCTCAGATGATTGGTCGTGCTTTTTACAGCGCCACGGCTTCCACAGATGACTTTTTTTAATGGATTTGTTGTCAAAGCATTTAATATATTCATTGCTATCGGGATGTTAAGAGCATTCCATGGAATATAACAAAAAGTGTATCTCGAGCCGGTTTCTCAAACTTACCTACCCTACCTTTAAGCCTCAATCTTTTTCACACAAAATCACAAATATAGCTATCACGCGTATATTTCCGACCGTTTTACAAGGCTACAATGAATCCGCAAACTTTCATTGTTGCCATACATGTTTGCACACTAGCCTCAGACAGTTACAGACAGATGTTTTGTCTCCAGGCCATGCGATGGAAGCATTGTGAAGAAATGTGGGAGGGGGTGTTTGGGGTCATGTCCCTAACCATAATGGCTTTGCTGTTGAGGTCTGAGAGGTTGTGGGTGGAAAGGCCAATCATTTGGAGCCGTTGTGTGCGATGTGTTTGAGTTGCTTCCCAATGGAGACAGTTATGGTAAAGAAACAGGTTACAATAGAGGTAACGGGTCGAATGTACTTTGGTAGAGCAGCAGCTGAAGGGGGGGGGGGGGGGGGCAACATAAAGTGCTTTTGGTTTGTGGATGGCAGAGACTCTTTGTTGTCAGTGGTTGTGGATGTTGTTGGTGCAAAACTCATTAAAGTCCAGAGTGAGCTGAGAAATGTGAAGCACTCACATTGCATACTCATATTTCTGGGTTACTTCTAGAACATGTTACCATGCTTCAATGTTCAAAAAACACTATTGTCTGAATCACTTCCTTCTTGACATAGCAACACTAACTATCTGATATGGTAAAGGTATGTTGATTGCTGCTTGAAAACGTTGTGCTTTTATTTAAAATCATTAGGCGAGCAGAAAGAGGATGCGACGCCCCCTTGTTAGCAGATACATGCCCTTTCTTACCTGCCATCCTCTGTAGCAGAGAGAGTGCAGAGGCAGAGGAGTTGTTTACTTACTTTACTATAATAAGTGAGTCTAGTCTGCCTGATTATTGATCCTTCAAATGACTATCGTTTTGTGCATGGAAGGATCTATGGCCCCGAACATGGCTCCGGAATAACAGACACCAACTGTAACTGTGCTGTATTGATAAATCCATAGCGCTGTCCGTGGTGCTGAAGGAGCAGATGGAGTAGTAATTGTGTCTTTCTCCTCTGAGTCCTGTCCCTCTGTTAACCCCCAGCCGCCATCTTTAGAAATCACCGACTATTGTGACTTGAATCAAATCAATAATGTTATATTTTGTTACATTTTACAGTTTTTTTTGTTCTGATCCAAAGAAAAACGAATTACTTTTAAAGAGACCTATTATGCTTTTTAGGGTTTTCCCTTTCCTTGAGAATTTTATATAAGTGTTTGTGTATATAAATGATCTGCAAAGGCTTCAATCCCAAAGTTCCCTCCAGTTTCTCTCCCCCCCCGCCTGAAACGCCTCCATTGGACTCCTTTGTTTACTTTCCGAACATAGTGTCATCACGATGCAACACTTGCGCTTCTATTGGCTAGCGCTCCAACACATTGTACGTGATAAGCGAGACATCTCTAAGTGGTTGACCAATCACAACAGAGCTAACCAATCAGAGCAGACTGGGCTCTGGTTTCAGACAGAGGGTGAACAGAGGTGCTGCAGCACAGGCAGTATGAGAGAAATCTTTTTGAACATTAAAGCATGGAGACATGTCACAGTACAAAATGAACCTGAGAATGAGCAGCATAGGGCCCCTTTAAAAGAGTGATAAGGTTCAGCCCCACAATCATGTCCATGTAATCCCGTACTACCTCTCAGTCATTAATAGGATTAAAATGACTGCTGTGGCATACACATACCCCTAAAGGCCATTGTCTAAGGATCGTTGTGTGTGCTGCTGCTTTCTGTGCCCTGTAGCTCACAATTACTCATGCGCTCTCTATTCCTGTCACAAATGATATCTGATATTTCCATCGGGGGGGGAAATAACTGTAACTGTGAGCAAGCAACAGTCTTTCTCTGATTTGAATATCTCATGATTTTAATTTTTGCACAGATTAAATCGTTCTTCCCAAAGACCGGTTATCCCCCTCCCTCCAGCCCACCACAGATACCTCTTTTTTTTCCTACAACCCATAATGTATAAATTGCCGCAAGTGTAAAAGTAATTTCAGCTCTAACATTTAAGTGTAAGCGGATCATGTGCAGTTGACTTGTTATTAATGGTTGCGATTCCCAGAGAAAATTCTAGTGGTTAAGGAAAAGCACACTTTAAAAGACGAGCAATGACATATCGTGAAATTGGAAAAGTGCCTCTACTTTTCTCAACTGCTTTCAGCACAAATAAGGCTTTGTGCTTTCTACAATCTCCTTACATTGTAAACGTTTCCCAAACAAACTTGTGTCAATGCCAATCAGTCGTGGTTTTCTTTCCCTAAGGAGAGATATAATGCGCTTTAATCTTGATGTGGGTACTCCAGCCATTTTTGGATTTCTCTATCTCACGGTGTCTTTTTCAGAGCAATCAGGAAATCCCATAATCCCCCAGATCCCCCAAATCCTAAAGCCCCACTAATGGGAAGAGGAGTTGAGACGGCAGCACATCGGCCCGGAGGTGTGGAGAGGAATTTGGGGCCGTGGAAGAAAAATACACACCATGCCAAAGTGGGAAAACAGATGATTTATTTTAAATTAGGCTCTTAGAAAAAGCATGTTTGAGTGGTTATGCTTACTTGAAACATTTAGAAACTCATTACTCATTACTCATTATTGATTGCTTGGTTTTGAGTAAATCCCTGTGTAGAAATGGGGTTTTTCAACAAGTTTTGATGATTGAGATGGCGAGTAAACACTAAAAGTAGCAAGGTAGATAAAGGATGTTTCGTCCAGCTTACTATAAAATGCATTTCACTCCCGGCTTGTTTGCAATAGAGATGAAAGAGACTGGACCTTTAAAGACACAATAGATAACCTTTTTCCATTATGTGAACTCGGCTGCCTTAAGCTAAAAAACGGAGTATTGGGTACTACGTCAAACGCAACGATGCAGGTAAAAGATTTGGAGGATGCACTTTCTCTTACTCTTGTTTATCAGCTACATCACTCAGTCTGCTTGACAGCTCCACCCTGCAAGGCCGAGATATACCGTCAAGTGGAAAAATGTTTAAATAACTTATGGCTGTCGTTTTAGAGCAGGCTTGGGTTTTTATCTGTTTCCGTTTTGCCAAAATGTGCAACAGAGAAGTTTGGTCCAGAGAACTGTCACGGATAAAATGGTCAAACTCAGTGACAGCTGAAGAAGAAGAGACACTCAGAAAGACAGAGTTTGACGCAGAATTGCAAAATAACATTATTCAACTATACTTATCCCCTATGATTTGGAGATAAAGTTCAAAGCGTTGTCAAATTCCAAATTGGCTTGGTAGCAACTTGTTTGTTGTAGATGAGAAATATGTCACTGTTTGTTCCCTTTGAAGAAAAAGTTTGACATTTGAGAATACACTCATTTGCTTTCAGGTGGATAAATAGAGAAGATAGATACCACTCTAATCTATAAATACGAATCTGTGAAATATTGCCAACTTGAATCCCAATTTCTGACTGTTGACAAAGACATTTAAACGGCAGAGAAATGTAGAGTATTCAAAGTATTGAGTTCTCATTTTCTATTTCTTTACAAAATACTTTTTCAGTCTTAAATCAATTGCGGGATGTAACTTTGTACATTCACTCAAATGCTGTACCTAAAAACAATTTTAGCATACTTGTTCTTGATTATTTTCTTTTTATGCAACTTCTCCAGGTATTCTTGTACATTTCGAGGATAATGCGTCTGCACAGAGACTGTTGTCCTTGGTTACCACTCTTTTGCTAACACTAGCATTAATTATGGGATTCCTCAAGGCTCCATTCTGGGACCTGTGTTGTTCAGTTTCAATATGCTACAACTTGGAAATATCAGCACAGAAGATAGGAATACATTTCCTATTTATGCTGATGATACACAACTCCTGATAAACCCGTTCAAACCATTGATCATGTCAACTTGTGGATTTCACATCATTTCTTGCAAATGAACAAAAACAAGACCCGAGGTTCTCATTGTGAGAGAAAAGGTCCAGAGAGAGATTTTGTGTACTAACTTAAAATGCCAAATGCTCAACCCCTAGCTAAACATATTGTCATGCTCCTGGAAACTGATATTTTGAATCTCTAGTGAGTAATGTAACATCATGTTGTGTTTTTTTGTTGCTAAAGTGCAACCGTTTCTCTCCGATGCAGATTGTGAGACTGAAGCATGGCTTTATTACCACCTTAGGGGTTGGAGGGCTCAGTCTTGGGACTATAGGAGACTTTTTTTCAAGTCCCAGAATGGACCAATTACTGTGTTTGGACTGGTATCTGGAGAGGGGCCAGTTTGCCTCCTGGGTGTTGTCGAGGGGCCCTTGAGCAAGGCACCTGACCCCCAGACTGCTCCCCAGGCGCTGTAAAGCAGATGTTCACTGCTCAGATGGGTTGAATGCAGACTACATTTTACGATATAGTAGCTGCACTCTTCTCTTATACTAGAATGCATTCGTTACAGAGTCTAATTTTCAGTGTGTAAATGTGTGATGATTTGCATTACCAGCAGGCGTGATTACTTCTATGCTCTACTTTCTGAATTAATAAGAAAAGCTGTTAACTAGCTACAGATTGTGCAACATGCAGCCCAGAGAGACCCAACAACTATCCTTTCCTATAGTCACCGCTTTAGTTGCCTGTCAATTGCAGAAAAACAGATTTGAAGGTCCTTTATCAAGTGTTCATATAATTCAACGGACCAGTGCCTATATACCTGCTGTCACACATGTTCTTGATGTAATCTCCCCCAACATCCCTCAGGTCCTCTGACTCGGGCCTTTTAATTATTCCCAGGGCGAGAACAGAGACATGCGGAGAGGCACCGTTTAGTGTCAATTGTCCTCTCTGGAAAAGTCAGAAGCAAGAAGAGCTGACGGCATCACAACCTGTAAACACCCCTTTCAACCAAATCTTAAGACATATATTTGTATTTTAGCATTTGGCTGTTAATCCACATTAATTAATCTTCTCTTACTTTATCCCCCATCTTTCACTGGGCTATGGTCTTGTAAAGTCTTATCATTGTGTTCGTTAGCGTTAGGGTTAGCATCTGTATTTCAACATTTTACCCAAGGTTGTAACCTCTTTACATTCTGAAATCAAGTCCTTTTAGTGAAGTACTTTTGGACTGTAATCTTTTTAAATAAAGTGATCTGAGTGGTTCTCTCACAACTGCGTAAAAGTTAATATTCCAAATAAAGGACGTCATTAACTTCACCATCAGTCATTACAGTTATGAACGAACCAGAATATAATCTAATAATTGTCTGGCTGGCCTACAATAGCGTCTTCATTTGTTAGAAAATATTTCTCTGTCACCCAAAAGGTTCACACTCTGTGCTTCTTGTTCCCACTCTCCTACTACACAATCACTTGAGTTTTCGAATGGACTTCAGAGGGTTCAAACAATGTAACAGCTCTTACACTCAATAATCTACCCAAGAGAGACTCTCTCAAAGCTGTTCTCCCCCACAAGTGTGAAGTTAATCAAAGTGCAGTCTCTCTCCCGCTGCGTGTGATATAATCCTCACTGCTCCTTCATTGGGAGCCAGGTAAACCCTCAACGAAAACACACACTGCCTGTTTGCTATTACGGCTCGGAAATGGTGGATTGAACTGAGGTGAAAACCCACCTGTTTCTACTGCATCTTGGCGATTCAAATAAATATATATACAAAGACCGTAAGAAGTGGGAAGTCAAATAACTTGCTTTTAAGAGAAGATAAGTCTTTAAATTACACTTATATTGATACATTATGGAAACGAGCCTCCTTACTTTGATAATGACAGAAAAGTAACCTTTTTGGATATTAATTCCTGTGTTTAAAGTCTATATATATATTACAAAGATGGACTCAGGTATTGATGAAATCTTTGCTTTATTGTATGCTCTGACTCTGTGAACATCTAGTCAAAATATGGTGACATTAGAGATAAATGTTGGAGAAGACTACATTTCACTATTTTCATTTATGGGAAGGTTCCAACCATTGCCCCCAAAAAACGTAATTTGCAGTAAAATATTTTTACACAACCTTGCATTTAAAAAGCTAGACATATTCAAGTAGTGAAAATACATAATTGTGCTTTGTTCTTACTCAGGTAGGGGTATAATGAAAAGGAAATCCTTGTGTGGGAGTTTGTTCCTCCATCTTCATGGTTCGGCTGATTAAAAGCTAATGTTTGTTCAGGATTCTTGATTTTCTGAGTTTGTTGACTTCGTGATTTGAATGTAAGTTCCTTTGTAGAAAATGTCAAATGTAAGCTAAATCAAAATACAATGCAATCTTTCCAGAAAAACCTAGAATATTGAATTCATTTGAGAATTGAACACATTCTGGCCGGAGCAGATTTTCCATAGTGTCGAATATGATTACATTTCTGTGTTCTGCAGCCAATCAGAAGCCACGAGGGAGCATCCCGCTGAGCTGTGAGCGTTGAGTTCAGGCCAGAATTAGCATCTGGTGCTATCACACAATTAACCTGCTTGTTGACCAGGCGCCCCTATCTCTGTCGCACAGCTCTCAGCCTGCCAGCCTGCCGTTACTCATGGGGTCTGTTTGCAGAGAGCAAATGTTGAAATAGATTGCAGAGCTTCAGAGGTCCGTTCAAGAGAAAATAAACATTAAAAATAGAAAGATTTATAGCGGTAGACGTTCACGCTGTTGCTTTTCAGTTCCAGTTTCCATCTCTAATGAGAGAGATGCTGCTAAATGCTATCCATTACTCATTAGCCCTAAAATACACCATGATTTTTCTGAAGCAATCCTCAAATTGAACATCCATTCAATACATTATGGTGATAAATTCAACCTTTCAACTTAATGTTTTATTCTATTAGTTTTAAGATGCACTGATAACCGTAACAGCACCTACACATAAATCATTTGCAGCACCTTCTGATTGAGGAACGTTTTGATTAATAAATGAATATATATATGTATTACCTTTTAATGGTGAATGTATTTTATACTTCCAAACTCACACACTTGCATATATGTCCGGCAGTGAGTCAGTCAGTAGGGGCTTGGACTGGGAGCTGTAGGGTCGCTGGTTCAAGTCCCCAAACAGACCTAAATATGGAGTGTGGACTGCTACTTGGAGGGGTCCCAGTTCACCTCCTGTGGTGCCCTTGAGCAAGGCACCTGACACTCCCC
>CALSBZ010010703.1:153321-163507 GCA_943591055.1 Gobionotothen gibberifrons
GCTGTCTAACAGAAGTTAAATCCATTTCTCACTTATTCTGACAATGTACTTATATAAATAAAATAACCCAATGAAAATAGTTGTTAAATAATAGTGAAGTCACGTTGTAATAACAATAACTCATCTCTCTCGAGTTTTATTTTTCAGCTTTGCCAAAAGCCACTGTGTCAAGTGTCCTAGTAGAGTTGCCGTCCGGAGTTCTCCAATATGGCGGACCATCTCGCACATGCGCAGTACAGATCGGGCAGGGGGACGGATCGGGTAGTGACATGCGGTATGTCACTCCCAGCTTGCACGCGGTTTGATTGGCTAGCGCTTGTACTGTCAGATTTGCATAAACAGGATTTGATTGGCTGACGCTTCCACCTCAGCTTCAAAAGTTGAACTTTGCTCAACTTTTGAATCCTGAGATGCCTGGAAATCTCCGCTTTGCTTCCCACAATGCAGTTTACTCCCATTTGCACTATGTACATCATCTTTTTTATATATATCCTGCTTACTTGAAGTAAACGTTTTTTTTGTTTTTTTTTATTATTGAGTGTTCTTGTATTTTAATGTGTGAGTTTTTTTATACCTCGGGACTGTGCAGCGGCTCGTCTGGTCTTCAACCTTCCTAAATGTTCCCACACCACGCCGCTCCTCTGCTCCCTTCACTGGCTTCCAGCTAGAATCCACTTCAAGACTAGCGTACCATGCTGTGAATAGATCTGGCCCTTCCTACATCCAGGACATGGTTAAACTGTACACCCCAGCACGTGCACTCCGCTCTGCATCGGCCAAACGGCTCGCTGCACCCGCACTGCGAGGGGGACCCAAGTTCCCATCAGCAAAAACACGTGGGTTTGCTATCCTGGCTCCAAAATGGTGGAATGAGCTCCCCATTGAAATCAGGACAGCAGAAAGCTTACACATCTTCCGGCGCAGACTAAAAACTCATCTCTTTCGACTCCACTTCGAGCGATACAATTATTAACAAAGCACTTATATACTAATAAAGTACTGGCTTATCTAAAGCTAGTTGAGTAGCACTTGAAATGTTTTGGCTCTATGAAACCTGATGTACTTATATGATTCTGTTTTCTTCAAGTTTGTATCTTCCTGGTCAAATGCACTTATTGTAAGTCGCTTTGGATAAAAGCGTCAGCTAAATGCAATGTAATGTGGGAAACTTTACGATCTTTCTGTGTGTAAAAACATATTTTCAGATTGACAATAAAGTTGACTTTGACTTGAGATTTCTTTAGCACACATTGGTGCAGGTTATCTGGCCTTCCAGCTGGAAATAAGATAAGGATTCTGTTAAATGCTATTACTCTTTATTAAATAACACAACTTTGGTTTAAGCTTGTATATTTGTTCTTTTCTTACCAGAAGGTGATTAAGTGTGGAATTTCCACCACATATTCCAACAATACTTGTGCGAATCTCCAATGAAGTCATATAGCGGAGTTAAACATTCAGCGGGCGTAGAAAGCATGTGAGGAGAACAATAGAAGAATAAACGGGAGGTTGTGCTTTCTCCTTTTCTTTCTCTATTCCCCAGTTAATTGATTGCAACCCGCAGGCAGCAAATTGTCTTCTTGTTTGACGATGACGATGTTGAAGGTGGCATCAAGGGGCCACAGTGAGCGGTTGTTCTTTGACTATGGCGTGTTTTGAAGAGAATAAGGTCACCATGATGCCATTTGACATGCTTGTTGCTGCAGAATGGAGCACAGCGTGGCGACTAAATAAGGTAAAATAGCTGAGAAACAGCAGCAAACCCAATTGAAAGTCAGCCCAGGTGGTTCGAATGCCTGAGGAAACTGGGCAACCAACAAAAAGCACTCGATGAAAGCTGATGTCTGTGTCGCAGATCACACAATCTGGTGAGTCACCTCTGGATAGGTGGATAAAAGTAATCCCTCCGGAGCAGTAACCCGAGCATCTGTAGCTGACTAACATAAATGGATTAAGACTGATTAGGGGGGCACTCGGGCTAGATGTCTACCCAGGGGGCCAAACAGAGAAGTAGCCGTTTTCAATGAAGCAAGGAGCTGAGGCGTGGCTGTCATCACTGCAGTGCTGAAGTACCGCTCACAAAGCAGACGTGAGAAGTACTTTTACTCAACTACAAGTACAGTTTCGATGTACTTGTGTCCCTTTTATGCTACTCTACTTGTACTACTCTACATTAAGATTGGACTGAACCCAAACCTGTCGAGTATTATTTCTCATCAACCATTCATATCAAAGTTTAGGAATATTTTAATAAAGATTAAACACTTTTATTAATCACCAATTCCAATATTGTCTCGATAGTTCAGGTAACCAATAAAGTTTGATTCTTAAATGGACCACTGCATAATGAATACTTTTACTCTTGATACTTTTAGTATATTGTAATGCTCATAAATGTGTTTATTTTAGTATAGTGTGAATGAAGGATTGAGGTTATTGCGTTAATGAAGTAAAATACCTCCATACATACCAAGCATCTCACAACCTCTCAGATTTTTCTTGTGTCCCACCAAGCATCAACGCACATTCACTTCTGCATTTGAACTTGTACTCCATCAAGGATTCCTTCTTCCACCACTGCCCAGTTTTTTTACGAAAAGTTGTGAATTTACTCATTTGATATTGTATGAAACTAGCTGTGAGAACATACAGATTAAAAGATGAAGAGATACCCGCCCGGGTCATGTCAGTCTCTTGGAGACTGCTGGGAAAAAAACTTGACCTTTGCATGTGTAAGTGGATCTTATCTAATATTAAACGCTGCCTCAAGCTATCGGGCAAGAGAAGGGGCTGCATCCAATGGTTTATTCAAAGTGTTTCAACACCTGATCAGAAAGTTTGAAACTTTTGCAACAATTGTTTTCATTACACGGAGAACTGGCTACAGATATTCTGTCTGAAGTATGTTTTGTGGCCGACGTAAATGAAACTATACATTCAAACTATATCTGACAGGATAAATGTATCATATCATATAGTTAAACATTACAAATGCCCTCGAAATGGTTTTGTCTCTTTCTGGGTAGCTACATCTCTGCTGGCTCTCCTGTCATTCAATCTGTAGTTTACCCATATTTACTGCCATGATGTTTGCTTCCCATGACACTCTTCCTAGGTCAGGATGTAACTCTTGAAGGGGCCATATTATTATCATTTCCATGTTCATATCAGTATGTAGTGTCTCCACTTTAAAGAGTCCTCTCCTGCTGATGTTCAGGTGTATATCAGTACTGTATGTAGTGTCTCTACTTTAAAGAGTCCTCTCCTGCTGATGTTCAGGTGTATATCAGTATTTAGTGTCTCTACTTTAAAGAGTCCTCTCCTGCTGATGTTCAGGTGTATATCAGTATGTAGTGTCTCTACTTTAAAGAGTCCTCTCCTGCTGGTGTTCAGGTGTATATCAGTATGTAGTGTCTCTACTTTAAAGAGTCCTCTCCTGCTGATGTTCAGGTGTATATCAGTATGTAGTGTCTCTACATGTCTCCATGCTTTAATGATCAAAAAGCTCTTTATTTTCCTCATACTGCCTGTGCTGCAGCACCTCTTTTCACCCTCTGTCTGAAACCAGAGCCCAGTCTGCTCTGATTGGTTAGCTGTCCGGCTCTGTTGTGATTGCTCAACCACTTAAAGATGTCCCGCCCCTTAGCCTATCACGTAGGTTGAAGCGCTAGCCAATAGAAGCGTGAGTTTTAAATAGTGATGTCACTTTGTTACAGAAGTAAACAAAGGAGTGTGGGAGAGAAACTCCCTCTTCTGGGAACACAGCAGACCATTTACATGCACACAAACCTATATAACGCACTACAGGAAACTAAAACCTACACGCCCTAGAACATTGTGTCCACCTCTAGGAAACCAAACCATATTTACAGTTTCATTTATACTCCAGGGATCCAAAAAACAATCTATCTAAACTTTCTTCCTTCCTCCAAAATGTTTAACACAGTTGTAGCCACTAACAACATCTTTCCGGAACAATTTATTCCTCTGAATTCACCTCCACTAAATATTCAGCGATCTCCTGCTGCTCGCTGTAGGCTTCAGTTAAACTGCAAAAGAATGAATGTGTGTTCCTTCCTACACCGAGGCTTTAATCTTTTCTATATTTCTTATTTCATTTTTTAATCATCAAATCAATTTACATTTCTTTGCACCGGCATCATTTTCCTCTGAAACAGAAGCACTATTTTCTTCTTCCATTCTGGGTTTCATTTCAGATTACCTCTCACTGTAATTCCTTACCTCTCACACAAGGAGACACTTAGGAGCCTAAAGATAGTCTTGGGAGAGAGCTTTTGTTGCTCCTCCGCTCCTTATCCCTCTTTTCATGGTGATAATGTCATGTGTGTCATGTCAGAATGTGCTTTGGAAGGAAAAAGAATAGCTTTGATACCACATACCCTAAAATATATCCCTATTTCAACGGAGTTTCAGCTTTTCTCCCAAAATGATTGTATACATCTGTGCAGCCTTTTCTGTGTTTGGTGCCATGTGGAATTGAAATTAGAGCCTTTAATCCTTGTTCATAAACACCCCCCTTGTATGCAGATCCCTCGTTAAGTTCTAATAATACAAATGTTGTACAGATAAACCTAGATTGGCTTGATTTGGACATTCATTTAGCACCTGAAGGCTTACAGCAGATCTGCAATAATCTCTTAAGGCAGTGGTTCCCAAACTTTTTCAGTCGGGACCCCCTTGGGTATTTGAAATATTTTCGGGACCCCCCAACCCGGTTCCCATCTATATTGGTAGGATTAATTGTATATTGTTGTAAAAACATTACATTTTCTCTGCTAATAATAAGAAGATACAAAGATCCAACAATAATTTATATTTTATTTTGGATTACACATGAACTAAAGTGCTTGTAATAGATACTGTGAATTAATTTGGCCTAATTAAAACTGGTTGGCCTTCTTCCCTGAGTAGTAGATTTTTAAATTCTAATTTAGAAAATATATTAATGATCTACTATTTCTACTGCAGGTTGCAAACGATCACATCACCTTACCATTCCTATTCCACACATAGCTTATCAATTACTTGTGTGTGCTTGCTTTCCCTTGCGGATCTACTCAAACCGGGGCTGTTGTTTTGAGACTGCCACTCTCAGTTCATTCTCAATGTTCAGCTTTGATCTGTATTTCGTTTTGATGGCAGCAACAGTAGAAAAGCCTATCTCACACAAGTAGGATGTTGCAAAAGGCAGCATTATGCCCACAGCTCTCTGACCAATGAGATATTTCCGAGCAGTGTTTGTTTACAATTGAATAATAATAATAATACATTTGATTTATATAGCACACTTTAAAAACAACGTAATCTCAAGCTGCTTCACAAAGCTAAAAGGAGAAAATAATAAAAAATAAACAATCTTCCCGCGACCCCCCTGCAGTACCTCCGCGACACACCAGGGGTCGCGCCCCACAGTTTGAAAACCATTGTTTTAAGGGATTAAAATGTTAAAGTAAGCCAATAAATCTTACATTTGAGGAGAGTTTCCAGTGACAGTTGGCCTAATGTATAACCCCCGAACGTCAACAAGTGCTCCGCTCCCAGCTGTGAATCCATGTTAGTGTCCCCCGTTGAGCTTCTTGCAGCATTTTTAGTAAACGCTGTGAATGTATCGTCAAGTTGGTGAATGTTTTCTAAATGTTGTGCATGGGTTGTCAAGTCGGTGAAGATGTTTCTTTATTTGCATATGTTATGGAACATTTGTGTATTTTCATTTGCATAGTTTTTGAAAGTGCAGCGCGTTTCTCCTAATGGAAATGCGTTTGGCCGTTGTAACGTGCTTGCCCCTGTTGGTCACGGTAAACAATGAATTAAAATGTTGTCGAAATCGTGATATTGACTGGTGCAATATTCAAATCACAGGAAGCACAATATTTCTTAAAGGCTTAAAGGTGGGGTAGGTAAGTTTGAGAAACCGGCTCGAGATACACTTTTTGTTATATTCCATGGAATGCTCTTAACATCCCGATAGCAATGAATATCTTAAGTGCTTTGACAAAAAATCCATAAAAAAATGTCATCTGTGGAAGCCGTGGCGCTGTAAAAAGCATGACCAATCATCTGAGCCGGCCCGGCTAAAGTAACTGGATGGCCTACCTGCCTGTCAGCCTTCCATCTGGGCACAAACTTATCTCGTGCCCTCATTGGTCATGTGCGCGTTCGTGTGTGTTGGAGGAGGGGCTCTGTAAGGAAGTGGCAGATTTTCTCCGGTTGTGTATTTTCTAATTCTAGCGCACTCGAGGTGGTTTCTCAAACTTACCTACCCCACCTTTAGTGCACTATGTGTGAAATACCATTTTAAATGAAATATTGTAGAGCTGCAGAGATATCCCAACCTACAAATCCTAGTCTTCTCATTTACCAAAACACATTTGTTTGATAGAGATCCTCTTAACACCATGATTATTTGCATATATGTTCAACTATAAAGTCAAAAATGATGCAAGACTGATCAATGGCTCTTGTACCGTAATCACAATATCAACTTAAGTAGTCGCTTTTGTTGTTTTTACTAAATCTAGCATCCTTTGAGTCTCAGAGACTTGGTTCATGACATATCTGGGTAAACATTGTATTCTCCCAGGCTGCCTGACATGTTCTCTTGCAGCCAGTGAAGGCTCAGCGGTCTGAATACAAACACACCTCCTCAGGGTCAATCCTCACCGGGCTGCACTCAGCACAATTCATCTTTCTAATGAAGCATCCATCAGGAGCCTGCAAGTCCTCCAAGGCCTCGACAACACATTGGATCTGCTTATGGCGGAGGACCCACCGAGATAATGTAAGTAGAGTTCAAAGGGAACTGAGCCCCGGCTGGAGGAATGTGCTCCCCAGCGACGGATGCTGGGAGAATAAAAATCTAAATCAGAATCCGCTCAGGTATTCGCCGGAGGAGATTTAATATAACCCTCTGAAATCCTCCCATGCAGCAGCAGAGCTGAACAGCATTTCTTTTCTTTTTTTAATGTATTTTTCTACTTTTTATTTACTGACTCGATTTATCCATACCTGTTCTTGCTCACAATACAGAACTAATTTATTTAAAGCCAGTTCAAGTTTACGGAGCCCTGGAGGGTTCATAGAGAAAAAATTAATAAAACGAGGCCACGTTTTATTAATTTTGGTGCGCACAAGATACTTTCTTATGGTAAAACCAACCCGATCTCACCAGAATGCGTCCAAATGACACGACTTTACACGTCGTGCAATAGATACGCAGAACTCCGTTTTTGCGTGCATATGATACGCTGATATATTGCACCTCAAACATTAAAACAAAGAGCTCTGTGGCTTCAGGCTTGATCGCCGTTCCAATGACAGTTGTAATGTTTGCGGTGCAATAAACGACACAGCAGCTTATTGGGTTATGGTTAGGGTTAGGGTTAAATAAATGGCAAAGATATGTAGAAAATAAACGCATTTAAGATACGTTCACAACAAACGTAACGTGGGAGAAAATTGTAGAAAAAAAACGTATTTAAGATACGTTCACAACAAACGTAACGTGGGCGTATCATATGCACGCAAAAACGGACTTCTGCGTATCTATTGCACGACTTGTGCAATAGTCGTGTCATTTCTACGCATTCTGGTGAGATCGGGCTGGGTAAAACACATCGAACTGCCTGATTATTACGCCATATTATTAGTTTTATGAAGAATATGTCCGGTCGCCAGGGCGTGTGTGTGTCTCCTTCATAAAACGAGTAATAGGGGGAATACTCTGGTAGTTCGATGTGTGTAGAGGTGTGTGTGGTTAAACGTAGCAGCCTCGATCTCTATTCAGCTGTTCTAATGAAGGGAAACACAGTGAAGTAAACAGTAAAAGGCACAGCTCTTTGCAGCTGGTGCTGCTCTTCTCAGATTCTGCTGAGTTACACGTTACTGCCTCCAGTGCCCTGTACGACGAAGCCAGTTCAACAGACCCTGGATATGTTTGAGTTACCTGGCTTAACTAACCCTAACAAACGTGATGTCGATAAGCGGTCCTACGAAGCTGGTTATCAACTCAGCAAATCAACCAGGGTTTCTCTGTCCGTCTGAGAGTGCGTTCACGTGAAAGGGACGGGGTTAGCAACATTTGACCAATCACAAACATGGAGACACGTGCTGACAGCGCAGCGTCATACTTCATGAATGTATAGTAATGAGAAAATCCTGCTTCGTAGTACAGGCCACTGGTGCCGCAGAGAGTTCATAAAGTGAAGGAGGTTTTCCTTCTATAAAACAGCTGTGGGCAGCAGATACTGAGTCACGGACAGGAATTCATAGATCAAGGCAGACTGGTTTACAGACTCTTCTGTTTTGCCAATCCGGTGCTTAAACAAATAGCTCTAAACCCCTGGCCAAAATGTCCCTAAATGAAGTCTGAGTTTGAAATATATCTCAAATAATGTATGCACTGCCATTTCTCCACATAAACATAACAGTCTGCAATGAAACGGTTGTCTCCTTTGTGCTCCACTTCCTACTTGGCGCACCGGTAACTAAACTAACGAAATACTATCTCGTTCGCACAAAATAGTATTTTGTGCGAACGCGAAAGTATATCGTGCACACAAGATACTTTTTTTCTCTCTCCATGAACCGTTAGGAGCTCCGTACAAGTTAAACCAAACAAAGATACATTTTTCTTTATACGTGAATGAAAAAAAAATAAAACTCAAAATAAAATATATGTGAAAAATGTAAATGACCGTAAATTCCGGACTATTAAGCGCACCTGTATATAAGCCGCACCCACTGGTCGGTCACCAATTGTGGGTAGCGTGGCTGAGCTTCTCCGGCGTCTCCGGCTCGCCGGAGAAGCCGGAGAAGCCAGCGCCAGCCAATCAAATCCCGTTTCTGAAAATCTGTCAGCTCAAGTCCTAGCCAATCAAACCGCGTCTAAGCTGGGAGAGATATCCCGCCGTTCATTTCTATATTTCAAAAACAGATGGAGGATAAACTAATTATCGCCGTAGCAAATCACCCGGTTTTGTATGACCAGTCCCTATTAACTTACCGGGATACAACCGGAGGAACCAGGCATGGGGGGAGGTGGCAGAGACAGTGGGTGAAACTGGTAGGCTTTCGCCTGTTTGGGGATTTTATATCCAGTATATCCAAGCATAGCTTGCTAGCTATGTTAACACTACGTAAACGGGGCGGGACATTCACGTGATTGGTTGTTGGTTGCGGGGCTCGAATAAAATCCCCAAGCTTCAGACACGCCCAGCTCCAAGCTTTTTTTGAAGCTGTAGTGTAAGCCGCGATGTTCAAAGCGTGGGGAAAAAGTAGCGGCTTATAGTCCGGAAAGTACGGTAAGTAAAAGCACATGTATAAATATACATACACCTAAAACCCACATAAATACAAAAAAAGCCTACATAATTATTAAACTAATAATTTGAAAAGAATATAGATGACTCATCTCCCTTAATGGTTTTCTGTGATGATACATTAACAAACATTTAAAGGCAAATGAAAAGTGATGGAAAGGGTACTTCACTTCACCAAGGGCCTCACTTTAAAAAGTTGCCTTGTCCTTAAAGAGAAATATGCCATAAATATTCAATATATAAATATTACGTTCCACTCTCACAAAGATGAATATTTTAACCAACTTCAGTTCGGATCATCCATTTTCAGTACCCTGTAACCTTTTAGATTCCAATGTTATAACACGATGCCACTGTTGATAATCATTGCATATTTCTGTACACTTGGGAGGTCGCTCTATTTTTTGCACTTTCCCAAAGAAAGTTATTTGATTAGCAATTTAACAACATTAATTTTGATGCATTATTCTTTGCAGTGTTAGACTAAACAATCTCAACTGCTGACATTATAGTCTGCTGTTTATTCCTTCTAATACTTGATTGTTCTCTAGACAAAATATTTAAAAACAGTTTTTAGCAAGATTCTTTTTTTACAAATAAAGAAAATTGAACATAATAAATAATCAGAGACGGAGAAAATCAAACTCTGTGTCAAAGACTCATCCATCAGAGAAAATGAGCAACAACGTGATGAGAAACACTCAATATCGACTCTCAAGGTAATGCAATCACATGTAATCACAGAAGGACATCCCCACAGCGACGCATGCATATAAGTGTGTGTGTGTGTGTGTGTGTGTGTGTCTGTCTGTCTGTCTGTCTGTCTGTCTGTCTGTCTGTCTGTCTGT
>CALSBZ010010703.1:191031-202588 GCA_943591055.1 Gobionotothen gibberifrons
ATGCTTGTTCAGGTTTACCCTTTGGATCTGAGGCTTGAGAGATTTTCTGATTTGCCAAATGTATGTTTGCAAAACACCCCGAGTCATCCAGAAAACTACTTAGTATGGGAGAAATGACTGAATCCTCATTGTCTGCTGCCGGCAGGTGATTTTCTGATGGACTGTTTCCCAGCGGGTGGTGAGTTTTCATCACATGGGGCGGCTGCCAGACACATTGTGTAGAAAAATGCCTTGTGGAGAATTGCTGGCTGTATTTCAACTAAAATGGATGCATTAATGGCTGAGTGGATGAATGGATACGTGGATGGATTGATGATGGATGTAGTTGTTTGATTTCTCTATTGGCATTGCTCGAGGGTTGGCAATGTTGGTCTGTTGGCCGTCCGTTTGGTTACCCAATCAAATCCAGACTGAAATACCTCGACTATTGGATGACATTTTATGTGATTTGTGTTACCCAGATTAAAAAGTTAACTGACTTTGGATATCACTCGACCTTCCTCCAGGGCCTCCATGAGGATCACTTTTTCGGAAATGTAGTAAAAGACATGGTTGTGTCCCCTAAAGCTAGTAATTGTATATTTTCTAGATATCTCAAGAAAAATACTGGATGCAGGATGTTACGATTTCAGGTGTTTAATTGCAACAATACCATCCAATCCAATCTCTTTATATAGTCACAGGTGTTGCTTAACCTTACACCATTCCATAATTGACTACTAATTGACTATAGGTGGTGCTAATTCACCTCTTCTATTGCGTTCATGATATCTAAATCTAAAACAGTAATCAGTTTTTTTAAGTAAAAGACAAGTACCACCTCACAGCAGAGCGACCTGCCCCTTTAAGACATTTATTGCCTGGTATTGAGCAGGTGCAGGAACATGGAGCCCGGACATGATAAAGTCAATTAGCCTGTTTTCATTATACAGCAGGATATGTGATCTAGTCACCATGGCAACTGAACCCAGGGATGCACACCCAGGTTTCACAAAATAAAGTCAAGGGGTTCAATGTTTTGATTAGCATTTTGTCAGACACCCTGACATACTTCAAGCATCTTTTACAATGCATTGTTTAAATGAAAAATATGAACAGAAAATTCTCACTGTAGTGTAAACAAAATGCAATTCTGCCTCCTACCAAATATATGATCCATCCACATGTATTTGTGTCCATTAAATGTGTGTGTAAGTGAGTGAATCTAACAGCTTGTGTATCCTTTCAAGCATATTGAAGTGCTCTAAGAACACATCTGAGTTTTTTTTAGCAGCCCTCTTAGCAATAAAAAGACAATATGCCTTTGCTAAATGTGGCAAAAGGCTATTCTGTTTGTCTGTATTTAGAAGATGCCTCCACTCCAGAGGTCTCACTCCCGTGCTTCGTACCTGATATATTCTCCCTAACCTCAGCTTCCTCAAGCATGAAATCATCCGGGCAGAATGATAGGATGTTTGGCTGCGAGCGGTGGAGAGAGATTTGTTTCTGTAAAGATAAACACTGCGCTGACTGTTGTCTCAGCAATTGAGAACACTTTTCTATTTCAATTTTCAAAGTGTACAAGCCAGAGAAAATAATCGCGCAAGTTCAGCTATCCACCTAATCGCCTTGGATTTCTGAGGTGTCACTCCTAAAGAAATTAGATCATATTTTTGTTTTGCTAATGCTCTGCCATCACAAACAAAGTATACTGTTTTAAAAGATTACTGTCAAAATCACTAAAGGGGAGGAAATAAAGATAGAAACACCAAAGCAACGCAAAGTCGTAAAGGCTCAAACTATATATAGAGATTGAACAACAGCTGTTGTCAACGTCTTGCTATGAAGCTATGTCTTTGTAGATGTAAGAATTAGACTTCAACTTCACAACTTGTTTGTTTTTAACCAGCAAAACAAATGACTTAAAGGGGACATATTCTACTTATTTTCAGGTTCATATTTGTATTTTTTGTCTCTACTGTGACGTGTCTCCATGCTTTAATGTTCAAAAAGGTATTTAGTTTTCTCATACTGCCTGTGTTGCAGCACCTCTATTAGGTACTATCTACTTCAAGTGTTACATAGTGATGTCACGTTGTTCAGGAAGTAAACAAAGGAGTCCAATGGAGGCGTTTCAGGCAGGGTGGGGAAAAGGGGAAACCGAAAAAAGCACTATAGGTCCCCTTTAAAATCGTTAAGCATCACATACATTAGTTTAATGAGGAATAACCCATATGGCTCAAATGTATTGTTGACCAACCTAATATATTGATTAAGTAACATCATTATATCGACCTTTGATCAAGAAAATGTCCTTCAAATTTGGCACAAACGTCCACTTGGAATCAAAGATGAATTGATTTAAATTTGGTGGTCAAAGATTAAAGGTCAATGGGACTTTACAATCTTGGCCATAACTCAATAATGCATACACTTATTGACAAAACACATAATACCTTTTATTTATTCCCTTCAAGGCCTTTACCAAATACAGTATGATATGAGTCTACCTCTTATATCATTGCACAGCTCTGCCTCTTTAAATTATGATACACTGCACATATTTCATTCTCAAGAGTACATTTTCCTATTCTTATTGTACTTGTGTATATGTATTTTTAATAGTTTGCCATTTTCAGTGGTTGATGGAGTTATTCGTGTTCAATAAGTAACCGTAATTATATTTATATAAGCGGTTTCCCACACAGAGTATACTCTTGAATAGCTTTAGGGTTTCTGTAGGCTGGATTTGTATAATTACAAATGACAGAGGGCATTTAAATGAGGTTGTATGACTTCTGGAATAAACCACAGCTCCTACTTTGAAGCAGGCAAGTCAAAATCCTGCTTAAACATGAAATATAACTTTTTCTGTACGAATCTAATCCCTTTTGTGTTACTTTGATTGAACCCTGAGACTTCTGCTTGAAGGTTTAAGACTGCAGGATTAATGTGATCAAGCTGCATGCAGGAGGCCACCCTCATCAGGCAGGGCTCTTTGTTTCCCTAATTATCAGTTGAGGTCGTCTCCTTCCCACCAACTCTCAGTAATCTCATCCATAATAACACAGCTGCAGCAGAACTGTGGCAGGAGGCAGGATCCCCCGAATCTAAGCGCCTTTAGTGAGGAGGAGGAGGCAAAGCTGCTCTGAAGACAGGCAGAAGGCCCTCCTAGGGTTTAATGTCTTGTTATTTTCCACTCTCAGTCCCAAAATGAACCGTTTTTCAAGGACGCTGAGTGTGTTTGTGTCACTTCCTGTTTACACATTAAGGCGGCTAGCACGCTGAGAAATGGGGGAAATCGGAGAAAGTTGCTTTATCATTTTATTCTTTAACAAATCACTTTCATATTTTTTATTATTCATTATTATTATTTTATTGTAATTTGTTTTAATTATTTCTTAATTATTTGTAAATTTTTACTTATTATTTTTATAAATTATACAAAATATTGTTGTATTATTTTCTAATTGATATTATTTTATTATTATTACCTTTTATTTTATTTTATATTTAATTGATTATTATTGCCATTATTTATATTCATTTGTTTTGCTATCATTTGTGAGGGTGCTAGAGAGAAATCAGTCACGTACTTATGGAGAATTAAATATAGCTATAAATTAAATAATAAACATCGAACAAAATAGCTTAATCCGAATATTTATTTCAGTGGTTGTCTCAGCCCCTTTATGTTCCTGTCATTATAACTATACTTAAGTTATTTCAATCAATCAATCAATCAATCAATCAATCAATGTTTATTTATATAGCCCAATATCACAAATGTTACATTTGAATATCAGTATGACAATACGACACCCTCTGTCCTTAGACCCTCACATCGTACAAGGAAAAACTTCCAAACATACACATGATACATGCAGGGGCGCCGCCAGGGATGTTGGGCCCCATGAAAAGATAATCACATTGGTTACTTAAACATAGTTTGGGCCCCTGTCAGTCACGGGCCCTCAGAATCGTCCTAACTTTTCACCCCCTTACGACGCCCCTGGATACATGGATCATATGTGTCCTGTATGTCACGGCTGGAGGGCAAGGTACTGTACACAGGACCCAAATGCAGAAGATTGGTTGAAATCCAAAGTACTTTTATTGCGGAACTAAGCCAGGCAACAAAGTAAAATAAGGCAAGGCAAAACGTAAAAATCCCTCAGAACAACATCCTTCCAGCAACATCAAGAATCTCACAAAGACTAACAGAAAAAGTAGAACCTAAATGCACACAGGACTAATCAAACAAACAAGACACAGGTGAGGAGGGAGGAGAAAACACAGGGGCACAAGGTGAACACAATCGGGTGATCAGGCAGAAGGGAACACAGAGGCCGTTTCTCAATCGCGAGGATGCTTGCTTGGTAGCACATGTCTTCCGAGTCACTTGCTTCAGAAGCTAGGCAAGAATCCTTCCTGGCATTCAGAAAACAAAGAGTGGAACAGGCTAGCAAGTGTGCAGGTGTGCGTCATATGAGAGGCCCCGCCTTACATTTTCCGCCACAGAAGACAGATCTAGACAGGACCAAATTAAACGCAGACAGATCGTGACACTGTAGACCTGATTAACTGCATGTAATGAGCACAGCTATGGTGGGTGATTCATGTCTGAATTTGTACTTCCTTTCAATTTATTTTAACTTGGCCGACAGAAAGGGCATGCCCGGTTTGAGGACAGCTGAGTGACTTATTAAAGTGGACGTTGAGTGTACAAAGTAATTATGTAAGGCCAGATGACTAATGCCTACTTTAACACTCTCGTACTTGGCAACAGTGATGACAAAAATCTGTTATTTTGCACATAAGTGAGTATTTAACATCCTCTGTGTTGTCACCCTTGTAACCCATGGGCCATGTAGCACTCGTGCATCGAGGGATTGTGACAGCGTGATGCATTGTTTCGTGTTTGGAGGCTAAATAAACCAGCAGATGGATATCGGAGGAGTCCTTGGCAGTTTGGGGAGTAGTAACTGCGTATTCCTTGTGGGAAAGCGCAGACTGGTATAATGATAAATGAATGTACAGAAAACATTTTGCTGATGTCTTAAAAAAACTGCTGTCTAAGAATCTCTAAACAATATATTTTCCAGAAGGATAAATGGAGTCTAATCTTCTATTTAGCCCCTCGGTAATAGCAGCATAAACTATCACTGTCAGATGGTGTTTGAAAGACTGAGGAGGGCATCTGGGGAATTTAACCGTAAATGCAAAGGAAAAACTTAATATTTTTGCAAAGTCCAAATATATGTCTCTGAGTGTGCACTCAGCAAATGCCAACAGAGGTAATAACCACACAGTCGCTCTTCATATGATTGGATACGACTGCGGATTATCACGTAGGCTGTGAGTGCCAGGCAAGCAGATAACCGTGCCTTCAGAAATTATTAATCACAATAAACCAACACTATAAAGTGTTTTTTCCCCTACTGTGAATGCATCAGCATCAGAAAAAAACGGCCTTACTTTATATAAACTTTATTATGCAACTGCGAGCGGCCAAGACTGATGACACATGTGAGCATTTCTTTTACGACACAACAAAAAAAGACATTTCAATCATCTGCGTTTCAATCTTATCCCTGACATGCTGACAGGTTTTATGGTTACGCCTTGCAATTTTGGTTTTGTTCCGCAATTCACTGGGCAGAATTGCTAGGCAACCACAAAAGAGGACATTCGATAACGATTGAAGACTCACACAGACGAGTGACCGCGAATGTGATGGTGTAATTTTCCAATTTTGTTGTTAATCTCACCGAGGGCACGTCAGCACAGGCTGGGTTTAAAGAAGAGAGTGCTTTAATAACACGGCCTCTGTGTGTAATTGGGCATTAAGCATGTTTTAAAGGTGAGTCATGGTAATAATAGTGGACGACAAACGCTTGACAGGAGATTTGTGCGGGGATTATAGATCGCACACACAGGGTGATGCCTGAGTGAGAGATGCTCTTTATCACATGGCTGTCAGCACATGAGGAGTTGTAGCTGACATGGAACAACAGATACAATGTGGATCACCTTGGGAGAGCCCATTACATTGATGTCCTTCACTGCATGATAAACATTATGGCAGCTGCAAGACGTCAAATCCTAATCTGTGGAGTTGGAGAAATTTGCTAAATAAACTGTGCAGCGAGAGGCCAACCCAGTCTCATAAAAAAACGTGTAATAACTACGTTGGTCCACAACGTAATGTAGGACGTAGTATTTCTACAAAAACGCCTCTGAAATTGTAAGATCCCTACGTTTTTTTTCACCATTCATTCCAATGGCTGGCGTCTATGTCACGTGATCTTCACATTTCTCCCTGCAGAAAAAAAAAACATGGCCGAACTTCGTTTTATTCTCGGTGTAAAATGCCTATTTTAAAGTTAGTTTGGCCATTAAAATGCGTTTTGATGTCATTTGATGCGAGACATATGAGTTGTTATTTCAGATTATGTGTGCAGTGGATGTACATGATCTTTAGTTTGCTAGTTATCACGAAGATTACTTCAGGAAACTGTGTCTATACAACGTTTTCATTGTTACCAAGGTGGTTGCTAGGGACGCTGCTATCGATATTATTTATGTTATGTTGTGTAACTGTTTAATGGTGTTATCTTTATTGCTACCCCCTTCCCCGTCAACAATAACACATCATTATCCTTGTGTTTATTTATTTGTTTGATTAATAAACACAAGTTGGAGTCAGGACCGATGTTTATTAATCAAACAAACAATGAAAACGTTGTATAGACACAATTTCCTGAAGTAATCTTCGTGATAACTAGCAAACTAAAGATCATGTACATCCACTGCACACATAATCTGAAATAACAACTCATATTTCTCGCATCAAATGACATCAAAACGCATTTTAATGGCCAAACTAACCTTAAAATAGGCATTTTACACCGAGAATAAAACGAAGTTCGGCCATGTTTTTTTTTTCTGCAGGGAGAAATGTGAAGATCACGTGACATAGACGCGAGCCATTGGAATGAATGGTGAAAAAAAACGTAGGGATCTAACAATTTCAGAGGCGTTTTTGTAGAAATACTACGTCCTACGTTGTGGACCAACGTAGTTATTACACGTTTTTTTATGAGACTGGGTTGGAGAGGCATGAAGCAACACTCAAACCAAAAAGTTAAATAAGACTTATAATACTCATTTTCAGGTTCATACTGTGACATGTTTTCATGCTTTAATGTTCAAAAAGCTGTTGTGCCCAGAGCCCAGTCTGCTCTGATTGGTTAGCTGGCTGGCTCTGTTGTGATTGGTCAACCACGTAGAGATGTCCCACCCCTTAGCCTACCACTTACAATGTGTTGGAGCGCTAGCCAATTGTAGCGTGAATGTTATATAGACATATCACTATGATACAGAATTAAAACAGGGATAGTGGTGGTCTAATGGATAGTGAGGTGGGCTGAGGATCGGAAGGTTGTGAGTTCAAATCCCACTAGTGTGCCTTGAGTAAGGCACTTGGTCCTTAGTTACTCCAGGGAGAATGTCCCTGTACTTGGTAAGTCGCTTTGGATAAAAGCGTCAGCTAAATGAAATGTAAAAAAACAATGAGTCCAATCAGGGCCGTCCCTGGCCAACATGAGGCCCCACGCAAAGTTATATGATGAGGCCCTCTGTTTCGCGAGCATCGACGGGGGGGTGCTAGTGGTGCCTAGCAGCGGCGAAACCGTACCGCGCCACACTAATTGCGCCGCATAGGTGCGCTGCATTTTCGGCTCAGTTGAGGCACCCTACGTAAGATGAGGCCCCACGCAGTCTGCATGATCGGCCTGTAGGGAGGGACGGCCCTGAGTCCAATGGAGGCGTTTCAAGCAGGTGTGTGGGAGAGAAACTCCCTCTGGAGGAACTTTGTGATTGTAGGCTTTGCAGACCATTGACATGCACACAAACCTATGTAACAGTACAGGAAAGAGAACAACCCAAAAAGCCTACAGAGGGCCCCTTTTGATATTTGGATGTTGCCATAGAAACATCATGTAATTCTAGGATACACCTTTACTCCAAATGAATCAATCTAATTATAAATGAATAAGTAAAATAACCTCGTAACTACCGCTGAATGCTGAGCACAAATATTCACCATCTTAGCTGGAATAAATCCGCCCAGGTGTATTTTGCAAGCGCTCATAAATAAACCATGCAAATAAAGATAATAATGCATATAAAAATAAATGGTATCCAGGGCAAGGTTTGCTGACCAAGCCTCTCAGTGTGTTAAAGCACAATAATGATGATTTTGTTCAATATTTTATTCAGCCGCCGCCGCCGAGTGTTTTGCTTTTACCCGACACCGAGCTCCTCAAATAATACACATGCTTATTCAACAAGGCCGAGGAAGAGGAGGGGGGTTATTATCGAGCTCTTCAAAGCTGTCACCACATGGAGAGGCGCCGCTGTGTAACAACACATCTGGAATTCAATTAAGCAAAGCACATCTTGACCTTTGATAGCAACACATAAGAAGATGGTTATTGTCATGCGTTGTATAACTGTGTCCTGTGGTGGAAAGAGACAATGTACATTTACTCAAGTAGTTATTTTACAGCTTTAGGAGCTACTTTACAGATAAAGATTATTTAATCTTTATTCTCATTTTCAGGTTCATATTAGTGTTGTGTTCCTCTTTGGTGACATGTTTCCATGCTTTAATGTTCAAAAAGCTCTTTATTTTTCTGCCTGTGCACAATGTGTTGGAGCGCTAGCCAATAGAAGTGTGATTGTTACATAGTGATGTCAATATGTTACAGTATAGTAAGAAGTAAGAAGTAAACAAAGGAGTCCAGTGGAGGCGTTTCAGGCAGGGGTTGAGAGTGTACTCCGGCCTCTTTAATACAAATTATAAATTAAATAATAGATTATGACATATTCTTTCCGACTAAACTACCAAACAGTGTAAAAAGGTATTAAAATAATTGTTACCAGCTGCAACATTAAAGTGATGAAGTCTTTAAAGCAGCAATATTTATAATATATATATATATATATGATTGTGTGTCATACTGCATAATGAGTACTTTTCGTACTTCAAGTTAGGGCTGCTCGATTAATTAAATTCATCATCTCGATTATTTGGGTCAATAATTGATATCACGATTATTAGATACGATTATCCATTGACTTTGAAAACGTCAATTTATTGGATAATTTTTTTTTTAACAGTATGTTTTTAACAGTTGATTACCCTGAACTTTAAGTATAATTCAACTGAATAACCAAAAATAAATAAATAAATAATAATAATAATAAGAAAATAATCGTTTTATTTCAATTATCGTTGCAAGCCATAATCGTAATTGTGATTAAAATACGATTAATTGAGCAGCCCTACTTCAAGAATATGTTGCTGCTTATTATATGTTCTTTTAGTTGACTATACCATCTTGAATGCAGGACTTTAACCGAGTGTTGTATAATACACTGTATTGTTACTTTTACTGAAGTAATACATCTTAGCACTTTTTGCACCTCTGTGTCCTACACGCAAAAGTACTTTGTGCTGGCAGTGTTTTCCTCAGCTCCACCGTGTTTATGATGACTGGTCTGCTGTGTTTCTGCTTCATTTCTCTCAGACTTTGCCCCCGTCCCCGTCACTATCGATAAAACGTCTCTATCGAGTGTTTCTTTCACTTTGCTTCTCCGGGGACATGTATTGACATTCAAAGCTGCAGTTTGTCACATCAATAATTTACACTGCCACTCTGCTGTTGCCCTGAAATATGCAACGGAGCATCGCAAGTCGCAACAAATGTGTATTATGTATCAATATTATAGATGTACTGTCCAGTGGATTTACTGCTGCACAATGACAGGGTTTTATAATGTGAATGTTTGTATGACTTAACGCCTATAGCAAAGAACTGATATGAAAATGTGTGGATTGATTGAGTGAGTGAAGTATTGATGAATTACTCTTTCTAAATCAACTTCATACAGTACCTTGAGGTGACTATGTTCCATTTGAATGATCGATAAAAAGATATCAACCTTTGATCTATGCAGACTTTACTTTTTAGTTTTCAGTGTAAGAGACCTTCATCGGAGCTTATCTCTTATACTCATTGATTATTCCAGCACCACAAATATTGAGCCGGGAGAAGCAGTGGTCGTCCTGTGTAATTTCCTTTTCAATTATTTACATCAAACCACGTGCTAATTCATAAATCTTTCATATTCCAAACGTCTCTTTGCTCGCCATGAGGTCAAACAGCTTGATTAATTGTGATATTTAAAACCAGACACTGTTTAGAGTAGTACTGCTGTTGCAAATATTTTTGCATGGGAGTGCATCTTATCACTTATGCTGGTTTACAGATACAGCAGTGCATTAATAATAAATACACATAAAAAGCACTTTACATTTCCAAACCCAGCGATATCTTATTTATATAGATAGAATGTTGTACCAGCTGTTCCAAAATCAAACTCAGTGGCTAATTTACACATTCATAAATCAAAAGCCAAATAGTCAAATTATTTTAAGTTGTTTTTTTCCCTATTTCCAACTATAAAACAGAATATGCCTCAAATCACGTTATACAATTTCCTGTAAAGTTATGTGTTACTCAATATATTTATTTCAGTCAGACAACTCACGTGTTTCTTTAACATGTTTATTAGAAGCAGCATATAGTTGAGTTTGGCGTCTAGGCTCGGGCCTCATCACTCCACAGATATACATAGCACGATGAGTGATGATTAAATAACTAACCTGGAAGCTGGGGTGGAAGCTGGGGTGGTGGTCAGGGGCGGACTGGCCATTGGGAATACCGGGAGTTTTCCCGGTGGGCCGGTGTTGTGCGTGGGCCGGAGGGCCAAAAAAAAGTAAAAAAAAGAAAAAAAAGAAAGATTAATATATTTATTTCTTTAAATAATTAATTTTTTTCTTTGACTAAATCCTTCCGGCCCACATTTGTAAGTGTTCCGGCCACTCCTTTTTTTTGCTTACCTAAATCCTACCGGCCCACATTTGTAAGTGTTCCGGCCACGCTGGGCTGGGCCGTTTTGCTACCTATGTTCTATCTATCAGATAGTTTCACTTTCACACATCAGGCCCGTAGCAGCTGTCACTGCACAGTGAACGATCAGGAGTGAGTGACTGAGAGACCTAGCTGGCAGTTGCTTACAGATGGATAAACAAGCTCCAAAGCATAAAGGCGTTTTTGTATAGTTTGTGTATACAGTATACAGTATTGTAGCGAGCCCTGGGTTCAGAGGGAGGAGCTTGCATAGGGGAGGGCGGGGGGGCTTGGCAGGGAAACGGGGTTCAGGGGGAGTGGCTGTACCCGTAGGATAGAAAAGGGGGAAGTGACGTCTGACTCAGAGGTCGCGCGGCTGTGGAGAAGAACGTGTTTCACATTCTGGTACTGAGTTTAGGCTAGTTAGCTAGCAGGTTTATTGTTTTGGGTGCAGTCACTTTTGCCTCCACTTGCTGTTCAAATAAATGTTGAAAGAAAAAGTAAATCTGTTTACAGTTCTGTTTCATATGGGTGTTGAGAGATGTATCCATAGATTTAGTCCCTAATTTTGCTCTCAAAGTGCACCAGATTGATGC
>CALSBZ010010703.1:207588-222839 GCA_943591055.1 Gobionotothen gibberifrons
GGATATGGAGCTAGGCATTACAGGATCCTGAGAAAAAACGCTTCCCTTGAGACTTAATATCATGTTAGCACGATCACATGTTTGCCTCTTTAACCTGCATGAGTACATGTGGAACATACGTATTTCTCCATGTATGTACATGCACATGCATTAATCAACAGCCAAGAACAGTTGGAAATTATTGTATATCTTACATTATTAAAGTGTGTGTATAAAGTACTTGAGCATATTGTTAATTAATGGATTTACGAGTAACTGGTGCACCACAACCCTGCAGCACAGCATGGATATTTTAAATTAAAAGAGTCTGCAGTCATGAAAACAGACAGCCTTGGAGCTACTAACAAATATCCCCTCTTATTGTGTTTACACCTACACAATTAAGTCTGGGATACACAGAAACATTATAGTGCCAATATCTTCTTTATGTTTAATCATTAATGAGGCAGGTATTATTTTTGTCCTGGGAGATATTGGGTCAATAGATGTAAGTGTGGGGATAACATAAACACTGTATAATGTAATGTCTCCATCTAGTGACCGAACTGGTGTAAACACTGTTTTCATTCATTATTGTATCTTTCACTTGGATGCTTTTGGAGGAAAATGGATCAGTAAAAGAAACAATTAACTCTTCGGCTAATGGTAGATTATTTTTCTAATGTTTTTTTGATTCACGGTATAGAGAAGGTCTTTTTACTGACTAAAGGATCACACATATACTGACATTTTATCTGCTGTAAACATTTTACGATTAAAGGTTTTAAGCTGGTATAATCAATATTTAATGATGCTTATAAAACGGACAAGTCAAATCAAGCAATCTGATTGGTTCTTAGCCGTGATATACTGAGCGTATACCACGGGTAGAATTGTAAGTTACTTTTCACAACAAGTCAGTATCCCTCCGCGTCTGAGAAAAACAGTATACAGGTGGGCTGAAAAGCAAACTGCTTGCAAACTGCTTCGCGTCGGGCCGAACCACGCCCCTTAGCTGTGATATAATGAGCATATACCACGGCCTGTCGTGAGCTATTGCTTAATTAAATGACGATGTGTATAAGTGATGTGTCACTCACGTGTAGTTGTGAACAAAAAGGTAATTATCCTTCGACTCTTCAGTTCACTACATCTGTACGAAAGTTAACTTTTCTGTTTGGTTCCCGTCACACAGCTGTTTTTGCAAATCTCCCATCTGCACAAATACCCGCTCAGCGAGACTTCACACAAAGCTCTCGAAGTTAGCAGCTAGCTGGTGAACATGGAGCATTTAGCAGCTGATGAGCCAGATATTTCCCCCAGGATTCGACCAAAATCGGAGCTAAAATTAGAATGAAGATTGGACTAACTATCACCAGATGGCCCTGAAACATGAGTTAGAATGAATGTAAATTGCCTCTAACAAGTTTCCTATGTAAACTTAATAAGATGAATGATATGTCAGTGTTGTGTTTACAGCATTTTTAGAGTGGCCCATTATGCTTTTGGGGGGTTTCCCTTTCCTGTGTGTAATAGGTGTGTGTGCATGTTAATGGTCCCCAGAAGGAGTTTCTCTCCCACACGCCCCGACTCAGTTTTCCCTGCACATTTTGTTAACAAACAAAAATATGAATTGTTAATTAGATCCATCACAGTGTCTCCACAAACAAACACACACACACACACACACACACACACACACACACACACACACCAGCCAGGCTCACCTTCATCTTTTGGGAACAGAAACATCGCCACTTCGACAGACTTGACATTCCTACAGCCAGCGGCAATGCATCGCTTCCCGACTGTTTTTCCTCCCTTTGTCTTCACTGTCGCCTCCATTGTCAGGTTTTCTCGATTGGCAATCACTTCCAGTCGACCCCGACACACTTTCCAGTTAAATATTCGCTCAAAAACCTATATAAATTTGACTTTGAAAACGAGGAAAAATGAATGGTGATGAATGTAAACACTTCGACCGGGTTCATCTTGTGACGTCGCGCAGTAGATCGCAAGCCACGCCCACGAAGGCGGAGGTCGACTGCGGATATCAATTCAAACTCGTCAAATTCGTTGCTATTCCAACATCTTTGATAGGGGTCCAATGGACAATGTTGGTCATTACTATATGTATTAGCATAACAGATCATGCACAGGCGCACACTTCACTGGGCCTTTAAAGGTGGTGGTATGTGAGTTGTGTTACTGTTGGACAGACCCTCTGTGTTCACCCTTCATGCTCAGCTAAGAAGAACCTCTGCTTGCCCTTTCATAATCATCCTACAGATATAAAAAGGGTATCTTGTCATCTAACTGTCATAAAAAAGGTTATTCCCAGAAAAGCTCACACTATGACTTTAAGACTATATGTGGGTGGCTGGGCTTCAGGCTCTTATAAATCCCTGTCCCCTGTAGAGAAGCTAACCTAGTGTCATAGTCAAGATTGAATTACTAAATAAAAGAGGACCCTCTGTCTCTCTGAGAACCTCAATTGGCAGCAATTTTGTGCAATGTCAGATCGACCCCTGTGGAAGATGTCTGTCAGCGGTTCACACATCTACTCCTGCCCGAGGGACACGATGAGGCCGGAGAAAGTTCAACAGCAGTTCACAATTTGCACTGCAAGACTATATCCCTCTTTATTTTACATTTTATATTCCAGACCTTCATCTCTTCCTTGTCTTCTCATTATCCCCCTCTGAGGGACGAGAGCTCAAAGGTAGATGGAAGCACATGTGTCCTCCATGGACTGAATGTTAAGCATTTTTATTGAATAAAACAATCGCGTTAGCCTTATGGGATTTTCTCCGTCAGTTTCCTGCTGGTTAAAAGAGGCTTAGAACACCTGATGGATTATTAATTAATTTATACTTCAAGCGTAGATTTATTTTCTTAATGTGGGGAGTAGACAAAAGGAAACATGAATGACACTTTTAATTAGAAGATGAGAGAGACTGCTGGGGTTTCATCATTTCAAGCTTTAAATTATGAATGTGCACGTTTTGCAAACACAGCGTTGTCAACAAGATGACTTCAATTAAATCTTAAAGCCCAAATGCATTAAATGTTTATGCAAGTCTAAGAAAAAGAAATTAAATAAAAGCTCAGTGGTGATAATTAACCTGCCATTAAGGAAACATAAGAGCTTTCGCAGAGTCAGCAAATAAGAGCGTATCGCTGCCACTGCAGCTTCTTCTCATCTGCAACTTCCTGATCTGATCTAATTGGATTAAATGGGATGTAATGATCACTCCTGACTGATTTTAAATTGAAAAGCAATCCCCAAAAACATTTTCTAAAAATTATTTAATGCACAACTTCACATGTCACTAATTTGTTTACACAAGAACTGAAGCAGCAGGTCAACTAATTGTTTAGTATTGATCAAAATACATATATTTTGATAATCGATTCATTTTCCAAATTATTTTGAATGCAAAAATGGCAGGAAATGCTGTTTTCAGAACCAAAAATATTGGGATTTACTGTTTTTTCTGAGTTTTACATCATATTAAACTGAATATCTTTTGATTTACAACTAACAAAACAAGACAATCATTGGACTTTGAGAAACTGGGATGGATATTTCTACCGATTTTTTTTTGATTTTGTAGAACAAGAGTTGAATATATGTAATTGAGAAAACAGTCAGCAGATTAAAAAAGAACCAAACAGATATTTTGATGTTTTTTATTCTAAGTATACAACTTCGACATAACACTTTAAATAATAAAACACTGGATGGCCAATGAGATCCCTGATGTGGAGAACCTTGACGTGAAAATATTTGGCCGTCCTTGTAAAATCAGTTCCTCCATATTCAGCTTTAATTAGCCTCCCGCTGAAACTTGGATTGATTCAGTCAAGGTCTTCCCTTTTGAAGTTTCACAGAGGAGAAACTTTACTCACAAGCCTTCAGTCAAATGTTGAACTTTTAAATGAAATGTATTCATGTACTTTTTGTATTCTCTGATATCCATTCTTTTTTTAAAAGCCTGAAGGAAAATTGTTTCACCGAAATGTATAAATAATTGAACAAAGCAATGCTTCAGCCTAATGAACAACTGCATATTGATACCAATATAACTTGTCTTGAAAATGATTTTGTGCTTGGTTTTCATTTCATTGGTTTTCATTATAGACATTTCTAACTACACAACAAAACCCCCTTGATGATTGTTATGCTCTAAACAAGGGTTTGTTTGTGCAATTCGGTATGTATTTTTGCAAACCAAATTGAAAATACTGATACTAACATTTTTAAGAACCTTACATGTTAAATTCATTCTTGCATACACTGTATATTAACTGTTTAAACTGAGTTTGAAATGCTGCGTTCATGTACTCTCAGATTCTGCTTCCAACTAATGACATGCAGAGACGTTTATTTAGTGTCCTAAAACATAAATACTATTTGTTCACGTTATGTCCCCAACAGTTTTACCTGCTGCTCTATTTTTCCTTTTTTCACCATTAGTAGCTACCATTATCACTGTTATTGTTATTATCAACCCGTTTTCATTATCATTTGTATATTAATAGTAGTTCTGTTGCTAGTGGTATTGAAATAGTAGTCATGGTTGTGGTTTGTAGACTAGCTGTGCTTGAATTTACCATTAAACAGCAATGTTGTATACAAAGGTAGAACATTTTTAGGATAATTATAGGCTTTTGAGTCACTCTATGCAAAAACACCAACAAAATACATTTTGAAATTAACCTCATACACCAGGATTAATGTATTGCATACAGTTCCCAGTTCAACCTAATCTCTCTTTTAAATCAGTCTTGCATGATTTAGCAACTTCCCCTGCCGACCAAGAATTGTCTGCGTGTTAACTTTCAAATTTCCGACAGCCCGTGAAAGCACCATATTGTACAGTCGGTGACGGTATCATGGCGCAGCAGAGGCCGAAGACATCATGAGACATCCCCGCATTCAAACTTTAATTACACCTCGACTTGTACGGTATTAACCCGCTATTCTCTCTAAAAAATCATCAACACCTTTGGAGGCAAACACTGGTGAGTTTACTTAATCTGCTTATTTTTAAGGTTATTCTCGTCCAAGTGGAGGAAAGACAGACAGTAGCGTTACATCATTTCCGACCGCAAAAAATAACGTGCACAGAAGTTGCAGCACTTTCCGTTCTTGAGCTGTGTTGTTGTTGTTCTTGTTGTTATTAGCGTTTAGTGACGCTTCATCTGTGGCTTTGTATATGTGCTAAGCTTTAGCATTAGCATCTATATTATCACAGGCCAAACATGGCATTGAAGAGAGACATGTCTCCTCTCTGGAGCCTCAGTGTCAGTATATGGACTTGTATGGAGCATACTGAGGATGCATACGTTTATTATTACGAGAGGTGGAATGTTACTCAGTCAGTACCTTTACTCAAATACTGTAAACAAGCACACTTTTGAGGCACTTTTACATCAGTTTTTCCATGTTTTTACAACTCAGTACATGTACTGTAAAATTGTACATCTACTCCATAATTTAATGCATCAATAATTACAATCAAAACATATCATATATTATTCTGAAATGGACCATTCTGCACAATGACTACTTTTATTTTTGGTACTTTAAGTTTATTTTGATGCTCGTACTTTTGTACTTTTACTTGAGTACAATTTTGAATGCAGGACTTGTACTTGTAACAGAGTATTCCTACACTCTGGTTCTGTACTTCTATGTTTACTCAAGTACACGATCTGAGTACTTCTACTTTTACTCAAGTACACAATCTGAGTACTTCTCCCACCTCTGCTTCTAGTCCACTAGTGTTGTTGCTTAAGTAAAAGTGTGGATGCTAGTCTTATACTTGTAACATTATTACTTTTATTTGAAAAAGGGTTGAGTCATTTTCTAACCACTGATTATAACTTTAATCTCTAAGTCTTTGGCACAGGAATGAGAAGAATGCAGGGTCAGATGAAGGAGCACATATCTTGGTATTCGAAATGATCCCTGGTGGTTTTATGACTTGAAACAAGGCTTCAGTGTGGCACTACAATGTTCTCTTGACTGCATTGCCAATGCCTGATTAAAGAGTAACATGCTGCCTCATTCCCTTGGCAGCGGGACAGACTGTAGCTCCGTCTCAAAAAGATATACACGACCTGACGGGGGGTTCACTGACTTCATGGAGATTGAACAGGGCACAGTAGTGGAAGAAGTAGAAAATACACATTTGGCTATAGTATAAATAGCTAAACATCAGTATTCACATACTCTCTTGCAACTTTAAGACAGTATACATTTGTATGTATTCAAGTGAAACTACTAGTAGCTGCAAAAATAAGTACTCATGCGAAATGCTCCTCTCAGTTTATTTGATTTACATCATATTATTGAACAGTTACTATTCTACACACGTTGATAATACTGATGCATTTTCATGTAAGCAGAGTTTAATCATGTCAAATGGGAGCTTAGACAACTTCATACAAGTGTTCGATAGTTACATCTTTACCAGGGCATTATATTTTCTTAGGCAATCATTTGTGTTACAAGTTGACCTCAAATGTATTGGAGTCACTACAGTACAAGTGGAGTCAGCACAACATTTCCCTCTCAAATATAGCAGGTTATCATTACATTCAAATGCATAGATAACACTAGTACCTCACAATTGAACTAAACTTGAGTAAATGTAATTAGAAGGAGCTCTGCTTGAATATGGGTTGAAGGTTTTGAACGACACGTATAGCAACTTTTATGCGATAGCGCCTCTTGTGTAGTGCCTTGCCATAAGTTACACAACCAAAATGAACTATTAAGAGTGAGACATTGTTCAATTCTGAGACAATGTTCATTCATACTGTCCTCTTATCTTAGTATTGTTGCTGCTGGTAGCCTCATACTGGCCCCTGGGGTGAGATGAGTGTGATGTGGGGGGGAGATGAGTGTGATGTGGGGGTGAGATGAGGGGGATTTGGGGTGTTTGCCTTTTTATGGCCAGGCTCAGCTGTGGAGAACCAGAGACTTCATGTCCCTCCGATGGCTGCTCCAACCCAGCGGCCCGGAGCGACAGCAGGCAGAGCAGCTGCCCCACTGAGGGGGATCTGCGGGGGATAGCCAACAAATATCAAAAAACACATCGTTTTTCTAGAACAGATTACAAATCGCCTGAAAATGGTACAAACAAGTGGCAACATGTGTGATGAAGGTGTTGCGCTGGGCTATATCATGCAATCGAAAGTGAAACTTAACCTCGCTTCATTGCGGATATATTCCCATGAGAGTGCGGAAAACTTAAATTAATTCATTCATTTCAAATAAGAAATGTTACCAATATACTCACGGACCACTAGGGGGCGCTCACGGACCACCAGTGGTCCGCGGACCACACTTTGAGAAGCACTGATCTAGATTATGTGCTACTTTTCATATTTTCTGTCATGTACTGTATAGGTGGCTGTAGTGTATCCTAACATTTGCAAACTAAGATATTCAACATGAGAAGTCATGGTAATGCTGTACACAGTAGAGCTATTCAACTCTTATGATGACTGATATTGACTTGACAAAAATGCAAAACAGAATTGGAGCCTGTATGCAAATTGCCTTGCAATGCTAGGGAAATGCTGGTGTTATAGCAGCAACAGACTAAGAGAGAAACACAGGTAGTCAAAATGAGAATACACACAAGGATAATAAGATTTAAAAAAGAAAAAGAAACATGGAGTAACAGTATGAATAGAAATAACATGAATTAAACTCTGATCAGGTGGATGTACATAAGACTGTATGTGCTATGTGCTTCTTTTGATATGTTCTGTCATGCATAATTAGCCTTATCCTAACACTTGCAAACTAAGATATTCTATATGAGAAGTCATGGTAATGCTGTACACAGTAGAGCTATTCAACTCTTATGATGACTGATATTGACTTGACAAAAATGCAAAACAGAATTGGAGCCTGTATGCAAATTGTCTTTGGTGGTAATAGCACTGTCACACCAGTATGTGGCAATGCTAGTGTGTAACCAGGAGATGGAGAACTCACTGTAAACAGCTTCCTGTAAACTGAGCTTGTTTTTGATGTACCCTCCTCACATGCTCAGAGCAGCTCCTGAACAAACATGTTTTACTCCCTGAATACTCAGACTCTTCTGGAAGCTACATGGTTTTATGGAGCTGTGGCTCATTGCAGAGAATACATCAAAATGTATTTTAGTAGATGATGCTTGGATTTCTACATTATTTTTGGAAATCTTCGTGGGTCTAGACCATGGTCTACTCTAGACTAAAATATATCAGCAAATACCCAATGGTTTATTATGAGCCCCCCAGAGGATGAACCCCTTTGTATCAAAGGTCCCCTATTATGCTGTTTTTCATCAATATATTACAGGTCTCAGATATATACAGAACATTTCTCTGAAGTGTTTGGCTCCAAACACCAAACAGATCATTGCAACATTACCCATAATCCCCCCTGTTTCCAAAGTGCTGATTCTCTGTCTGTTACTTTAGATGAAAATAAGGAGCCCCCTCCCCACGCCCCTCTGAGAGATATTTGGTTAAAAAGAACACAATGGTGCTTTAGGAGGAGCTTCAGGTGATAAGGTGGGGGGGGGGGGGGTTACATTATGGGGAAATGCAAGTCTGCGTCCAAATGGTTGGAAGATAAGGAGGAAGGACAATCAATACTGTATATAGTCAATGTGAGGTAAAGTGTGTCACCAAGGTAACCGGTTAGAACTCCAAGTGGCGATGAGGTCTTCAAATGTATGGAGAGGGTCTTAAAAGGTCTTACGTTTGACTTCAGGATTCCTGCACACATACAGCACTTCTCATCATTTGCGTGTCTACCAATAAACTAGTAACATGGCTCCCAAATACAGGAATAGACCCGCTCATCAACCATTCCAGGGAATATAAAATAACATTCACCTCCTTCCCTCCCTTCAGGATGTTACTAAAGTCCTCTGACTAACAGCATTTTATTCCCCTGAGTGTTTTTGTCCTGAACATATACCTGCTGGTCATGAGCCCAGCTTACTGCTATAGTCAAGATGAAACGGGCCATAGGGTCCCTTTTCCCCCTTGTGTATGTCATATGCTGTCCGTCACACTGATCTCTATGTCCTCGTCTCTCATAGCAGGGACATTGTTTCCACACCTCGACTATTTCCCTCCCTCTTATGCTCTCGGACGAAGAAGAGAGGGGGGCTCTCTTCTTCGTCCGAGAGCATAAATCTCTGCACGCTATTCTTGTGTCTGGCTGGTAAACACATCGATTGTAAGTTGCTCAATACTTGCGACTGTTGGAGCGTTTAGCTAAGCTGGAGATGGACACCAGGGGCCGTATTCACAAAGGATCTTAAGGCTAAAAGTAGCTCCTAACTGGCGAATTTAGGAGAAACTCCTAAACATAATGGGCGTGTCAGTTAAATTTAGGACTCCTAATTTTTTTCACTAAGAGCAATTCACAAAGTATTTTAGGCCTAAAAGTAGCACCTAAGTTTAGGAGAGCTTAAAAGTCCTCGAGAGGACTCCTAACTCAGTAAGACCTATTCACAAAAACTCAGAAGAGGAAGAGCTGTGTGATGTGATGCTGCAGCTGGACTTTCATCTTGATTTCTCCTGTGGGGAAGATATATATATAATTTGTAACACATTTTTGGGAAGCGGGTTGAACAGTTGCACATTGTAATTCTTCTGTAAATATTAAACGGAAAGGTTTTTCATGTAGCCTATTGCAATTATTGCATGCATACCCCTCAATCTCCTTTTTCATTCACAACGTTTCATATCACTGTAGCCTTTGTTAATTGTAAATTTAAATCATGCAAATGCATTTCCCAAATGAATGCAAGCAATGTTAATAATGGACTTACCTGTAGCCGCGACGGCTCTTTTATAGTCGGCAATCTCCGACCTACACTGTGATTGCAGCGCATACCACCTCTTTTCGCAGTCGTCGGTAGAGCGACACACCACAGGGAAGGAAGCATTGATGTTTAAGCATATTTCTTCCCATGCCTCCCGCTTCTTCTTACTGGTCACTCCAGAGCCAAATTTCCCCTTTATTATTCCCCTCCTCTCCAGCACAAACTGGGCCAGCAGTAACAATTGGTCCTGGGACCAATTGGGCTTTCGCTTGCGTTTAACTTTGTCTTCACTTTCATTCATCATGATAGGGGGACTTGAACGGCGGTATGGGCTGTTATTGAAAGTGTTTCAGTGCTGGAAATATGCTCATTGGATAATAGTTTGCAGGGTGCTTTTAATTGCCTCCTTGATTTAATGCAATTTACGTATTTTTATTGTTTGCTCTCTCTCTTTAACGTGCATATACAACGTCATTATCGTGGTCTGCACAAACTTGTCATCATGCGTGTATTCTGCTAACTGCACTGTCCATAACTATTTGATAGGAATACATTTCTAGCCGAGGCTATTTCCTTGTTTTTCGGTGATTTAGTGGGCTCGTTTGTGGGATGTTGCGGATGAGTTTCACCGAGACCGCCTGCTCTGAACAACCAATCACCGTACTGACCGCTTCGAAACTCATGCACGAGAATCAACGTCATCCATAGCAACGGCGCGTCACTCTTAGTGATTTATCCTTAGTATGAGTAGGTCTCAGCGGCTTTGTGAATAACTTTTAAGAAAAAACTCCTACGTAAAATGTTTTAGCGCGAGTTAGGAGCACTCCTAGCGGTAAGATAAAATGCTTTGTGAATACGGCCCCAGATGTTATAATTATTGCTCCACTATTTCAGTCTTTGTTACCAGTGGGAGTAAGACATCGAATACATGACTGAATGAAAGGGTACTATGTAGGGAAATGTCATTACCCCCTCCCACGTACGTTAAAAGCAATCACTTACACAGAAGTCAGTTGTTTTTCCAGGGTTGTGACTGAGGCCTGTCTGCCCTTCAGGGGAGCAGAAATATCCCTCACAGAGCTGCGGTATCTGCACTGTACACCGCTGCATTGTTGAACCCAATGTGAGCAATGTGTGCCGAGTTCTTTGGGCAGAGGACAGGAGCTTTATTACAACCTTTAAACTAATCTCTGTAAGGAGATACCTGTGTATTTTAGGAAAAGAATGGTCATCTCCAATAATAATCCAAGATGAGCCTTTGATGCAGGTTGATACTCAGGCAGTGGGAACTTGTGTCTTGTTTGTTCAAGTGTTTTTGTTGATTCTTCTACTGTATGTTATATTTACCAGCTGCGACAGCGTGTGTCTGCTATTCTTTTCAGCTTGTGAGTCAGTGTGTTTGTCATTATGGTGTGTATGCTGTGTATCTGTATGGACAGATTTTGCATTTAGGCTCAGTCATTTGCAAGTCTTTTGCCTTAAATAGACATATCTTACCGGATTTAAATATGTGCAAATATGGCAGGAGCCACTATTTGCTTGGCTGCGCAGTTAGTGTTGCATTTCAATCTTGCTCGGTGCTTTGACAATTACTTGGAGGGATGGGTAGTACATTGATATTAAATCAATATCGTGATCTGAGGCTAGATATCATAATATGGCATGATTGTTGTCTTTCCCTGGTTGTTAAGACGATATAACAGTTAAGTAATGTCATTTTCTGAACTGTTGTAGTTGTTTTAATATTAGCTTATTCCCGCTAAGTCATTATATCCATATTAGCTATGATTATTGAACATATGTGAAAGCATCAATGGTTAACCCTACAACATCGTCACAATATTGATATTGACGTATTTGATAAAAGTGATTGTTATAATCGATTTTCTCCATATTACCCAACTCTAATTACGTAGTTAGTTTTTGTCTTATTTTTTAAAGTTTAGCTTCCACAAAAGCCATCCTTTTGTGAATTCAACCTAGAAGCATGTAGCCAACTTAAAGGTAGGGTAGGTAATTTTGGAGAAACCAGCTCGAGCGCTAGCATTTGTTGTCCATTCACTTCCGGTAAAAGTTCCTTCAAAATAAGAGTCCCAATCTTATTACTACCAAAATAAAAGTGCAAAACGAAACTTTTCCATAGGAAAATATTGGCATAACATTATAATCACTTCTATAAAAAGGTAACACATTTTAAATATATTTAGACATATTAAAAGGTAATTCACAGCATTAATAATTAAATCTAATTCTTAACTGTGAATGATTTTAATTTATTTAACATTAGAAATGTATTAGTCTGGCCAATCAAGACTTCAATGCTGAAGGGCCAATGGATCTATGGTGGGGGTCCGCACAAAGGTCAGGAAAACCCACATTTGAAAGGGAGACAACGGATGACGAAACTAGTGACTTGCTCAATTCATTTTTGGGGGATCTGCGAAGAACATGACAACAGCTGCACTACTGGTATTTTGTATACCAGCCATTGAGGGTGGACAAGTTGACTTACTACCACTTAAGTTTCAAATAAGTGTGTTAATTACTTATTGTAAAGCATTTGAACATTCTTTTGTGTCACATGTTCATTATTAAGTTGATGTATAACTGTATAGTATCTTAATTATTAAAAATACAAGGTGTCTTAAAAATGGCAACCATATTTTCAGTTTTGGCAACCAAAAGCTGATGCCTGGTTGCCAGCCTGGCAACCACTTTTAAAAGTTAGCGTTGAGCCCTGTTAATAATAATAACTTAGATTTATATAGCGGCATTCAGGGGACCCAAGTTCGCTTTACAGAAATACAGGTGTAAACAAAAAAAAGTCACACAAACAAAACAACAAATAAACTAGGGGCCGAATCAGAGTACAGTTGTAACCGTGCTTGTCAGCTGTGGTCGGAGCAGCTCCTCTCCACTGAGTGTTCTTGGGTAACCTGACAGAATATTGTGACAGGAAGCTTTTTGTTTTGTTGCGTTGCTCAGCTGGCTCCTCTCACTTACTTAATGACCACAGAAACATACCAGTGGGGGGGGTTTACACTCTCAACCCCCAGCATGTTAGGTGTTCTCCCCAAATCCCTCCCACTCATGCCTGGAAATGGACACTGCCGGTGTATTTATAGCCCCTGAGCACAAGCGAGCTCTGTATCTAAAACACGGTGAGATTCAGATCCAGAGTCGCGCTGAGCTTGGCTGTCGTAGTTTCTAGACTGGTGTACCAAACGTGCCTGGAGGCGCTCATCAGGTAGGGGAAATAACACGATTTAGGGTTTATTTATTCAGGAGTTCTTAATGTGTCAGTAGGCTGTTACGTTGCCTACCACATGTTTGGTTGTATACATTCTTAAAGTAACCACTGAAGGAAATGAGGTTGTAGAAATGTAAATTCTCTGTTTTTGATCTTTGTTTTTTTATATTGATACTTAATGATTAGTTGTTGAACATTATAATAACAATTTATCTATTCCCTTACCATATAAGACCACTGTGTATACATTTGTGTTTGACTTGTATAACTTACATGGTGTAAGTGCTGCCACTATCTGACAGTTAAGTGAATCGTCAAGTGTCCGAAAAGTAATCGTCAACTGCTTTGATAATCCTTAAATCCTTTGTACATTTTTAAGTAACAATGACAAAAATCCAGACTTCCAGTTCCTCAATTGTGAGGATTTGCTGATTTTCTTGGTCTTAAGGGTTGTCGAATAAAAAAAGTTTGGGTTTTTGACGTTTTCTTGTAATAACAAAATCGTCCTTTTCGAAAATGATGCGTTTTTTTCACAAATGTTTTGATATTACGTAGACGAATCATTTCTTGATTAACAAAAACAATCAGCATATTTAACGATCTTATCTGGTGTTTATCTGTTTTTAGATTAAAGAGACTGAGACACCAGAGAGAGGAGCGATGGAGAAGCCAGTGTTGCAGACCCAACCGTCCACCCTTCCTTTTTTCGACACGTCCCACGCCTTCAACCTGCTGCGGGGAATCCATGAACTCCGTGCAGAGCGAAAGTTTTTCGATGTGACTTTGTGTGCTGAGGGCCGCGAGTTCCACTGTCACCGCACAGTGTTGGCCGCCGCCAGCACTTACTTCAGAGCGATGTTCGCAGGAACTCTGAAGGAGAGCGCTATGGACCGAGTCGTTCTTCACGAGGTGTCAGCGGAGCTCTTGGGTCTTCTGGTGGACTTCTGCTACACGGGGAGGGTCACCGTCACTCAGGATAACGTGGACGTCCTGCTGAAGACGGCCGACCTCTTTCAGTTCCCCTCGGTCAAAGACGCCTGCTGTGCGTTCCTGGAGCAGCGGCTGGACGTCACCAACTGCTTAGACATCCAGGACTTTGCCGAGGCGTTCGCCTGCAGAGAGCTGGCCACCAGCGCTCGCCGCTTTGGCCTCAAAAACATAATGGAGCTGGCCAAAGGGCTGGACTTTGAGCGGTTGCCTTGGAAGCGCCTCCTGGAGTTTATGTCGGACGATGAGCTTTGCGTGAACAAGGAGGAGGCGGTGTATCAGATCGCGGTGCACTGGGTGAAGGCCGACATGAAGAGGAGGCTGCACTACTGGCCCGAGCTGCTCCAGCAGATCCGCCTGCCCTTCGTCCGGAGGTTCTTCCTGCTGGCCCACGTGGAGAGCGACCCGCTGGTCTACCTGTCGCCCACCTGCCTGCGCATGGTGAACGAGGCTCGCAGCTTCCAGTCCTGCGAGTACGACCGCCACGACCGGCCGTGCCACAGGATGCGTCCGCGGGCGTCCACGGGGCTTGCAGAGATCCTGGTGGTGGTGGGGGGGTGCGACCAGGACTGTGACGAGCTGGTCACGGTGGACTGCTACAACCCGCAGACCGGACAGTGGAGGTACCTGGCGGAGTTCCCCGACCACCTGGGAGGAGGCTACAGCATAGCAGCCCTCGGAAACGATATGTATGTCACAGGTGAGTCATCCAAACACCTTTCTTTTAGGACTGCATTAACCATTATCGTAATCCCATTATGAACAAGTGCAATACTCAAATCCGAGGGAGAACAATATGTTAAAGGTTGAATTTGAAGGTTGAAGATTTTGAATGGAGCTGCAGAGATATGCCGCCCTACAAGTCTTTCATTTTCTACAGCAGTGCTTCTCAAAGTGTGGTCTGCGGACCACTGGTGGTCCGTGAGCACCCCCTAGTGGTCCGTGAGTATATTGGTAACATTTCTTATTTAAAATAAATAAATACATTTAAGTTTTCCGCACTCTCGTGGGAATATCTCCGCAATGGAGTGAGCTTAAGTTTCACTTTCGATTGCATGATATAGCCCAGCGCAACACCTTCATCAAACATTTTGCCACCTGTTTGTACCATTTTCAGGCGATTTGTAATCTGTTCTAGAAAAACGATGTGTTTTTTGATATTTGTGGAGTTAGGTGGTCCGCAA
>CALSBZ010010703.1:243991-262771 GCA_943591055.1 Gobionotothen gibberifrons
GCTGCATGCTGAACCTTCTCCAGGTTGTCAGCCTCCAGCTTCAGCTCCCCGGTGTAGAGGAAGTTCAGCAGCAGCTCCAGGCCGTCTTTGGGGCACTCCTGCAGGCAGAACTCCATGCAGGGTGCAGCGGCCACGTTGGACTGCTGGAAGAGGTCACTGAAGCAGGCCAGGATGCTGCGGTGGGCCAGGTAGACCACCCCCCCTCCCACATTCAACACTGCATCACAGAACCTGCCCACCGCCCTCTGCTGGTTCAGGGAGGAGAGGACGCGCTGGGCATGGCTGCTCTCTGCTGGAGGCATCCTTCTGTTTACTGTGATACACTGCTGACTGAGAGACAGGGACATCATACTGCATGTTATTAGTAACTTAGCAGTGTAGTATGTGTAGCATTGAACATACATTTCAGTTCAACAGGGTTATTCATCTAGTTAGTTTATTAATCTGTGTTTAAGGGGAACATAGTGAGTCAAACCAATGGCCTTTAAATCCCTTATTATCTCTTGCTACCAGTTTAAAACCCAAAGATATTCACTTTGCTGGCACATATTTCAAATCAAAGCAGTTTTTAAATGTGTGTTTTGGATTAAAAGACATTTGGTAACATTGACTTAGTTGCATATTAAGTTTCTTTCAAATTATTAATGATTTCAAATCTAATATAGAAGTTGTATGTTGTTGTACATTCTATGTGTAAATATATCTATTTCTCGTCTACTTGACTGTAAATATAAGCTGTATTTCTACCTATCTCTATTTGATGATGGTTGTGTTGTAAATGCATGTGTTTTATCTTTGAAAATGACTTGATTTATCATTCAGTCAATCAACTGAACCAATATTATTAATTTTTTTGAATCAACAAGGCATGAAATGCAGTTTCCAAATGTGAGGATTTGCTACTTTTATTTGCCTTATGTGAGACAAACTGAATGGCTTTGGGTGTTCTTGGACTAAACTGTCAGATAAAACTAGATTTGTTGATATTGAACTGTAGATCCTCCAGATGGAAATCATTATACAATGTTGATGTAAAAAGTACTAAAACATATCAAAGGTGCAAATCCAAAGTACACAGAATGTACATTTAAAAAAAATCATTAGGTTGACAATACTGATTCGGATAAATCAGCCATGATGTTGCAAATACTTACAATTGCATCTACATAAACAAATAACATCATTTTGAAGTGTTACATATTTAAGACAGATTGAAATCACTTGCATGTATCATGTTAAATTATCTACTTTAACAAATGAAGCGAACTGAATTACATTTCAGGGATAGCTACATAGCATATACATTTTTTAAATATAATTTAAGATGCTCACGTATACTTTCCTGGAATAATCCTATGTCTGCTTTAGAGGCTGACTAAAATAAAATGATTGCAAGCCCCTAGCTACCTACGCAGCTCGACGTTTATTTTCGAGCACATTTTTAAAGACGCTCCCTTAGCATGGTACGCACCCGACAGCTGCATCACCTCTGCAGTATGGATGAAAAAATTGTGATTTATTTCCTATATTGCTGAGTAGCTGCAGCCGGTTCGTGTTGTCCAGCAAATAGTTTGCAAAACGTAGCAAAGCCGCTTCATGCACCTTGTTTTCGTTTCTTGTAGGCCCCTAAAAAGCTGCAGAAGGAAGAGGATGTGACGCTTTTTTTGCGACCGAACTCCGGGAAGAATGCTTGTTGTCCATGATTAAACATCTACAAGCACATAAGTAACGATTTAATACCCTCACATATAATTATTATCTGTGCTTACATTAATTTCGTTCTTTTTGTTGAGTTCATTCATATTTCAGAAAAAATGTAATAGTTCTGCGTAGTTCAATGTAAATAATGAAACTCCGGGCTAGCCTTTAGTCGACCATCTGGAAGTGGCGTCTGTTTGTGGCTCACACATGTTAGTTAGCGTGTTAGCACTGCTGCAGCACAGTTGGCCATTTCCTTGGCTTCACTTTTCCTAATTAAGAACGGTATCTATTTAGTAAAATCACTACGGGTCAACTTCATATTTCTGCGTTGTCTTTACACAATTGGGGGGTAAGTTTTCTCCTCCTGAATGCATTAAGATCAGATAGCAGTTAGCATAACTGTCAGTTGTTTCAGTTCTGTGATGGGTAGACGAAATGTATTAAATGTTTGTAAAATGTATTGTATAACAGCGAGTTATACTGTCGTATGTTGTATGTGTGTTTTTGAATATTGCTCCACATGTTGATATACTAAAGTACATTATAATACGTATACTGCTACCTCGTTTTACGTCTTACTGTGGTTAGCTTAGCATTCAATTGCTATCGAACTGCTGCAAAATCAAACCAATATGTGTTGAATTAAGGTTTTTAAATATTTTTCTTTTGCTTTATATTCTACTACATTTGAAAGGAAAATGGTTAAGTCACTAGCCACTTTTTAATTTTAAATAACAAATAAAGTATGCTATTTTATTGTGGGATGAGATAAGACATTAATGACAGTGGTGTAAAGTAACTAGGTACATGAGTAATGTAGTTAAGCACAATTTGGAGGTACTTGTACTTTACTTGAGTATTTACATTTGTTATTACAGTGTACTTCTACTTCTTTACAATTCAGATGTTAATAGTGTGTTTTTACTCCACTACATTTATGTAGTACTTTTTTAGTTACATTGATGTAGATTATAGATAAACAAACACTTTAAAAATACTTTAGATTTCCCTGTATTACATTCACATTCTACCGAGCAGTAAATCAAGTAATCGAAACTAGTTCCACCTTTTCCAACTTGATAAACACATTAATCAGTAATTATAATCAAAACATATAATAGTAATGATTGTGAACATGGCCAATCTGCATAATGAGTACTTTTACTTTTGGTACTCCAAGTACATTTTGATTGCAGGACTTTTACAGAATATTCCTACACTCTGGTACTTCTACTTTTACTTAAGTACACGATCTGAGTACTTCTTCCACCTCTGATTAATGATCCTCGCAGTATATTCACACTCTACCCTGCAGTATATACAATAATGTGACATACACGTTATTGCGTCAACAATTTTGATCAGATAACATAACATTTATTGTGAAACAGACCATTCTGTAAAATGTTTCTTTGATATGTTTTCTTTTGTTGCAGTACTTTACATTATTTCTACACTTTAATAGTACTACCTTTATTTAAGTGTAAGAACTAACACCTTCCACAATTGGTTATTGCTGAGTTACTTAGTGAAGGCTAATTTTCAGCTATTCATTTTGACCCTAGTCAATGTCGTGGTGACCCCTGTCCTTTCAGATGCTAATTGTCTCTTTCTCTCTATTTGCAGCCCGCCCCCTTTTTGTTTTAATCAGCACCCACAAGAGTAGTTGTTGATCACAGAATCATGAAGGCACATAAACCCACACAGGTGAAGGGCCATGCTAAATCTCAGAAGTGGAAGGATGTGAGGGGCAAACGGAGCCGGCCCCCCATCACTTCCTCTGAGCTCAAATCCAGTCCTGTCGTGGCCAGAATAGCGGTGGTGCACAAAGCGTCTCAGAAGAAAAAGCCCTCCGTCAAGAGATTAAAGAATAAAGCAAAGCCTGTCTCTGACGCCAAGACAAACACCCCTCAGTCTGTAGTTCAGAAACCTCCCACACAGGCTAATGGAAGCTCAGTGTTTAAAATGGACAATGATTCAAGTGACTCCATGGAATGGAAGAAGTATTCCCAGTCTATTCATGGGAATGGTGTTAAGACCTCAGGTGAAATAGAAAATATAATCCCAGTTAGACTGGAGGGAGGGTCTCTCCATAACTGTGCAGAGAGAGATGATCGACGAAACCACGCAGTGCTCGTCATGCAGAAGAATCAGGTATGCTTTGGAAAATTAAGTAAAGATCTGACAATTAAGATATTTCTTTTTGACTAAGCATTACATTTCCTCTCCCTCAGACCCTGTGTTTCCGTGGGAAGTGCCACATGACCTGTCTGTACGGCCGGGTGGAGGTGATGGGGTTCACCATTGAAGAAGGCCAGCAGTCATATCCTCTCTTCTCCCCAGCATCACATTGCCCTCTGACCATTAGAGCTCTGGAAAACTCTGATCAGACCAGAGATGACAAAACAGAGGCTTCACCCATCCTCAAAAAGTACCTGACATCAGGTGAAGCAGCTCGATCCATGTTATAAGGGAGGGGTCAATTGAATGCATATTCTATTCATTTCAGATTAGGATTCCTCAGTTGGTGACACGTTCAAAGCTGTGTTTTTAGAAACATATTGTTTTCTATCCGTACTTACTGTTTGAATTTAAATGTTGCAGCATCACGGAAGAAATTGCTAAAAAACGTTACATCAAACTGCTCCATCATCCTGCTGGAGCCCATGGAGACGCCTCTGACGCGGTTCCTGTCGAGCTTCACAGAGCTCAGTGAACTGTTCAGCCCCCCAGTGGTGAGTTTACTGACAGTGTTCACCTGATCACAATAAATTAATCAAAACTGAATGTGGAATAGAGCTGGAACTGGGAGACGATGAGAATCTTAGCAGAATTCATGAATAGGTTAATGTTTTAGATATTTCTCTAAATTCTTGCACGTGTTAAACAGAATCTTTTCTCCCCTGTTTGTTTGCAGAGTGAACTCATGTCCGCTGTTCTTGACACTCCACTCAATGGTCTGGGGATGATTCCCTTGGTGGGAGCCATCGAGGGCCTGAAAATGTCAAAGAGCTACAGAGAGGCTCTCAACATGGTGGTCGGTGCCTGCAGAGGTAAGCTCCTCTTAGGCCCTAGCCACACGAGGACGATAACGGTCATATCCGCTACAGTTCTCTATCATAGACGGTTCGGCCACACGAGGCTGTCATGGAAACGCATATAACGATAACGGGTCCCAAGGTGGATAGATCTGCAAACGAAACGCTCTGGGGGGCAAACGGCTCCGTGTTTACGCCTATACGCAGGGTTGCACATAACTGGTACGCATGCGCGGCAACAATCTGAAATGCGTACCGTCTCTTGTGTCTAGGGATGTCCCGATCACCTTTTTTTGCTCCCGATCCGATTCCGATCATTTGATTTTGACAATCTGCCGATACCGATTTTTCCCGATCCGATCTTTATGCAATGCATTAAGAGAAAAAAAAGGAAAAAAGCATTCAAGTTGTCCCTTAAGGTTATTTTTTTATTTAAATGACAGTACCCAACTACCCATTCTATCCAACATGGATATAGCTTCTTTTTTTCACAGCAGCATTGGATCAGTTCAGTTGTGCAGCTTTGGATCAAAACAAAATAAAGCTTATCAGTACTCGTTAGCTTACTGCTACTATTGACAACTGCGCCCACTCTGTTGCCAGGCAACCAGGTCTATGAAAACAAGCCCCAAAGAAGCAACACATACATGATGTTGTGTAATTTGAAACCAAAACTAAGGCCTCAGGATGACTTTAAGATTTGAACATGGTCATTTTTGTTTTGTAACATTAAATAAATGTAAACACATTTTTTTTTTTTTATTTAAAAAAAAAAGAAAAAAATTCCGATCCCCGATTTTTTTCTTCCGATCTTTTGAAAATCACGTGATCGGCGCCGATCCCCGATCACGTGATCGGATCGGGACATCTCTACTTGTGTCACAAAGCGCATTTGCGTACCGACGTACATGTGAAGCTTTTCCAGAAGGCGGTTAGATCACCGGACGACAGTCGGTCTCCGTGTGCACAGACGGGGCTGCTGTTAACGTCGGTCTGTACAACGGAATTGTGCCAAAACTTGCGGAGGGAGACTCCCCCCCCTGCACTGGAGAACTGCGCTAAAACAGCTGATCACAACGGTCACGCTCTGTGGTCACGGAGTACTCCACTAAACGGCATTTTCCAAGGTATTACATTTTATAGCTTGTTTTCAATAAGTATATGAATGGTCCAAAGAGGTTGTATTCTACAGTCTGCCTGAATGTAATCATTGCGTAGGTGTGTAGTGTGATTCTGTGTAGTTTATTTATGGCGTCCCGTTGGATTTGACGTCATCTGAACAGGACATCGCACGCTCACTGCTTGATAGCGCGCAAAGCTCCGTTTACGCCGGTTGCTAAACAACATCGTTATGGGGAAATGCAAGTTCGCGTCCAAATAGTTGGAAGATAAGGAGGAAGGACAATCAATACTGTATATAGTCAATGTGAGGTAAAGTCTGTCGCCAAGGTAACCGGTTAGAACTCAAAGTGGAGATGAGGTCTTAAAATGTATGGAAAGGGTCTTAAAAAAGGTCTTAAAAGGTCTTCCATCTGACTTCAGGACTCCTGCATATACCCTGTGTATGTGGCCCTCAGTGAAAACCGTTTGGACGCCCCTGATGTAAGCATAACTGAACACATGTCTGTCTTTCACAGGGGACCTGGATGGTTGTGCAGTCATCCTCGTATGTGGATCCAAAAATGTTGGCAAGTCAACGTTCATCCGCACCCTCATCAACACCTTACTGAACCAGTAAGTTCCATTCGAATACATTTGCTCATATTTTTATATCTTATAAGTATTGAAGTGCTTCGAAATGAAACTTAATAAAGATATGATTTTGTTGTGTGTGTGTGTGTGTGTTTGCAGCACTGGTAGTGTAGATTACCTGGAAGGTGACCTCGGTCAGACAGAGTTCACTCCGGCTGGATGCCTTTGTTTGGCGAATGTCACAGAACCACTTCTGGGTAAGTTTGATCCTCCTCCTGCTCTGAAGCCTTTACAGTGCTGTAGGGCTGTGCCATTCATCGTATTTTAATCGCAATTACGATTTTGGCCTGCCACAATTACAAAAACAACATAATCGAACTATTATTTAGCTTTGCTAGGTTGTGACAGTGCACTACAACATATTTGATCGAATTAATTTTAGTCTAATTAATTTTTATTTATCATATTTTTATATATGTTTAGTAGCTTGTGGAAGTGCGCTCCAAAATATTTGTTGATCTTGTTTATTGGTATTTATTATTTTGATATTATTTATTTAATTTATTTTTGTATTGGTTTGTCAGTTGAATTATACATTCAGAGTAATCAACAGTTAAAAAGATACTGTTCAAATTATTATTTGCTTTAAAGTTCAATAAATGGATGTTTTCAAAGTCAATGAATAATCATATTTAATAATCGTGATATCAATTATTGACCAAAAATAATCGTGATTATGATTTTTGCCATAATCGAGCAGCCCTACCATGCTGTATAACACATGCATAGTTGACATATTCCTTTTATAGTAAGAAATAATATGGTTTGTAAGCGTTAAAGGAATAGTTAGTTGTCACATTTCCTGGTAAAAACTTTGATTTGCTCTCTTGCAAAGAAACCAGAGGAAATATTTATTTTTCTGTCGACCAGCACCAATTAAGCTCAATAAGTTGTATGTTGGTTTTATGTGTGTGTACAAATGATACTAGGTCAAATGGAAAATATAATATGTAAGGGGTTATGTACTAACTAGACTGTTTTTTGTGCTGTAACTTCATATTAATCGTACAGATAAGAGTGATACTCATCTAGACCAGGGGTTCCCAAACTTTGCCATGCCAAGGACCCCCATATAGCATTATCCTCTGGACCCCCCTGTTGCAATTCTTTCTTTAAATTATGTGTACAAGTGCCTCCCGATGGAACATGCAGTGCGTTGCCACTACATTTGGGGCCTTCTGCCTGATCGAAGCTGTCACTCCGCTTTCTTTGCCTGTCATAGCCCCACTGTCCCCATCTGAACACACACCCACACAACGAGACCAGTCAAGTCCATTTGAGATGATGTACTCATCTAAAACTTGGAAAATGTCTCTTCATGTGGTCCTACCTTCCAGTGCTTTGCAAAAATAATATTTCATCAACAAAGTTGTCTTCTGAAATAAATCTGATGTATGCAAGCAAGTCTGCGATATTTGCTACATCCGTGCTCTCATCCAGCTGCAGAGCGAAACATTCACTAGCTCTCACTTGCTCTAAAAGCTGAGCAGATTTTCACTCTCAGTAGCGCCAGCTCGATTCTGATTGGCTTGAAGGGCGGTGGTGTGATTCAAAAACAAAAAATATGAAAAGATTGGCATCAAAGGACACATAGATTGATAGATATGCAGTTATTAATAACATCTAAAAAAATGTTCAAAAAAAATCCCGTTTCCCTCAAACTTTGAGTGACCCCCCCCTGGCGGCCCCCCGGGGGGTCGGGCCCCCACTTTGAAAAACACTGATCTAGACTATGAAATATTGTGTTATTTAATTGCGACGTGTGTACGTGCCCAGGGACTGCTGATGGAAATAAGATAATGGCTTAATTTGGCATAAATCACGACATAGACATAATAATAATAATAATCTTTAAAATCTTTTCCACAAAATGTCAAACTATTCCTTTTAATGTTTTATCTGAAAAGTCCCCCACTTCTGTTTTTCCTCTACTAATTGTTTAAAACGTGATTAGTAGATTTATATTGAATTATCTTCCAGGTCCTCCTTTCACACACCAGACCCCCCCAGAGCACATGATCCACTTCGGTCACACGTCATGTGAGACGGACTTGGAGCGGTACCTGGAGTCTCTGAAGACCCTGTGGCGCAGACGCTCCCCGAGCAGAGAGACCATCGTCGTCATCAACACCATGGGCTGGGTCAAAGGTCAGCTCGGGCTCCTCTCTGGGACTATAAATATACGTATTCTCTCTTGTACACAGTGTCTGAACGTGTGCTTGTTTGGGGTCTGTCCACAGGATTTGGGTTTCAGTTGCTGGTGGACATGATCCGCTTCTTCCCCGTCTCGCACGTGGTCCAGCTCAGTCACAGCGGGGTCACTCAGTGTCCCTCCATGACTCCTGAGTTTCTGAGGACGGCGCACGGCCATCAGACACACCCCCCTGCTGTGACCGCTCTGGACGAGTTCACCGAGAGCCACAGCCCCCCCAAAAGTTACACTCACGTTGTCGTGCAATCAGAGTTCCAGGGAGCCGGGCGGCAAGGAACAGCGTAAGTACACCTCAGTCAGTTTTTCATTGCCATATCTATACTGTAGCTGATGTGCACATGACAATAAAGCTTTGCATCTTGAATCTTGCTGTGCAACCCTCATCCTCTTAAACTGACAATTCATTAACCTTGAAAACCTTATTCATTATATATGTGTGTCCTTTGTATTTGACAGGAAGCACCAGCGCACCAATGAGCTGAGAGAGCTTTCTCTGTTGGCCTACCTGAGTCAGCTGCAGTCACCTGACCCCGGACCAATCAGACCTCTGCACACCCTAACCCCCTACCAGGTATGCGAGAGCCATGATTGGACACACGGATATTCTTTTGCTAGAATTTTATCTTGTCTGAGTTTTGCATCCTGGCATAAGTATCCAAAATGTTTGAAAAGTGTACGGCCTCTCGAATAAACTAAAACAGTGGTTCTCAACTGGTGGGTTGCGGACCCGTTTCGAGCGGGTCGCAGATGTGCGAGTGAAGAAAAAAAGTCAAACTTTTATTTTGAAGGCCCGATGTTCTAACGCTGTGCATGCTGTAGGCGTTGGACTTGAAGTACCGGAGACCATAACCGGCTTCGAAAACTTCTGTGTGGTAGAACTATTCTTTATACATCCATGGGTACAACTTCAGATACAAATGAACACGTAATGAAATATGACCCCCGGTTTGATGATTGACAGGTCACAGAACAATGGGAGCTATCTACCCTACCCACACTTTAAAGTAATTCACACAGACTCTCTCCTCTTTGCTCTTCTCTCTGTGAGGAGCAGCAAGCTGTCAGAACAAAGTGAAAAACAAACAATGGCATAACATATTATTAAAATGTCGGGTAGTAATAGCTTTAATTATTTTCTTCTAAGAGTGTACCAGAATGCGTAGTTTATATGTTAGCATTTCAAAAAAACAAAACAGTGTGTGCCTTTTTTATGTGATACAGTTCAGCTTTGATTCCATCATCTCATTAAAAACGTATTTAAAAGCATACTCTAGTTCTGTGAAGGGATATAAGTGATATATGCCCTGTACTTCACTTTAATTAATATTGTATGCTGAAAAGCGGATATATTACAGCACCATTTTTTTGTTGAATAGATTTTAGTGGTTCAAAATGTCAGATCGCGATCTATTGACAAAGGAAAAAAGTGTGTCCCGAGGCCTGACCAGTTGAGAACCACTGAACTAAAATACAGTATATTGTTGACAATAATTCTCGTTCAAACCTTGCATACATATATTTGTATTAATTTGTATTTTTTTTTTTACTTGAATACGCTCTCAACTCTACACACAAGAGTGGTACTCATCTAGACTATCAAATATTTAAAGTGTTATTTAATTGGTATGAGTGTAAATGCCCAGGGACTGTTGATGGAAATAAGACAATGGCTTCATTTGGCACCCCTTCTCTTTTTGAGATCTATGCTTTTGTATGCATGGTGCAATGTTTCTCGTTCAAACCTTACGCACAAATATTTGCCTTCATTCATCTTTGTTTTTAATTGAATCAACTTTACACGCCGAAGATGGCTTTAAGTCTGTAGTACTTTGTAGAAAATGTAGGTTGGATTTTCCATGGCTTGCATGCTATTGTAACGGCCCGTCCACACTACAGCTTCAAAAAAATCTTGGAGCTGGGCGTGTCTGAAGCTTGGGGATTTTTTGCGAGCACCGCGACCAACAACCAATCACATGAATCTCCCGCCCCCGACATACAAAGCAATAGCAATGTTAAAACGAAGTAAACTGGATATAAAATCCCCAAACAGGCGAAAACCTACCAGTTTCACCCACTGTCTCTGCCACCTCCCTCCATGCCTGGTTCCTCCGGTTGTATCCCGGTAAGTTAATAGGGACTGGTCAAACAAAACCGGGTGATTTGCTACGGCGATAATTAGTTTCTCCTCCGTCTTTTTTTGAAATATAGAAATGAACGGCGGGATATCTCTCCCAGCTTAGACGCGGTTTGATTGGCTAGGGCTTGAGCTGTCAGATTTTCAGAAACGGGATTTGATTGGCTGGCGCTGAACTTCTCCGGCTTCTCCGGCGTCAGAAGTTGAAACATTTTCAACTTTTGAAGCCGGAGACGCCGGAGAAGCTCAGCCAAGCTACCCACAATTCAGTTCGGCAAAAAGCGAGGCAACGTGACGTCACCCCATTCAAAGTGAATGGGCAGACGCGTTGGAAGCTTTTTTTGAAGCTGTAGTGTGGACGGGCCGTAACACGTTGAAATGCTGAGCTTCATTGTACACATGTAACAGTTTAACAATGGGTTTAATCTTACATGGTCAGGTTATACAACCTCTGAGACTGTAGCATTTGATGCAGGTGTATTTGGTCTTCTCCCATTTAATTATGATTCTAATTTTCACATTTCAGTGTGTGTACAAATTATCCATCAACATGAATAAGTGCCTAACCATTCTTCCTCCTGCCCGCAGGTACCCCAATCAGCGGTGGCTCTGGGTGTGATCCACTGCGAGGTGGTGCCCTCTCACATGTTTTACGCTGCTAACGCCAGTCTGGTGGCCCTCTGCTGCCTGGGAGAGAAAGTGAGCAGCAAGGGAGGCCCCGTGCTGCTGAGTCAGGCTCCCATCTGCCCCTGCGTGGGCTTCGGTAGGTGACCCTTCAACTCTGTGAGCTCAGAGGGGCAAACAATAAGGAATAATCTATCTTCAGCCAAACCTCACATTCAATAGTCACATTTTAGTTCTGGCATAAATATTTCAAATAATCCTTGATGTGGTTTGGAACATAATATGATGTTTAATCACGGCACAGCTCTCTTCTCTCTTTAAAAAACAAAAAGGTATTAATTGTTTAGTTTTATTTAAAGCTACGGACCCAGGGCTGAAATAGAGGCATAGCTAGAATGGGTGATCTGTTTGGTATTTTGAGCAAAACACTAGATATACATGTTTTTTTATATATCTGAGACCTATAATATATGCCTTATAATAGGAGACCTTCACATTGAAATTAGCCTCTAGGTGATCACATTTTTTTATTCAGTATATATTTACATGCTAATGTGTTCCAGGTGTGCTTCGAGGTATGGACATGGCGCGAGGTCTGTACTTTTTACTGACGCCTGTAGATCCCTCTGTCCTTCGTAATGTCAACTGTCTCCTCATGGGAGCGATATCCCTGCCTTCCTGTATCCTCACAACACAGGTCAGAACACTTCCCTGGTCCATCTCTTTCATTTCCTATCTTTGGCATGTCAAATATCATTAAATATGTGCTTAACATTCATCTGTTTGCAACTCACATATATCATAGCCTATATATTAGACCCTCCAGAAAAACGCGGGCAAAAATCCTTGATTATGCGATTAAACATGCGGGGATTTTATGTGATTTTATGCGTTGAAATTGCGGGAAGTTCAAGAAATGCGAAAAAAAAAGAATAGTTTTTTTTTTAAATATTGGGCTGTCTTATTTATTCTCTCTCACACACAACCTGCCACTAACGTTAAACCCCTTTACTATTCAATTAAACACATTCAATGTGTATTTATTGTAAAAGCAATTGGGCTATTTTAAACACACACGCACGCACGCACGCACGCACGCACGCACGCACGCAGGCGCGCGCTTCTCCGCCTCATTCTGTTTTCATGTACTCGTTCGTTATCTGACCAGCTTCAATCTTGTAGGCTACTCACCTCGTTTCTTGTAGCCCTCAAAAGGGTTTTGGAGGTTGATGCCTCGTGAGTTGTTTGGCTTTCTTGTCCGCAGCAGCAGAAAGCATTTTCGAATGTTTGAATGAATCAAAGTGAGTCGTCACCGTCGATTTTCTCTTATGCTCCAACACACAGTTGCGCAGAGTGCAGAATAGTTTCCCCCCCACTTTCGTGCAAGACATCGGGCCGGGGTACTGCTTTGCCCGGTCTTTAGCAGAAATGTTCGTCGGTAAATTAGACGGATTAGATTTTTTCATCTTGGTGTTTTTTCTATCGTGTGAGCTCCACACGTTCACTCTACGGTGTTGTTTACCTTCTCTGATGCGCGAGCTGATGACGTCATCACTACTTCACGTCAAGATGAGTTCACTTTTTTTCCCTCAACTTTTTGTGGAAAAATGCGGGGATTATGCGGCCTTTTGATGAATATGCCGCCTTTTAAAAAATCTGCGCCATTTTGCTGATTTATGCGGTAAATTCTGCGATCGCAGAATCACGTTTTTCTGGAGGGTCTAGTATATCAATATTCCAATTACTGTATATAGACTATTCTCATCATATTCTCTTTCTGTTATATCTATTTTATTTTATTGGACTATTGTATCTGTGTTATTGTGTTGCACTGTTGGAGGAGCCCGTGACCTAAGATTTTCATTGTCATAACGACACTAGCTATGCACACACATGACACTAAAGGCCTTGAAACTTGAAACTTTTCTCATGACGTATGGTACCTTTTGTTCCAGCCTGGCTTTGATGGAGAGATGCCCTACATCACTAAAGACTACAGTTTTGACCTCACCGGTGCAGGGAAGCTGCGAGTCTTCAAGGGACTGACCAGACCCAGTCAAATGGGGAATTAGTGACATTTCTTAGACATCATTTCTCTGTACCCTTCTTACCTGCTGTTTCCCACCCAAACCAGTAAGGATTGGCCTTTCCCTGTACAGACCTGAGGTTGAGATGGACAGTGTTTTACTTCAAGGTTCAGAGAGACGGAGCAGCCAGTGTCACAGACTCTGCAGGACAGGAAGAGATGGATGCCTTCCTGTTTGGTGGACGTACAACCTCTTACTGTACGAACATCTGACGGAACGGTGAAGGAGTGCGTTTTCTGGACAATAATATCACCCTTTGTACTTAAAGCTCTTTTATTGTCGTCTCTCCTTTGTGTAGTTGGCATTCCAGAGTGGCAAATCAATACAAATACCTGCCGGATATTAAACAAAAAACACCTTCTGCTCAGGCTTTGTGGTGTTATGGATTTCAAGTGCTGTGTCATATAGTCATAGATCCATGTAGACTTCAACCATTTAATGGATTAGGATAATTACTGTGAATCTGAAGCCCATTTTGTCAGTATTGTGATTAAATACCAGTGAAATAAAATCGCTCTTTTTTTTTTTTTTTTTTACTTACTGCTTTAACTGCTGTTCATTTGGTCTTGTCTTAACGATAACGTGTTCTTGCACTGGTGGTGGGTCATTACAAGTGTTTTGGAAATGCAACTTGTTTACATTCTTAAGCCTATGTGGGATGTAAAAGATGAGACTAAGGGTTCTACATGTTGTACCTCAAGGGGGCAGCAAATGGATTGTGAGATTTTGAACAACAGCAGATGTTCACTTACAATAAGTTTTAGGGCAGTAATTAAAACACATTAGCCTGTAAAACAGAATAACTTCTTTCATATTCAAATTGAAGAAGTTCTAATTAAAGAAATAACAAACCCCATGTCTTGTAACTACCTAAACTGGCCTCAAATTATCTTACTTGAAAATTAGAGGGAGTACTGGGTCGTAAACATCCACTCACACAGTGAAGAATTGTTAATTTGTTAAGTGGGCTGTTTTAACATCCCCTCTCTGTCTGCCCCCTCGCTCTTCTTTGTCTGCTGTTCCCCGCCTCTTTATGGAGGCTGGGGAGCACACAAACACAACACAGCTACATTTGGGCAGTGTCATTGTTTTGGCTTTGTCAGGTCAGATGTTTTCCCATGCAGACCTCATGCAAACCAAAGAGAAATCCCTCTGTGGGGGTGACACGAGACGGCCGGCACGAACATGAATAAGCAGAAATAATAACACACATCTGTGAAAAGGCTTTGAATACAAATTCAAATGATGAATGTTATGAAAGGCTAGTATAAACCTAATACTGTTTGAGTGAAATATGTTGTTACTTCACACTTTTCTTAATTTAGTAGTTACTTAACTGCTTCAATGAGAAAGCATGTATGCAAATAACAACTGTTCAATTTCTATTTTAAGCAAAGAAACGTTTCCAAGATCTGAAAAGTGGATTTTTTCCCAAAACAGGATTGGTGGCAGAATCAGTTATCTTTTTAAAACCCTACAAAGTATTAACACACTCAGTCATGCAGACATCTGTTGTGTAGCTCTGTTTTGAACAATAAACCTTGTGTATCAACTGGTCTATGCCTCACTTATGTAACGTCCCCCCTCCCAAACAAACAGTGCGTATGTTGCCTGCAAACACAATTGTGCTGAGTAAAGTAACAATGCCGAGGCAGCGTGCCATTATAACTCAAATCCCTCTGTTCAGTTCAAAAGAACATGTGAGGAGAGAAACTCCCCGGATTCAGCCCACTGTTTCATGAGTTGCTTTGATTCTCTGAAACCACACAACAATAGTGCATTGCCATTAGTCTCCAAATAATCTGCTGTTAACCATTCAACCCCCATTTCCACCACTTTATGTGTATTCAGTTTATTTACTTTAATAAAGGTCCTCAGTTACATCAGGCAACAAAGTAGAAGCCACATGAAGGCCATAGTTAGCTTAGCATGTGTCAAATGTATTGGTTATTATTTATCTAACTCCTTACATCTTGTAAAAATAAAACGAACTGTAAATACAACTTATATACATAACCATATACATGTATATAATGATCATAATAATGTACTAGTGTGAAAAGATCAACTCAATAACAAGTACTTTTACTTTTGATACTTTAAGTACATTTTGATGCTAATGCTAATATCAGCGCCATATATATAGGCTCTGGCTAATATGTACTTTCAGTTAAGTACCATTTTGAACTCAGGACTTTTACTTGTTGTGGAGTATTTTAAGACTATAGTATTTGTACTTTTAAATAAGTAAAGGATTTGAGATACTTCCAACACTTTGCTTTCAATCACTCAATAATAATTAATAATGTATTGTTATGTTTTTGACCCTTTTAAGATAACTAGGTTGCCAGACATCTGGATATTCTTTGGATAAAATCCCTCAGAAAAAATGAATGGACCCGTGTGTGTGTGTGTGTGTGTGTGTGTGTGTGTGTGTGTGTTTTGTCTATGTCTCTATGGCGCCCCTAGAGGCCACCCGGCGCACAAAGAGGGGAACTGCATCGAGTCTTTGTGGATCCAGGTTGTGTGAATGAATGGAGAGCCGATGGTTGATCAGAGAGGACGACGAGACGAAGCAGCGGACAAATTGTGTTCAACTTCCCCGGCACAGTGTGTAAAGTTCATATACGGAAGCCTATCCATGGATGTGCTGATTTAAACACTCTGAACAAGGTGTTTTTCTCCTCGTATTTCCATTTCTACACCGAGGGGGCTTCAGCAACACACGTCGGACGTCGAGGAGATTTTTTTTTTCCTCATGTGTGCAGCAGCAACAGGTTATTTACAGTTTAGCACACACTCCAACGTGCAGCTTTAACCCAGTGGTTGTTAGATCAGTGTTAACTTTTCGTGGATGCTGTTGTTTCACTCTTTTCCGTGCATTCAAAGCGATGTGAGCTTTGTGTGCCGACCACAGATCCTAAGAAGGCTGAGCAGCAGGCTTTAAAAGGAGGGCGACCACAGAAAGGAGGATGCCATAGATAAGCTAATAGAGCTAATTAAACATCGCTGGGGTGATTAGCATTGATCCTGCCACACACAGACACACAGATCTGCAACACAGCTGCTGTTGGTGCAGGGGATTTTTTTTCTTTTCCTGCATGCATAGATGGTGCCAAACAAGTGGACCATGAATTCAGTTCTGCACAAATCACCACCAAGGAGCTGGCTTGGACTCAGACTACGAATCAGTAAGTAAACATCATTATTAATGTCAAGCTTTTGGATAACTCAGCCTCAATGAGTCACCTGAGTGCTTTGTTCTGTAAGAAGCACCTTCTGTAGGGCACTCTGAGTTGCTCATGGATAGGAAGGGGAATTACTTTGATCCCAGATCTTTGTTTAATAGCCCCCCCCCCCCCCCCTCATCAAAGTTACAGGCTGGATTTGGCAAGTGACCTGAGCAATTATCCCAGCTGGAGATATGTTAGTCAGAGGAGGACAGTACACTCTGATCTGAACTTCCCCTCATGATGAAGGGTCTAGGTACAGCTCAGATGATAGATATTACATCTTGTAAATCTCCAAACCAACACTATTTATTGTATTTTTCCTCACAAGGCTTGCCATCTGTGCTCTCTTCTCGCTTTCCCAGCTCATAACTCACATCAAAGTGAACAAAAAAAAGGTATTTTGGGCTTTCTTAGGGCTGCAACTAACAACTATTTTCCCAAGAAGCACTTAAAATGTTTTTTATTTCCAAAAACCTAGAGAAAGACCTAAATGAACACTTAAGAAAGTTCGACCCAGTGACCTTTCTGGCATTTTTTGTGCTTTAAAAAGTGTCCTGAACGATTAAAGACAAATAATTGCAAATTAGTATTCTCTTAGTCCACTAATCTCTTTCAGTGTTACTCGCAGCACCCTCACATGTGTAGCCCTCTCTTTCAGGCGTTTACATGTGTGATGTGTGCATTGCTGGCACGGATACATACAGTAAGTGAAGTAAGCATGGAGTTAAAGTTTAGCAGCCTTAATTGGTTGGGTCTGGAAACCTTCAGTGTTCCAGGCCACCGGAGTCTTAAGCCTGTCTTAAACACACTGGTCTAATCTGGGACCAGATGTCTTGTCTGGTCTCTGTCCACCCTCCGAAAAAACAAAAACAGTCTAGAAACCTCGGCTGTTTCTCTTTTGATTGTCGGCCATCATAAAAGAGTACATCTGTTAGAAAGTCTACACGGAGCTCTGGCTTAAATGAGTGATTTCATGAATGTGGTTTGGTTAGTTTAGTATCTGAGCCTTTCATTTCATAATTGGATGCTCAGAGATGTTTTTTGCTATAATCTATTGGTGGAGGTTAATACTGCTGTCAAATTGTCTACGTATCCAATAGTTTAGCCTAGTAGCTGTTCTGGAGCTTTCTATAATTTCCCATGAGCTTCATCAGCAGATGGAGTTTGCCATGCATGTGATTTTAGATGTTTCCCAGCACTTGAAGAATGTCTTTTCCATGTTTGCTTTAAAACTAAGGTTCAATATTGGTTCTTGACCTTGGAAACCGTAGGTAAGACAAAAAGGTGTCTGAGCAAGGCCAATTTTGTCAGCTGTTCTGAGAAATCTACAGTTTTTTTGCCAAGAAATTAGTCTAATTTTTATTCCTACATAATTTGTCGAACAATTTGTATCACAAAGTCCGCTTCTCTGGTCTTTTCCATCTTATCTCGGGATCTTCACGAGCAGAGGAAGTTTGCTTGGACCAGATATCTAGATTTCCATTTTGTGCACACTTCCATGTTGATTCTTGAACAGACAATGTCTCTTTTATTTTGCTGTTGTGGAGCTATTGATCACACGATTGTGTTAAACGTCCATTTCCTTTGTGCTTACCAAACACGTTGGCTCCTAGGAAGCAGTTCAGAGGTCACTATTGAACAGCATTTGAGGAAACGGTCAAACATCACGGTCCCTTTAGTGACTGCTTTCAATATATCACATGATCTGCCTCTGTCTTTGCACCTCAACAACTTCGAATGTTTGTTTGTTTTTGTAATCGTTTATTTGAACCGGGACAGTGCACATTAATGAACATTTTAAACAAAATAATGCTTTCAAATGTAAATGAGCCGGATTTTAGCTTTGAGCTAATTTCCATCCGTAGTCCCGTCACATACAACATTTATGAACATGTTGCCTTTTATAGATTAAATGAATGTTGGTAAAGTCTCACCATTGGGTCCATTGAGTAACTGCTCTGGGGTTTTTATAGAACATCACATTGAGCTCATGGAGTCT
>CALSBZ010010703.1:263171-274298 GCA_943591055.1 Gobionotothen gibberifrons
ATTATCCGGCTGAACACAACGTGATCCGTCTCTTAAGTGTGTTTCAACCACAGACCTTATTTCCAGCTATTTTCCTAAATCCTACGGAGAAATTGCATTGGTTTTACTTCCGGGTTTTAGGACGCGTCACTGCGGTTCTCTATTTGACTGTACTCTTAGTCTTATAAACAGAGATTTGCATTTCCCCATAGTCCATACTGGTGTACATTGCAATGCAGCTCGTTCTTTCTCTGGTTGAATGTGTTACAGACTGTAATAGGTGCAGGGACTCTCTGATCTTTGTCCTTGCGTCTGAAAGATAATTTCCGTCCTTGAATCTCTTCATCTCTGTAATGTACTTCCTCTATTTGGATTTCACTCCAGCAAGAAGTACAAAAGGTCATGTGACATAACAAAAAAATCCTGTTTTCATTTCTTGCACAAGTAGACGCAACATATAAAGTGCATTTGGATATCTAAACACCATTGTTCTTGTTCCTTTTATATGTTAATATATTTTATGATCGTTTTTTAAAATGACTTTTTCTCTCTCTAGATGTCAGAATTCTGAGCTATGAGTATTTTGATCAATGAGCATCTAGGTATACTGAATTGTAAATTGGGGCTAAATCTAATAAATCGGTTATTCTGCAACAATTTATTTATTATTGTTTAATTGAAGTGTCCGTTTTGAGACAAAATCTCATTCTTTTGTTAAGAAACAAGATCTTAGGCTCAAATACAGTCCATCTTTGTCTTTAACAAGTGTTTAATTCACAAACACTGGTTTAACTAATTTATCAGTGCAAATATGTGTCAGAATATCGTCTAGAGCTGCAACTACTGAACCATAAAGCAAGTAAACTTATCTCCTATTATTTCAAACCCTTCCTTTGAGAGGAGTTTGGCTAACTAAGCACAGGTGAACATTACAACACACAGGTATAAAAAGGTTAGTGGCCTTCTAGGCGTCACTTCAGTATGTTTTGCAGTTTTTGGTCACAGCTGGAGTCCGATTTCCCCTCTCTTCTCCCTAACTTTTCCGACCATCCCTTTCTCTCTTACAAAGGACTCCTAGAATACTTAGAAATGGCCTTTTAGTAAAAGGGAGACGAGACTATTCTTCTACTCTTAACTGTTGGGCTCGTATTACCCTCATTTGCAGCAGTTTCTATAGCTTGTCTCCCCAGTTTTGAGGGACGTTGCTTAACAATACATTTTTCTTGGGTTCAAATGTCTGATTGTGTGCCGTTTTCCCCCGACGGATATTATTCTCTCTCCTCCTCGTCCTACTTTGCTGTTTTGCATCAACAAACAAGGAAGAAACTGTTGGGCTGTGCTTTGCATTTTCCTTTCATTTGCGTACAGAAATACGTCAACCTAATACAGTGCTTGTTTATCTTGTCATTGTGCAGAGTTAATCTTTACATTTGGACTAAAATCTAACAAATATAATCGCATTGACTTGTGTCTAAATGCATGAACAGTGAGCTGCTTCTATACTGTGCAGCTCATAATTAGAGGGGCTATGCTAAGGTCACACACACCTTCTTAAAAAACGCAGATGTCTATCTCTAAATGTGTCCTTCCACACTCCTAACCTCCACCCTGGCTAAATGGCTGTTTATATGTATTGCAGCCCTCCACATGACAATAACTGTACTTTTCGGGAATAAGTGTTTTTGATTCCTGTTGACTCTGTTATTGGCTTCTCAATGTCAGCCCCCACTGCAATTTTAACCAGATTGTTTCACTTATGGGATTATTCATATCAACAAGTTGAAGAGTGGTTGTTGATCTGGTTTAAGGATTGATATTTAAATTACACGATGCTTCACAGTAATTCACTTGGATGGGGATGCTCCTGCAGAGTGGCTTCTTCGTGCAGCCCTTTTTTGATGGTTGATGTGTCGTTGTTTATTACAATTTAAATATATGGAAACATCTGTTGATAATATGGTAAAAGCAACCTGTTTTGTTTGTTTCCATTCCTGGATTTGGGTCTAGGAAAGTTTTGGTAGTTGTAGCACTGTATTAAACTGCTTTTGGTGGTTCATTGTCAGTCAAACTGAAATATCTCAAGTTGTGGAGGAATTGTTATGAAATGTGGAGCAGACATTAATAGCCCCCTCGGGTTGAACTATAGTAACCCCTCCATGCTCTGGTCATTATTTTAACGTGTCCAATACTTTAATTGAATACCAGTTACACTCAAAACTAATGCTAATCACGTTTAGCTTGACTTTGTGTTTTGTGCTAATTACCGCATGCTAATACACATACAGACATTTCACAAAAAACGAAGAAACTTGCTATAGATATAAACATTGTGTTCATTATTATACCTTTGCTGCAACTAGCCATTGTTCTTATAGATGTATAGATAATGTTTAACGGTATGAATACCCTTAAGCTCAAGGCAGCATCTTCAAATTCCTTGTTATGTTGAACTAACGGTGCTAAACTTTAAAGTAGCTAGCAAATTGTCACTATTGAGCAGCTTGAGCAAGCTAATGTTTGCCATTTTCTTTCAAAAATAGTCTTTTTGAATGTATAAAAGATTATCATAATGAATACAGATGAATCTAATCTTGATCAACTAATGATAACTAACTAATGTGAGCATGTTAGCATGTTGACATTTAGCTCAGAGCAAAGTAGCCATCGCAGAACTGCTAGCATGGCTAGACTGAGTTTTTTCAGCAGCAAGATGGTAGTTATTCAGATGAATTAATGACCGGGCGCAGGCTGTACTTATTACATCTGAAAGATAGAGCTGCAGACAGTCTGGCTGGAAGGAGTTTTTACAGTGTCTCTTCCATTAAACTGAAATGAATCATTTGCATTTTGTCTTTCATACGGAGAAATCTTCCCCTAGTGTTTTAGCTGCCGGTGAAGGGTTAACCTCGGCCTGTTTGATGGGCCTACCTTGCTAAATATAACCCAAAACCTCCTCCACATGGGCACGCAGAAGCCTTCAGCTGCACTCCCTCTGTCAACACTCTGCCTCACACACTTTTCTCCCCAGCACACTCCCTCCAACAGGCTCATTTACAGTCTTGTTGTACTGCAGTTCGCTCTCATGCTCATTTCTCAACACACCATTAATACTTTAGTGTGATTCTCCCGAGAGGCAAGTTCATTCAGGCGCGGCATGCTATTCCTGTCTCACACTTAGACTCAATTATAGGTGACTTTAGTTTTTGTTATAATGATGCCCAGTAAAGGAAAACAATTTTTTCTTTTATGTGTTTACTGGCCAACTCGAAAAAGTCTCTGATAATCTTTGAAATTAGTTCATTTACCTTTTTGCCAAGAGTTGAATGACAAGTTAGATACTAGTGTCTAGCCATGCTGGATGTCTCCCTGAATTTGACCCTCCTGGCTGTAGATGACCATTTACGAGAAATGAGACTCGTCAAACCCTCAGCATTCATTATAAGGGAATATGTGTAATTTCCAAAATGTTTCCTTTTATGTCCTTGAGCTTTTTTGTTTGTTGGGAATAATAATAGCATAACACTGGGTTGCTCTCCTTGTAATCTTAATAACACTAGAAGATACTGACAACATAGTGAATGTATCTTCTTAGTGAGCCAATGTCAGTAGAGAGTAGATATGTTGTTTTTAAGATTGTACAGTTGAAGGATGCATGGTTTGAACTTGTATTAAGATGATGTTTTCCCCATGCTGCTGGGTGTTATCTAAGGCAAAAGCGGCGGTGCTAAATCTTAAGCCATTTAAAGTTTTTTCTCTAGTTTTGATGGGTATAAGAATGTGCCATGTTACACCAAGTGGATTTCAGTTTTGTTTTCATTGGTAATTATATTGTATTATGTACTTTATGGCTGTGGAGGTGCCTTCAAAAGTATGACAGAAGGTGATATCATGGTGATGTCATTTCACAAGGGCTGCTTAATGAACAGGCGGTGTCGGTTTTGAAAGATGAGGGCGTTAATTTACGAGGCATGGAACCGTCTAATTAAAGGATTGAGTTGCATTATGGGAAGTACAGGATCCAGGGTTTGTGGAGCTTGAACCGTGCGAGAGAGAAAGTCTAAGAGTGCCTCTTCTGCATTTACTTTTGACCCTCTTATAAGGTCCATAACTTTTTAAAGGACAATACTACCTTTCTGGATTCACACTCTCAAAGAGGAGAAAATAATCAAACTTAACAGGTATTTTGAAATCTGGAATAAAAAGCATGTATTGGAAAAGTATATTCACCTCCATTCTGGTTGTGATTATTAAACTAAGATGACTGGAGCTACACCATGTGATACAATTCATCCTTGGGCTAGCACACAGCTGCCAGATATTGGTGCTTTTAATATAAAGATCCCACCATAAAGTTCATATTTTTTGTGTGAGATCAGATCGAAATACATCAATGCCATAATAAAGGCAGGTACTTTCCTTGCCCCTCTTTTCATTAAAAGGTGATCTGATGGAAGAAGATGAAAGCGAGACTGTGTAATACCTTCTCTGCTTCCCCCTTTGTTTCTACAGTAGGTGGAAATTGGCCCTTGTGTTTGCTGGCCAGTTCTCATGCTGCACGACTGCTCTCTTCATTAAAAGGGAAGCCGCGTGCTCAAAGCTGCTTCAGATTATTACCATATGTCTGCAAAGCCCAGAGCTGAGCAGCAAACCGGCTCCCATCCTACCCTCTAATTTCTTATCCCAAAATTGGACATGTGGGTCGTTGTGTGTGTGACAACGTCCCTCCCTTCCCCCGGCCGGTGCAGCACATTCTCACAGTATTTCTTCTCCCATTTTAGACGCATAATAGCGGGGCTGGGGAAAATATTATGCATGAGATATAACTTATAACTGCGGGTTGCTTTAACCCCCTTGTTGCCGATATTAGAGAAGTGGAAACACTTCGTCTCAGATAAGAATCTTATTGCTAGACTCCTTGTAATGGTCATGTTGTCATCTCCAAGAGGCCAATGTGTTCATTGTACCTCCACAGAAATAACTGAGCTCTGTGTTCACAGAGCTGGTGCATTCATAAAAAGGAATAAATCTATCGGGAGACATTAAGGCCGCGCGGGCAGCAGCTAATGAATGCAGAAAAATGTCAGACTTTTACAGTTCGCGCAAAACATAAAGAAAGTCCGCTCTGGGTGTAGGAGGAGGTTTAAAAGAGATCTTTGTGTCACCCAGTCCAAAAGCCATTGGACCAGATTGCCCGTCCCAGCATGCAACTCACCTCTGCATGAATACAACACTTGTCTGATGGTGTGGGCAGAAAGCCCCCCTATCGCCAGGAGATCCTACACAGGACTTTAACATGAGCAAGCTCGCCTCACACTCAAGTTGAGAAAGTTTGCCATGGATAACGTGGAGGCTTCAGAGAAGGCAACAGCAGAGGATACTTGGAGACACCCTGTAGCAGTTGGACGTCTGTAATTTAGGCAGTCTTAAATGGATTAGAAGACCATTTGGTGCTTGGCAGCATTTGGTTTGTGGCTTTCATTGGATGATTAGATTTAAAATCTACAGAATTAACTGGAAGAGACAGAAGCGTGGCCAGCCGGCAGCGGTAAAGGTTATTCCAGGTTTGGAATCGATAACATGGTCACCTGGAGATGTAATGGATTGTACTTGAGGCGAGTTTGTCTGCTCACTTGGACGGCCTTGAATCAGAGAGAAAGTTCAAAGCAAAGTGTTTCGTGGCTCATAGCCGGATGAGGTAATGGTGCAGGTGGGAATGAACGGAAACATGTTGGCATTTAGCAGAGTTTGAAGCTAAGTTGGTTTGGCAAGTTTAACAATATAAAGATGGTTGATTTAGATGATGTATTGGTTGTTGGCAGAAGTTCAGATGTTATATTTGACGAGGTCAAAGGCTGTGCGATGAGGTCAGATTTAGGGTTAGGTTTTAAACAGATGCCATATTAATGATCATAGCTAGTTGAAGAGCTCATAATGTTCATGTACTGGAAGAAGCGTGGAGCGTATGAGCTGGAGACTCTGCCCCCCTCCCTCACTCAGGGGGGGATAGAGCGCTACTCCTGGTCCTCGTCGCTGGACGTCATCCATGATCTGTGTGGTAAGCTGTGACTGAGTGGTGGATTTGTGTTTGTGTGTGTGTGTGTGTGTTTTCTAACGATGATATACAGAAGGCTGAGCAGTGGATTGGTTTGCTTTTGTCAATCTTAGTTTTCTGATTATTTGCAAAGCTTTAGATCCCAATTATTTTGCATTTAAAAGCTGTTTGTGGAAGTGATCAACAGAAACACAACACAAATCAAAATCAAATGGTGCATAAGGTATTTTAAAATGATACGTTTTTGTATTTGTTACACTTACTGTATCTGCTGCCTACCTTTCCCTTTAGATCCGCCTATAGACCGTCAATGGATGTCATGCTGGAATTAATTTTTCCAATTTCCTTAAATATTTTGTCAATCTTTATTTACCAAAGTGCTGTTCAGGAAATAAATACAAAATAAAATAACACAATGGGAGTCAAATAATAAAACAATAATTAAAAAGCACAATAACTAGAAACATATATATTTAAAAAAAAATGTAATGTTCAACTATGATTAAAATGGTTTGCTTAGCCTCAGCAAACAATGTAGTATACTTTTGAAGTACCCATTAGTGGCAGTTGTTTTGCCTTGATGTGAATACATGACTAATAAGTGCTTGGATGTACAGTATAGCATGGAATTGTACATTTAAGTGTAAGTTAACTTAACCACCAATTTGATCCAAATTGAAATTTCTCGGCAACTATTGGGTGTACTTTTGCCGCTGCTTTTAATTGAACTATTCACATCTTAAACTGCACTGTAACTTTTATCCATGTATTTTTTCTTTTAATGTTTCTTTTATTATCTTTTCTTTTTAATGACTGATTTTAAATGCCATTTTCTTAATGTCTTTCATTTTTTGTAAAGCACTTTGAATTGCCTTGTGTTGAAAGGTGCTATATAAATAAACTTGCCTTGCCTTACTGCCCTGACATTCCATAAATACATTCATGGCCCCTAGACTAGAGGATGAATCCTACCAACTTGTGTGGTCACCTGACTGGTTTGGCTTTCAGTCAATTGTCTTAACTTCTAAACTGTATAGATTGCCATGACATTTGGTAGATATATTCATGTTTCCTTCAATGTATTAATCATTTTAGTGATCCGTTGATTCTTCGTCCAGTGCTTTGGTTCCTGCAGTCCCTTGTGTATATTGCTAAATGTTAGCATGCTAACACTGTGCTGTGCCTACAGTGATAGTTGCTAGCATGGCTGTAAAAGAGTAACAAGCTATACAAATGGTTCAGTTATACTTCTGATATCATGTTGGAAATCTCTATTCATAACATTATTTTTCCATTATTCAGCATACTGTAAAAATGAATAGTGACCTTGCCTATAGTTCAGGCCTGCTGCTCTCAGTCTCATCCTTATATTCCTAACGTGTACATGTAACACATATCTGCCATGGATCAGACATTACTTCACGTTGTTATGCAACTTTCCTCCAAACAGACGATGTGGTTCACTTGCACTTTGGAGCTAAGGATTCAAGCGCCATCATGGAAAGGTTTTTTTAGTTTCCATTGCTCTGTTCTTCCGTTGAGAGCACTCAGTGACCTGGCATGAAGACAGCCTCACATGAGAGGGACAGAGCGGATGAGACCCGCTGCACGGATGAAATATTTACCACCGAAGGAGTGCATAGCTGAACTGAAATGCTTCCCTGTCTCCTCTCAGTGCTTTTTTTTTGACGTGGCACAGGGGCACTTGCTTTCCGCTGTGCCGCCCGATTTATGCCATTAGCGAAGAGGAAGTGATAACACAGGGCTGGGGAGGAATGTTCTTCATCCTCTCCTCTCTGCCAGCCAGCCTCTTGGAAATCCGGTGACTCTCTGGTCAGCTTAGAGCCGGTGCCTGCTGAGGCAGACCGTTTGGCACAGACCGAAAAGAGGAATGCCACAGAGAGGAACAGCGAGGCTTTGATCCTTACCTTTTCACCATCTCTGGTGTTAAGCCCTAAGCTCATATACTTTACTGAAAACACTTCCTTGCTCTGTTGGACCTTGGAGCTTCTCAGCTGGAGGATAACTTCTCCAAAACACAACAGAGTCAGTCCTCAGAAACAGTCCCATAACCAAATCTTCTGTCCTATTATTATAAGAGTCACAATTGCTTTCCCAGTCTTGTGACACCATAAACCTCCACTGCTTCAGAGCTGTACGATGACATGTGTCACTGTTTTCTGGTGAAACATGAAAAACAAGGCCACATTTATATAAAAGTGTGTGGTTCTCTTTCTACTTTCTCTTGTTTGAGCATCAAGAAACCAATCTGTTTTCACTTTTTGAAACTTTCTTTATTTTGCAGCAAGTCATCCGTATAGACCAGGGGCCGGCAACCCCTGGTACCGTAACCAGTGGCACACTATGAATAAGTGGAATAAGTGTGCAAAATATTTAAACTCTCCCCGTTACCTGCAGAAGGAAGCCATGCACGCAACGCAGCCCCGCTCTCTTTAACTCAAGGCGACTTTCTGCCGCTTTCCTCCGTGGTGCAGTACTGATCGTTTCACCACACTTCACAAATTGCAGTACCCATAAGGAGCTGTACAAATGCCGCAGTTTTTGCGTGGCTGTGTCTTTAGTTGAAAGCCCAGTGGCGATCTGCTCATCTCTCATCGAAATAACATGTTACACAGGGGCGGACTGGCCATCTGTGTGTTCTGGAGAATCACAGAACGGACGATCGTCCTTATTATTATGCCGTTCAAACCAATTATTTAAAGGAGCAGTAGGTAAGTTTGAGAAAACAGCTCGAGTGCACAAAAATTCCAAAGTACACAACCGAAAAGAATCCGCCCCTTCCTTCAGACTTCCTACAGAGCACCTCCTCCAACACACATGAACGCGCACAAGATCATGATAATGAATGTAAAACAAATGTATAACACAGTTATTGTCAGTGCTTATATTTTTGAAGCTAGCATGTTTGTTTTGTGAAAATGTATTACAAATTTTACGTCTGGCTAGCTGGCGAGAGCAGGCTGCGCCGGTAACGTTACATATCAGCTCGGTGTGCTCGATAAGTAATCGCCATAGTTGAAAAGCAACTCCGATATTGATTCTGGTTTGACTTCTCCTAGTTTCCACTTTCTTTTTCTTCATAATTTGCTCCATTACAGTTTTTCTTTTGCGACCGGTAGACGATGTTTATGCAAACTCTGCCATGGTGAACGTGTCCTCCTGCAGCGGAGCTGAGCTCACTGAGCTCACGGGAAACACGCCCAATGACGGCACGCGCAATGACTGCACGAGTGTGTGTGTGTGTGTGTGCACGAGATTGAAGGCTGACAGACAGGTCGGCCAACCAGTTCATTTTTTTAATGGATTTTTTTTCAAAGCACTTAGAATATTCATTGCTATCAGGATATTAATAGCATTCCATGGAATATAACAAAAAGTGTATCTCGAGCCGATTTCTCAAACTTACCTACCCCTCCTTTAAGTGTGTTTGTTAAATTCGGCATCATGTAAGTTGCGCTGACAGGTCCACACACTGCTTCCCCACAGCGAGGCCCCCCCCGTTGATAATTCACGATCGTCGGCACGCTGATACATTTTTTTTTTTATCTAGTACCAGGTTCTCAAATGAGAAGTTTGTTCCTGCTTTCGTCTCCGATAGTTTACTGAATATTTGATGGGTTTTGTACTGTAGTTCAGACAAAATAATGATACATTTGGTGAATTATGGGCTCAACATGAACTGCAGTTATCTTTGTGCTTCAGGTGTCTTCACTTTTCTCAGAGCTTTTTTGGGAAATACATCATTTGGGAAGACAGTCTGTCACACCTTAATTGACACAGCCCATAACTCACACACGGTGTCTTGGGGCTAGGAGTTAAGTGGATGTATGATTTATAGATCTGCCCTATAAGTTACTCCACTGGCGATATTACATTTGTATATTTGAAGTATGAATATGAGAAGAAGTTTTTCATATAGGTAGGGTAATGTCCCAAACATCAATGCCATGATCATTTGACATACTGTTTAAACGCTGATGATGGGAAAATGCTTTCTTAAAGGGGCCATATTATGCTCATTTACAGGTTCATATTTATATGTTGTGCCTCTACTACAACTAACAACTTTTTTTAGGTGAAAGCTTTTAAAAACACAAAAGAAAAACTTGCTGAGTTGTCCGTCTTGAACAAAATAAGGTTGTTTGCTGAGACCTAATTTGGCCGGTCTAAAATACCTCCAGTGTAAAAGCTAACACTGACATTCCTCAGCCACGGTTCCTGTAACTGCAGAACATGCTTCTATTTTTTCTCAGAATTTAGCACCAATAAAGCCCATACAAATAATAGTCTGACACAAAAGGGCCACACTATTATATAATAATCTGCTTGTACCTGACCAATTACTGTAGTTCTAATGCCCTTAACAATTCAAGATATGCAGTAATCCTCTCATGACCCCGCTTACATATGGGAACAGGGTCTTAAATTCTACCTTTTATGTAACAGTCGTGTAGACTGTATTTACGCAGGGTTATGGTTTCAGAAGCTGTATTCTCTCAATCGAGACTTATAGTTCCTTATTATAATGTTATTCATCAATATATTATAGGTCTCGGATATATACAGAACATGTCTCTGAAGTGTTTGGCTCTAAACACCAAACAGATCATTGCAGCATTACCCATAATCCCCTCTGTTTCAGCCCTGTTTCCAAAGTGCTGATTCTCTGTCTGTTACTTTAGATGAAAATAAGGAGCCCCTCCCCATGCCCCTCTGAGAGACATTTGGTTACAAAGAACACAATGGTGCTCTAGGAGGAGATTCAGGTGATAAGGTGGGGGGGGTGGTTGGTGAAGCCAAAACATTGTTATGACATCATAAAGTGGCCAAAATCTGATCAGCTCATTTTCAGACAGGTTTTTATAGAAATGGATCAGGACAAAAAGAGAGAGAATCTTTTTTCCTGAAACTTTCAGAGTCTCTTTACACAGAGGGGACACATGTTGATGTAGAAGAGACATGAAGAAGAGGGGACACATGTTGATGTAGAAGAGACATGGAGAAGAGGGGACACATGTTGATGTAGAAGAGACATGAAGAAGAGGGGACACATGTTGATGTAGAAGAGACATGAA
>CALSBZ010010703.1:285839-301598 GCA_943591055.1 Gobionotothen gibberifrons
TCTTAAAGTTACAACCGGCCCTTGAGTGCAACCATAATGCTAATGTGGCCCGTGAAGAAATTGAGTTTGACAGCCCTGCTCTAAGCCAACAGATCAACTCAAGGTGTTTTTTTATTGTCTTTTGAACAGAAACTAAAAATGAAACGGCTTTAAAATGAAGACGCACACCCTGACCTGGTCCCCATAAGTCTTCCAGGGCCCCCCTAATCTCTTGACCCCTCCTCGGATTTACCCAGAAGTTATTGCATCTCTCTTGGGTTGTGTTGCAAGTTGGAGCACAGCGGTGAAGCTACTTTTTTCATCTTTTAGGTGTTCAAATGGGCGTGAGTGTCGGGGGGGCTCTGTGTCTGCCCACTAGACTGTGAAATGAATTATTCCTTTGAAGCCACTGGTTTCTGAAAATGGGTGTCTGGCCAGAAGAAAACCCCGACAGAGAGTCTCTGACGACCTGTGGGCTGTTTTGGTTTGTCGCCTACCTGCCAGTCGAGCTGGGCATTAGTCGGGGATGATGTCCCCTCCTGTCCTCTTAGTGGAAACAATGGGAAGGGAAAATGACAGAGGGAAAGTGCATCCAGACAGCACGCGGAGAGAGGAGACTGGTATACATAGTTCTCCTCCATGGTAACTGAGAATAATAAAGTAGGGAGGAGGAAGGGAGAGCCGAAGAGCTTAACCTGAGTTACCCTTTCCTTACTCCGCACATTATTGAGTCTCCCGACCCAACTTCTTCATGAAAGCGTGACAAGCTCCATACTTTAAAAAAAGATTTGTTTACACACTGGAAGAAATGCTGCTCCAAAAATAAGTTAAACAATAATGAAAACAAGCCGTTTTCACTTGAAACAAGTACAAATATCTGCCAATAGATCAAGGGGAAATTAGCGTGGTACGATTTCTTGAGGGGATATTTAGACAAATCAGATCTTGTAATTAGCTGGGAGAACTTTATTTGAACTATATTTGACCAGAATCAGGAAATGTTTATGTTATAAGCAGCAAACGCTCAAAAGTTTTCTAATTTCTGATGTTAGTTGGTGATTTTCTAATAAATATGTAAAGAAATGTGTGTTTCATCTGAGATACAAATCAAAATAAGAGTTTTTGACTTAAAGGTGGGGTAGGTAAGTTTGAGAAACCGGCTCGAGATACACTTTTTGTTATATTCCATGGAATGCTCTTAACATCCCGATAGCAATGAATATCTTAAGTGCTTTGACAACAAATCCATAACAAAATGTCATCTGTGGAAGCCGTAGTACTATAAAAAGCACGACCAATCATCTGAGCCGGCCCGGCTAAAGTAACTGGATGGCCTACCTGCCTGTCAGCCTTCCATCTGTGCACAAACTTATCTTGTGCCCTCATTGGTCATGTGCGCGTTCGTGTGTGTTGGAGGAGGGGCTCTGGAAGGAAGTGGCAGATTTTTTCCGGTTGTGTATTTTCAAATTCTAGCTCACTCGAGCTGGTTTCTCCAAAATTACCTACCCCACCTTTAACAAGATGATGCATTGTCTAAAAACAAGACCCGATATCTCACTGCCATGTTACTTCTGAAGTTATTATGTCTTATATCAGGTGTAGAGACATATTCTGACTAGATATTAGACAAATATACTTGGCAAGATTTCAAGTTTTTGTAGTGGCACAGTTTTTAATGAGACAGAAGCTTAGTTCACATGCTGTATTATTAAAGTATGTGTATTCTTTTGTGTTGTATACAGCCTGCTGTGGCACAGGGGGGAATCAGTGCGGGACAAAGCATGTCTGACACCACCTGTCTCCTGGGTCAGGGTCAGGGTCGGAGGTATTATGTAAGGAGATTAGGGAAAGACAGACAGACAGACAGAAAAGGAGGGGGATAGGTTAAAAGACACAGGGTGGGATAAAAGTATTTTTTAACTATTAGCAAAATAACACTTTAAACTAAAGTAATTTAACCTGAGTTCCAAACATTAAAACAACACTGAGGTGAAAACTAAAAGCTGAACTTAGGAAACAGAATGAATTCAGACAGTCATACCTTGGTCATGATTTATTTGGCTGGAGGAAATCACGAAAGTCGTGGAAAATATTCTGTGTTTAGATGAATCAGTCGGCTGTCAGAGCTCCAATTATTGCATCATTATTTCAATTTCCAACACCTCCTCGTTATAGCATGACCCCACAATGATCGTTTCTCCCCTAGTGAAGGTGGGATATCCCATAATGTCACAATTCAAAATGTTCTGGTGATTTTTAGTACTGCGAGGTGTGAAGTAAGAGCAGTTGGAAGGTGAGTCATGTTAGTTTCCGCACGATAAAATCTAATTTATTGTGCGGTGTGTTTCTGACACCATATTTTTCTAATAACTCAATCTTATGGCTGCTGTTGCTCAACACAAGCATTGCCTGTAACACGCCTGGAACAGCAGGGGGCGATGTCATGGCATTGATTTGATCTTCCTGTTTATCTTCCCTGCAGACCTGCTGCGAGGCAGAAACTGGAAAAACTGGAACATAAATATAAATATAACTTTTGCCACCCACTTAATTTGATTAAAAAGGAATTTTTACTTTATATTTTTCTTCAAGAGTTTATATCGTTATAAAATACTACGAATAGTCTCTTTGATATGCTGGCGGCTTGGCAGCAGACAATGACAGAAAGACAGCGTAAGGATCTCATTGTATTTCAACCGTTGTATTCCCAGCTTCTGGCAGGGCTGCGTCTCTTTGACTCAAAGCATGACTGGCTTAAACTCCATGAGTTCACCTGCGCACCATAAGTCACTGAAATCACACCAGGTGTCATATCTGTGCTGGAGCTCAATGCCGTCACCACATCACACGAGAGCTCTCCAAAGGTTACTGGAAGGCCTTTGGATGGCCCGACACATGTGTTTCCAACAGGGCTTACTGGATGCTTTTGCTGTGGGTTTTTAAAAGTCACTGGGATTTCAAAATCAACCTGCAGGTGTCCAACTGGGAGATGACGTTCAATCAATCAGGACTTGGCCGAGCTGGTGGGATTCATTTCAGATTACGCTGGTTAGCGCTCAGTGCTAGTCTGAGCTTGCTCCCTGGATCTAGACTCCAGAGAAGGGCTTATTATCCCTGATCGCTTCACCCCCCCCCGCTCTTCTCTCCCTCTTTGCTTCACCCTCCCTCCCTCGGCTTTGAAAAGACAGGACCAGACAAGACAAACAGAAAGGAGTGGGTCGCTTTGACAACGCGCCCCTCCCTGCCCAAACAGCTGGAGGTGCAGCGATGATGTGAAGAGAGTTGTGGTTTGGCAGAAAAATAAAAGGATGAGAAGTTTCAGTCGGCTGACTTCAACTTTCAGTACCCCCCCACACACACTTTCTCTCTGCTTTCTACACATTTTCAATCAAAAAAACTGGAATAGAAATGGCAGCAGTTTTAAGATATAAAAAAATCACTGCATGGGAAAAATGTTTTTATGCTTTTACGAGGTGGAAAAGTTGAATGAAGCATAGGACTTATTGTCAATTGCCACTTAAGCTTTTGCTCGAGAAGCACACAGAAGAACGACAGACAAAAACACTAAACCTTTGACTGATCTTTGAGACTGTTTCCATCCATCCCTTTTCCACTGCTTATCTGGAGATGGGTCTCGGAGGGAAGCAGTTCAAACAATAGGGCCCCAAACGTCCCTTTCCCTGGCCACATCAACCACCTCTGATTGGCTACCAAGGCGCTCCCAGGCTAGCTTGGAAATTAAATCCCTCCACCTGGTCCTGGGTTTGCCCACAGTCTCCTCACAGCTTGACGTGGCTGGAACATCTCTACAGGGAGTCAGGCCAGGTGGCGTCCTTACCAGGTGCCCCGGACCATCTCAACTGGCACCTTTCTCACCTTATCCCAAAGGGAGATGCCAGCCTACCTCCAGAGAAAACCAATTTTGGCCGCTTGTGTTCCCAATCTGGTTCTTACAGTCATGACCCAATGCTTCAAAGATGGACTGGTAGACTGAGAGCTTTGCAAACACACATCAATTCTCTTTTTCAGTCCCTTTTCTCTGCTGTCGATATTCAATCTGTGGTCTTTGAATGACGTCGTCTCTGAAAGTGTGTTGCACTTTGATGGACCTGTAGACTGAGAGCTTTGCATTATGACTCAGATATATTTTCGTCACAACGGTGCAAGCATCCTTAAAATAATACATGAAGCAAACAAAAGTTGTCTTTTTCAGTCCTTCTTTTTTCGCTGTCGATATTCAATCTGCAGTCTTTCAATTACGTCATCTCGTCGTCTCTGAAAATCTGTTCAAGTTTGCGCGGCACTTTGATGGAAACCTGGCTTGTGTGTCTCATGCTGTCACATGCTCTCTCCACCATTGTGTTTCTGTTGGCTTCCTTCTCTCCCTTTTTCTTCACCTCTATTGTCTCATTCAGGCTCTGATTATGAGTAATCCTTTGGTTAAGCTTACAAGGAAGTAATATATTAGTCATACAAGCACGCATGAGATGAAGCGATAAACCTCCCACAGAATCACCTTATTACTAGCGGTTGAATCATGTAACCTTTAGCTCTGCTCTTGATTACCAGCTGTGGAATGAAATGTTCTTTTTTTTGTATTTCTTCTCCTACAAATGCAGACACCAACTTTTCTCACTTGACCTTGCTTTCCTTTCCCACTGACCTGCTTGGCTGAAACTCTCACCTAACTGACACTGACAGGGAGCTGCTAAGGCTGCTAAGTAAACACTCACATTGGGCTCAATGCCCACTTTCTGGATGTGTCAAGGAGCTGAAGGGTGCAAGGTATTAGGTGGTATTTCCTGGAAGAGATGGATTAAAGTGTGGGTGTCTTGCAGTTACACTCACACCCTCCCACTCATCTGATTGTAGTCCATCCTTCAGCCTGCAGGGATTCATGTATCCTGCAAGGTGATAGGAATCAGTCACTCAGCATGGTATTGACCGTTTAAAACCGCTTCACGCTTCCTCTTAGTTGCCTCATCCTTCCTGGGGTGCTTTTGAAGAGCATGTTATGCATTTTCCTTCCTATGTTTTTATTTTTGTTTTACTCTTGGTGCAAAAGCTGTAGCAGAATATTCAGCAAAGGACAACATGTGCTTGATTGCTAAGCACTTGCATGTCTCACAGCTTGTGTTGTACTTTAGTAACTGCCGACTACAGGGTCTTGAAATTGGTTTTCTGGGGGAAAATGAAGCCTAACAGGAAGTGACCTAAGCTATAACTATAAAGTCCTTGGAAAGTTTACTTTATGAAGTAATGCAAGCCTACTAATGGAAACGGTGGTCTGCAATGCTCTGATTACTCTGGAGTCATTTAGACTTCAGGGGCTCTGAGGAAACGTTACATAATCACTGTTCAGCATGATGCCTGCTGTTGAGATACTGGTGTTAATTTGTTTATTAAGGGGGGGGGCGTGCACGCTCATAGCAATCCCTTCTCACATGCAGACACGTGTTCACACACAGAAGAGACACAGATTTTCTGCTGCAAGACTCGTTAGAAATTTGAATTATGTCATTAATAAAATGTCCTTAAGCAGGATTATTCTGTAGAGGAAGAAGCTGTCAAATCAAAGTATGGATGCATTACAGTCTTGAGTTATAAAAGTCACAAGTACTGTGTGTCAAATGTATCCTTATGCTGAGATGTGTTTATGTACCAGTGTATGTACCAGTCAGTCTGTTAATATTATTATTGGCTGCCTGCCACTTTTGGTAAAAGTCACTCCTGCAGTTTGGTTGGTTAGACTTGAAGTGCACGTCAGTATTAGTTATTTGTTTAGCTGCACTAAAATAGTCTTCAATTCATTTAAACATCTTTACACATTGGCAGATTTTTGCTAGGTTAATAAACTAGACACATATATAATATATATATATAAATATACACAAGTATAATTATAATGGTTATCCCATTACGTAAAGTACACAACTCCCTTGATTTCATTATCAGCTTAATGATGGCTTAGTGGATGATGTACTTTGGCCCAGCAGTTCTTGAAGCTAAATGCTAATGTTAACACTCTGATGTTTAATATTTTATTACCAATGTATTAGACACATTTTTAACCTAATTATGCTTCTAAATTAAACATGTACTGAATCAACAAAGGTATTACAGATCATCCTTTGAATGACATAGATATCTGTACCAAATATTATTATATTAATAGTTGTTGAGACACAATGGTCCACCTCATGGTGCTGGACAGGAAAAAAGGATCGGGTTCACAAAAGTCAGTAAGATTCATCAACTGGTGGCCGTGAATGCTTTTACAGAAGTTGTGTGTCAATCAATCTAAGAGTTAATGAGATCTTTCAGTGTGGACCAACGTGAAGCACAGCCAGACCAACTGATCTCCAAACACCCATAGAGCCATGCCTAAAAAAGGATTTGGTTGCAGACGCCAGATTGAGTCGTAGCTCAGTTGGCTGGGGGGTTGTACAATGTACCAGACTTTATTGGACCTGTAAAATATCGAATCAATCTCAAATTAATTCAAATTACAAACTTTTTCTGTGCAACCAGATAAGGTGATCCTAGGCAGCTGCTTCTGAGTGTTTCATTTGCTGGAATACATATCAGACTGACTGGCCCTCTCTTGCACTCTAACACCTTGTTCCTGATTGACCATTTATCACCGTTCTGTAAAGGTCCAGTTTTTTTTATAATGGATTAGTTTGAGATCATTGTTAGAGTTTTTTTGTTTATGTCACACTTTAATGCAGTAATCAGCTTTGTGAAAGCAACCAGTGTGAGACAAAAGGAAGGTTGACGTTAGGGCTGCTCAATTAATCGTATTTTAATCGCAATTACGATTATGGGTTGCAACGATTACGAAAACAACGTGATCGAAATAAAACGATTATTTTTTTAATATTATTATTTTTCAGTTGAATTATACTTAAAGTTCGTGGTAATCAACTGTTAAAAACATACTGTTCACATTTTCTTCTCCAATAAATGGATGTTTTCAAGGTAAATGGATAGTCGTTTTGAATAATAGTGATATCAATTATTTACCCAAATTATCGAGATTATGATTTTTGCCATAATCGAGCAGCCCTAGTTGACGTCTTCATGGAAAGACTGGATGTCTTGCGTAATGATAAGTTGTTCTGTCGAGTGCCAGCTGGCCTCGCACTTCACACGTCAGTCGATAATAACTTTTTTTAATAAGTGTATGTAATACTAACACTGGCAGCTCCCTCTTGTACCAATCAAGGAGGCTGTACTTTTCCATGCTTATGGGACGTGATAGTCCATAAGAAAAAAGTGACTCTGAAATAGTGACTCATTGTATACCAAGATGTCAGGTTCCAGGGAAAATTCAAAACACAACATCTCTAGAGTATGTCCTTACAGGTTTATTTTTCTCTTTTATCTGGAGCATCACACACTTGTTGATTCTGGTGAAATCCATTTGCATCACATCTTAAAGAGAGACTGCGTACATTTAACAAAAGTACACAAATCCTCCCGTTAGAAATACAATTTTCTTGAACTAATTGGCAACAAAACAGTGTTATATTCAAAGCGTTTTAAAAGCAATTCATGAAGTGTTTGTCTTTTCGGTAGTTATGTATATTAACCAAGTAATGAACACCTGGTTAAAGATTAAAATGATTAAAAATAGTGTTGCTTCACCACTGAAGTGTTGAAAGAAAGATCATATCTGTTCATCAGTCCTTAGTGGAAAGAAAACCAGTTTGACGGGCATCCAGCAATAACAAACACTCTGGAGGACACTGAATTATGTGCTGGTCATACATCCAATGTGTGGTCAGGGAAGTACAAAAGCTATGATGGGTGTTGCACCAGAGACGCCAGTTCAACCCCCAGGAGCATCCCAGTCAGGAAGCAGCGTCGCGGCAGACAGGGGAATAACAGGAAGAGGGTACCTGACTGAGGCTCCGATGGAAACGTCCCTGTATGGACCGACCAATATAGCCGGGGTTCAAAGACTTAAGAGAAGTCCCCCAGTGAGGAGATGGATTTGAGAAAACAACCCCGCTAAATCCCTCGCATGCGAAGCAAACCCCACTAATGGTTGGTTTGCTCCGTGTGTTTTGAGAGCGTAAACAACCCCCTGCTTAATGAAATGCTGTGAGAACGGCAGCCTGCACTGCTCAGTTAGAGAGGCGATAATTAGCTTTGAAAAATCTCCAACTCACAACGTGTTATTATGGCTGTGGAAGCGTGCTCTCTAAATCACTCCTAACTAGCACACTGGAGCTAGCCACAAAACCGTGGAACTTCCAGCGTCATCGTCACGGGTGAAATATCTGGCTTTAATCCTTTCTCTTTTTCTACTCTTCTTTTCTCACACCACCTTGCTCACATTTCCCTTAGTTTTTCCCCCTTTATTTAACCTCTTCCTTGAAGAATTTGGATTATGGTTATCTAAAGGCCGCTACACACCAACCTGAGACCAAAGAATGCGTACCGAAGGCTTCCCGACTTTTACGTCCGCTACGCCGCCCGCCTAAGAACACACCGCAAAGACTTCAGTCGACGACTGGCAATAACTGTCCTCACCAGCAGGCAGCGGTAGTGTGTATTCGTCATTCAAAAGAGGCAACAGCCAATCAGAGTGATTTCTTTGGCCGACTTTCTTTGGCCGACTTTCTTTGGCCTCCCGCGGCCGAATCGGCCGTGTTTGTTATTGCTGGATGCCCGTCAAACTGGTTTTCTTTCCACTAAGGACTGATCTTTAACCAGGTGTTCATTACTTGGTTAATATACATAACTACCGAAAAGACAAACACTTCATGAATTGCTTTTAAAACGCTTTGAATATAACACTGTTTTGTTGCCAATTAGTTCAAGAAAATTGTATTTCTAACGGGAGGATTTGTGCAATTTTGTTAAATGTACGCAGTCTCGCTTTAAGATGTGATGCAAATGGATTTCACCAGAATCAAGAAGTGTGTGATGCTCCAGATAAAAGAGAAAAATAAACCTGTAAGGACATACTCTAGAGATGGTGTGTTTTGAATTTTCCCTGGAACCTGACATGTTGGGGTGACGGTAGCCTGATATACAATGAGTCACTATTTCAGAGTCACTTTTTTCTTATGGACTATTATAAAATGTGCCGTAAAGCAACGACGGTGCGGGACACACCAACCTGAGTAGGGCGCCGCGAATGCCCGACTGCCTCTGACTCCCAAAATCGGGTAGGTGTGTCAGGGCCTTAAGGGTTAATGCCAAGGTCGGACATCAAGGGAAGGCTACTCGTGTTCAAGCCCCCAACAATGGCAGTGGCAGTGGGGTCTAATCCTCGAGGATAATTGCATTGCTGCTGTCCACTCCTTTAAATATAGCCTCCCCCTAATTAATGCTGACAGTGGGGGGTGGCGGGGAACACATGGATTCAACAGGTTGCCTTGTTTTGAAGACAAAAAGAGGTGGGCTTTGGGCATTACTTGCTTCACCCCCCCTCTCTTCTCTTACTACAAACACGCGGCCCCCAGCCTCGGGGGGCTCGAATTGTTTTTGTTAGCTAGCTAATTGCGGGGGATTTAAACACGGTTCATCTCGGATTGACCTGAATGACAAAAGAACAGAGAGTATTGGGCAGCAGAATGTAACATCAGGCCATAACTCAAACTCACTCTTACACCACACACACACACACACACACACACACACACACACACACACACACACACACACACACACACACACACACGCACACACGCACGTGCACATCATACCACACAAGGGGAGAAACTGATGATTATTTTCATTTTTGTTTGATATGGTGATTTTAGTCAAACGGGAAATTCTCACATATTTGAATCAAAGAATGTTTTTGTTCAAGGGGACATTTTAGATGTTTTTTGCAAACAACATTGGTCGAATCAGGACAAAACAATCATATAAAAATATATCCTTTTTTAGTTCCCAAGCCTTAAAAACACTGTACTTTTCCCACAATTCAACATGATCTCTTTTCATTAGAACCCCCCTGTGTGGTAAACAGAAATGGCTATTGTACGTATACAAGTGATGTCCTTAAATGGCATGTTTATCCAAGCCACTTTCTGAAACCTAAAAATGTAAAAATAACTATCATTTTGAAACCCACTAAAAATCCTCATGTTTCCGAGGCTAGGACAATTATACTTACTTTTTTCTTGAAGAGACATAACTGACACAATCCCCGTTGTAGCTCTGAATGCTTGCAGGATTATCTGAAGAAGACTGTGGCGTAATCAGGGTTATTTTCTCTCCGATACGACATAGCCTCAGGAGACATTACACAACTCAACAAGTTCATAGAATGAGGCGGACGTTAACTATTGACTTAAATATTTAGGATTTTCCCTTCTTTTTTTTAAACACCTACAATTGATTACATCTTTTACCATTACACACCCCACCACAGGCGTTTATTTCAGATTAGTATTCAAGGTACTATTTCAATAATCCTCATTTCATTGTAGAATAAAATTATGTTATGATGTTTTTATTTCAAAACGGATCCAGATTGAACCGACGTATGGGTGTTGGTTGTTTAAACACATTCACTTCCCTATCTGCCTCCAGTCAGCACTTTTGAAGAGCTGAACTCCCTCTTTAACCTTCTGTCCCCTCAGGGTCAGAGTTCAAATCCAGCAGGGGAGTCTAGAACAAGTATTAATAGACACAAATGCTCACTTTAATTTACATCTGCATTACCACAGAACCAGACGTCAAAGGAACACTTAGCCGTTTCTCAGGAGAAAAAGAGCTCAGATTCGGTGGGAGTTTACATGACTCTGCCAGGAAGTGTGTGTGTGTTTGTGGGGGTGTGTGATTGAGCAGATAGGCGGGGTTGATGGTTTTAACCCTGTGTGCATGTGTGTGTCTTCCCAGTAGACCGCTGTAGTAAACAGAGTGAGCCTCTCAGCCCCATTCAATCCTCCACGTCTGTCAGATTAACTCGGTTATTTTAAGAACTTGACGCTCGCGACTTCGATCCTTGGTTGGGACTTAAACTTTCACCACCTGCTGTGTACCGGAGATATTGATTGATTCTTCCACTGAAACTCAAAGGGGCTGCCTTTTCGTCGGAAACTGGAGCTTTCTATGGTGGGTAATGTAAAGAACAAGCTTTTCTTATGGATTTTAGTGTGAGAGCACTTTAATGGAAGAATATATGATATATTGTGTTGGTGTTTGGATCAGCGGGGCACAGGTTCAAACCCCACTGCAGTCAGCATGTCGTTGTGTCCCTGGACAAGACACTTCACCCGGATTGTCCACAGTACTGAGTGTATGTAAGTCGCTTTGGATAAAAGCGTCTAACATGTAATAATAATATGAAGTGCTGAGAGTGTGTTGCAGTTGGAGTTTTCATTCATTCTCTGTAAAAGAAAAGGTTAGCAGAACTTAAGTAGGACTTGTTTTGGTCATTGATTTGTAAGTAGCAACGATCAGAAAACGGTTAAAATGTGGCTTTTCTAGATCTTAAGAGTGACTTCATCAATGTCTGTGTTTGCTCAGCTGACGGGACCCAAACATTGTGATTTGTTGTTATTGCATTCGAGTCAAATGTAAGTCCTCCTTTGTCTGCATATTTCACATCTGCTTCTTATATCAACTGACCGGTTTCACCCCCTGGCACCCACCAGAGTTCCCTCCTTTTCCATATCCCTACACCAAATTTGAAGTGGTTTCCAAAAAGTTCTCATACATCTTGGAATACCCAGTTTTCCCCCCTCCTGCTCACTTCCTCCTTTTTTGGTCTTGTTCACCGCCCGCCTGTCTATCTCTCCCTTTTTTTTCTCCTCCTGCCTTGAAGCTATGGAAAGGAAGGCAGGTTGCGTCACAGTCCAGCCGGCAGACAGCAGTCGGTACACTTGACTTTGTTAGAGCAGAAAGAGACCAGCTGCTGGTGAGTGGTGTCTTTTCCTCCACAAGTCGTATTGATCACCTTAAGCTGAACATTTAAGTTAGTGTTTAGTTCTTCGGCGCTAAGAGGATTTCGGGGTGTTTCCATCTTATTTACAGGCAGCTTGAGTGGGTTGTTGCTCTCAGTGACGACACTGTGACAGTGGCATGTGTCATAAGGGTGTCATGTCAATATTTTACTCTGCTGCGGGGGTTGGGGGTCAGATGTCTTTTCAGCTGATCAACAAACAACTCCAGAAAATATGCTTTTTAAATTCTTCTAAATACAATCTTTAAAGAGATGCCAAAGCAATATCCCGTCAGTTGTTGTTGCAGTTCCTAATTTTGGTTGAAAGAATGCAAAGTTGTGGGATATGATTTGTGGGCAAACACTGGCTGCATGTCGAAACATACCTTTCACAGGAATGCTTAGTGTACTTCCCAAAAAGGAGTCGCAGTGTTTCCTGGGAGCGTGTTTGCTCTTGAGTTTGTTGTTTTCTGTGTGAGTGCTGTCAGGCGGACCTGAGCGGGGTCTGATTTCAGCCTCAAAAGGTTTGCGTGGTAAAGACAACAGAGGTTGTATTGTTGTTTCTTAAGGACAGTAATTCACTGGAGACTTTACAAATATGTGTTCATTACTTCTTTGTTATAACGGGAAATGCTAAAGATTGTATTCCGTAATGGACGTCGGGGAGTAATTCACTCCTGTGGTGTTAAAAAGATAACGATATCAGTGTGTCAATAACACAAGATGGGCCCATTTCTTATAAATGTCTATAATATGAAATCTGGGAAAAACCGCCGCTCTTCCATCATGTGTCACTGTGCAGAGGAGGGTAACATTAAGCATGATATGTACTATTACACAGAATGTAATCGACCTGGTGTTCAGATAACTATCAAGCAAGCAAATGATTCATACACTGATTTGGAGACTTATAGGATATGTTTTTAGGAATAGGTCATTCATATATATTACAATTATTTCAATTTTGCAATTTAGTAACTGACGTAAACCTGAAAGGGCAACACATGAGATCATAGCGACATAAAACAAAGGCCAATTGTTACCCAAACGGTTACAAATTCATGACTTCATTTCCAGTACGTGTTCGCTCAGTCTTTTTGTGACTTTATTAGCACAATTACAGTTGCACTCACTTTCAGATGTATCCGCAAATAGTTTTGACACAGTTAGGTAAATATGCCTCACTTGGAATCCCTCTAACTACAAAAATCCCTTCATAAAAAGTGCAAAAAAGTTAATTTAACTGTTCGTCTACTCTAATGAAAGCCATACATTCCCCCCTAACTGGCTTACAGTAAATAGCATTACCATTAGTACCACAGCCAAAACATCCAAACAAGGTTATATTACACGGTTTTTCTAGAAAAACATTTGGACAAAGTAAGATTTGGACAAAATGATATCATTAGAAACATTTTTCACATATGCCGTTATCTCTACAACACAATGCTGCTGATATTATATCTGAACTCTTTCTCGGTCAGGCCTTTCATTCTTTGTCGTTTTTACCAAGCATTCATTGAGAGTCTTATTTGTTTTTCTTGAATCTGCTGGTTCCATAGCCTTACACTGAAAGACAGGAACAGCCTGAAGAGCATTGTTAATTAAAACCTGCTCTAAGATCATCGGCGTGAAACAGAGAGACTTAAACTCCTTCTTTAACCAACAGATTCTGCGGAAAGCAGAGAGCATTCTGAACTCTCCACGTCATGTTCTTCTCTCACATGAATTTCGTCTGTTGCCATCAGGGCGAAGATATGCTCTACCTGATCAAAGGACTAATCGCTTTTCAAAATCATTCATCCCTTCTGCACTCAAACTTTTTAATTCTTGAAAGGCTTTTAACTTGATTATTTATTTATTTATTTATTTATTATTCTGATGCTATGAACTATTTATCGTGTAAATTGTAAATTCTTCCTGCCTGTGTACATGACATAAGCTGCTGCTCATAACCAATTGCCCCTTGCGGGATTAATAAAGTTAATTGATCGATTGATATCTTGTAAATGTATCATCAACAATTCAAGATGCAGATTTAGATTCCCAGGGAAAGGCAATAAAGCTTTTTAGAAACGCATGTATGTTTCCTTTAAGTGTAGACTATAGCTTATTAATTACAGCTAATAACATATGTTAATGAAGGCGCTGTTTAAGCTAATGAAACCCTGCTTTTGATGACTATCTTAAATGTCTACTTATTTTGAGTTGTCAATATGTCAGTCATCATTGTAAACGACATACCGGAGAGAGCTTCCCAGGCATAGCAACGGTAACCAGGGGGCGGGGCTTAAATAATCTTTCTGACTCGTTTCTTGCCCTGTTGAACCCTGTATTTTTTTTAAAGCAGACATGATCTTTAAAGAATCGGTTACATGTGGTTAAACGTACAGTATTCCATACGGGGATCATTATGTACACCTGCTGTTTATTTTATTTTATTTTCACTTTGAGCAGCTTTGAATGACATCATCCCGTGTTTAACAACCCTCCTCGACCAACATTTGATGTCGGTTAGTGAATGAACAGTCGCCGCCATTTAACCACTGCTGCGGGTCCTTTTGATGAACATACTTAACATGTGTCTAGGTAACAGCCACACACACACACACACACACACACACACACACACACACACACACACACACGCACACACACACACACACACACGCACGTTTGGCTCTCTCCTGGGAGGATGAAACGCAACAAGTGCCTCCGTTTGATTAAATCCATATGTGTGCGAAGGCGGTGCGGTACCAGAATGAAGGGGAGAGGATAATAGGGAACAGGCAGGCAGTGTTGTTGCATAATGGCCGCTGTTAAAAAGTCGGCCCTGGCTCTCCTCTCCCAACTCCTCGCCCGGCCAGAGGACAGATGGCAGCAGAAGAAAGCAGCAGCTCTCCGCCGTGCCACTCCTCAACAGATGCATCGCTTATTTATTGAAAAATAAATCAGACTCCGGGGCCAGGCCTGCCCAGAATACCCCCTTTGATCTTCTGGATGCTGTTTTCAATCCCACCTACTGGGTCACGGCTAATGGCAACTCTGTGTAGTGTTGAGGAGAGCAGGCCCTCTGCAGAGGCCATATAGGGTCGAGCGCTCTGCTCCCAAAAGGACGATAACAATTGGAGAAAAGTAGCAAAAAAAAGTGACATGTAGCAGAGGTCGACCCTGCTCTGTCGGCTCAAGAGGAACCTCGATTTGCCCTCTTAACTTCTTATTTGACAATCGCTCATGCTTATTGCTGCAGCAGATATTGGAGTGTTTAATGCAGTTAAAAAGTTATCAATTATTTGATCGAGTAGATTCATGCATGTTGGAGAGAGGTGTTTTGAGAATGCTAACATGTTGCATATTTCAATTCATTGCTGATTACATTTAGGAAAGCTGTTGGCCTTTCTTCATCTTAAAAGCTGCTAAAAAAATATAATTTCTATACTTTTTAAATGGCATTTTCAGTCTTCCAGCAGCTGCAAAAAAACACCAAACAATTGTATGGCTTCTCCAATGTCAGGATTTGTAACTTTTAAACATATTTGTCTTAAAGTGGACCTATCATGCTATATTTGAAACATATATTGTAGGGCCATACCTATATAAAACATGTCTGTGTATTTTTTTCAAAATACCAAACCGATCATGCATTTTAGCCATGCCTCACTTCGCTCTATTTGCTCTATTCCAGCCCTGTTTTTGCAAGGGCTGATTCTGTGGCAAATGAGCTGCAGCTGACCACGCCCCCCTGCAAAGGAGGGGTTACTGCTGTAACCATGCTGTAACCATGCTGTAACCATACTGTAACCATGCTGTAACCATGCTGTAACCATGCTGTAACCATGCTGTTACCATGCTGTAACCATGCTGTTACC
>CALSBZ010010703.1:301998-313365 GCA_943591055.1 Gobionotothen gibberifrons
CTATGAACAACTGATGATGTGTACATGTGTCTGACTTTTGGGTTATCATAGATTAGTTTGGTGCAACAGACTGTGTGTGAGCTGTTCTGACCAAAGTCTGTCTGGATGTTTGACTGACTTCACTGCAGTCTGACTTTCTGAACATGACCGTGCACGACTCTGCCTCGTCAGGTGTTAACCCATCATTTGGGTGCGTTGGTATGTTTATTGGGATGTGTTTTTCTGTAAGGACAGAGCGAGATGAAGAGGCCAGGGTGTGTTTTCGCCGTATAAGAGGTTGACTTAAGCTATTTTAGATGGCTGCACGCTCTTGAATTCGGGATTGTGGGAAACGGTATTTCGATCTCTGTCTGTACACAGAAACTGAAAGATGGACAATAAAGTTGACTTTGACTATCACCAGCCCTCGTCTCCAGCCCCTCATCATGACGGATGAGGAGCGACGTTAGCGCTAACATAACTTTCTGCTGAGGAGAATATCCACCAGTTGCCAAATCAGTGATGACTTTCGTGTTAAGACAAGACCTTTTTAAAGCTCAGTTTTCTGTGGGAGTGGAGTGATAGTAAGCATTAAAGTTGGCCCGTGTAATTAAACACAATGTACCTGGACGGCACCCGCCGCAGTCTCAACAAAGGCTGAAGTGCTGCGTTGGACCGACGGCTGGCCCAAACAATACGCTTTGAGCTCCACTAAACCAAACAGAAATCCTCCATTGTCCCCAATATGAAGCATTAATCTCACTGTTGTGAATTGTGTTGGTTCAGGTTTGCTTTGATTTTGTGTTTTCTATAGTGTGTGTGTGTGTGTGTGTGTGTGGGGGGGGGGGGTTGATTATGGCTGCTTGGAACAATTACAGGGAATTGAGTTTGCTCTATGGGTGTGGGCACCACAATGACAAACAGCTGTGTGTGCGTGTGCGATTATGTATTTGTGGTATAGAGTAATACGTATGTGGGAACTCCTTGTTTCACAATAGGTCAATAAAAGATACGTTTTTTTTATACTGTATGCAGTAAATGTGCATGTTGTACATTAACTCCTCACTACTGAACCCATCCCCATCCTTCCACACACTCATGCTTTTATTATAAGCTTGAGCTAGAGAGTATTTCCTCTGTTAATTCCCACCTATCAGTATTGAAATCTCGTTAGGTAGTGGTTGTCTTGTGTTGTCCTAACCCTAACCTAACATTACTTTATCCTTTTAATCTCCAATAGAAAGTGCTTAATTATTACCCAAACTCATTGAATTCAGACACCAGAAAGCTCTTAACTACACCACTCCCGAATGTAAAAACTGTGTCTGTACGAGGTCTAATTTGACCGATGGTTCCCATTTGAAAAGCTCAGAAAATCGACTGTGTGCTGCACTTTAATGGAGATAGGGTAGTTAACCAGAGGTGCATTTGCCAAACTGACCATTTATTCCTCATCCTCAAAGTATTTTCTCTTGTTAAAGTATAAAACATTATTTTAAATCACCTCCAATAAAGCTTAAAGTGGACCTATCATGCTATTTCTAGGCAATAGCATAGGTCTCAGATATATAAAAAACATGTCTATGAAGTGTTTTGCTCAAAATACCAAACGGATCACCCATTCTAGCCATGCCTCATATCCCTCTATTTCACTTCCTGTTTCAAAAGTGCTGATTTGGGGAATAACATTGTTTGATTAAAATAAAAAAGGAGGGGGCTGAGCTCATGCGGGACCCGGCAGCTACCGTCTAAACTAAATACTGCCGTGATGAAATGCCATATCATGGATTATCAAGGATTATTTCTGAAACAGTATGGAGCTCAAAGGCTTTTTCTCTCCCAGGTTTACCACAAGGTGAGTTCCTTTTTATTTCCTGCTTCTTCACACACATGCTCTCCAGTACAGGTTAGCTCTGAGTGTTAGCGATGCTAATGTAAACACCGACCATATTACGTCCAAAACAGTCGGGCATTGTTTCTGATAGCAACGTTTCTGATTGGGCCGTGGGTCCACATTTCAGATATTACGTCATATCGGACGCAGATCTGGATCAGCTCCGTTGTAGCCCCGTTTTTAGAGATTTGGGTACGGAGGAAAAGAGAGAGGGTTTTATTTTCTGACGCTGCGTGAGTTCCCTGGGGGACACATATTTATGTATACAAGACATCAAAAAGTGCATTTTGCATGATAGGTCCCCTTTAAATGTCACCTTTTTTGAGCTTTTCGATGAGAACCATTCAGACTCTTTCTGAATGGGGCTACACCAAGCCAACATTTGTGAGTGATAATGAACCGGTATTATAAACTGTATGTTTTTCTTAGTTAAAAAAAACAAACAGAAGGGTTCCTCTTCCCTTGAAAAATAATCTAATTGGCTGCATCTTGTAAATATCCGGAAATTATATCATATCAGTTTTTGAGGATCATCAACTCAACAGTTTTGCATCGGCATCCCCGGCATTCGGAGCAACTTAAGCGAGAATAATATGGTGTAGAAGTCACTAGGATATAGCTGTTGTGTCCCAATACATTTAACCAGTACCCAAAACGTTTTGCTGCTCATCTTTTTGTGCTAACACCCAAGGCTTTATAGGTTTGCAGCCAAGAAACGGTGATAAAGATCTCAATTAAATCTTGCTTTACACAAAAAAACAAAGAATCCTATTATCCCTTGAGCGCCTCATGTGTCCATGTCTTCCTATTCAAATACGTACATGCACGCAGTGATGCATGCTGTTGCATAACACTAGGTGTGCTCTGGCAGGACAAGGTGTTCCTGAGGGGGCCGGCTGTAAGGGGGAACACAGTGAAACCCACAGGAAGTATAGAGATCATTACTGGGTCTATGTCTTTCGTCATAGCAACCATGTGTTGTAGAATCTCATTGAGCCAGGCGTAAAGTCTTGGTTTGAATTTATCTGCGTCCTTTCCTTCGTCATTTAATTCCTTACACCAAGACTGATCACCCTCCATTTTCCATTTTCCAGTGAGGATGCGGCAAGCCGTCAAAACATATTAGAAAAAATCGTCGTGGTGACGCCGCTGATGAAGATGTTGCAGCCGAATTGAACTGCCAGGCTTTTGCTCTAAACCCTAATGTTCCATCCTTATTTATCAATCATATATATATACCTGTTCCCTTGTTAAATGGCATCATCTGCAGCACAGGCAGTATGAGGAAAAGAAAGACCTTTTGAACATTAAAGCATGGAGACTGTAGAAGCACAACATACAAATATGAAACCGGAAAATAAGCGTAACTGGAGCCATTTTAAGGCTATCATTTCCAAACTTCTATTGACAATTTCGCTCTCACAGCAGCTGACAATACGTGTTGCTTGCCTTCATGTGTTGCGTGCAAGTGTTGCAAGAATCAATGGTTAATAATCCTGATTCACCTCTGAACTGACTGCAGCCATCTTCCGCCAAGCAAGAAGATATGCATTACAGCTGAGCGTCTGGTGTGCTGTTCATGGATGACACCCTCCTCGAGCGGGCATGCCGGTGTTTGCAAGTTGTGTGCTGGCGTGTTTGCAGGATGTGTGGAACCGAGGGTGCAGAGCAGGTGCCACGTGGCGTTTGACGTGCTAAGCCAAGGCGTGGGGTCGCTGTGTGATCTCAGCTGTTGGGGAATGGGACGAAGGTGGGGGCTTGCAGTGTTTCATCTACAGTCACTCGTGCTGCCCCTCGCCCGAAACCTCCCCTCTAATCCAGCCAGATCTGAGAGAAGGCATGCGGAGAGGGGACACACACGCGACACACTCACATGACAAAAGAGGCATGTATCCTGTCAGCTGTTCTCCACGGACACATTCTCTTACAGTCGGCTTCACTTACACACTCCTCCTCCTCCTCTTCATCGTTTTGTCAGGGCTCCAGATCCAGAGACAGCCGGATAATGAAAGTATCAATCATCCCGCTCATTGATAGGAATGTTGAGCATTGCAAAAATCCTGTGTTGTCCTGGGTGAAGTTATTTTAGGATTATATCTTCATTTATCTGTCATGATTACAAGCTGTTCCATTCGGTGCCTTTTCTTCATCCTGTGATGCACTCGTTTGTCTTGGCTAAAGCATCGGATATTTTCAGCAGGAATGTGAACGCCCCAACTTGATAGCGAGGAAGGCCTACCTATCTGGGCTATTGTCTAAATATGGCATCTGATTCGCTCGCATTTCTCTGGCCCGGCCGTCTGTCTCCACATCTCGTGGAAAAAAATACCACTTCGGTGCGACGGGACATTTGACCCTTCTGCACGAAAGTGTGCGTTCATGCATTGATGTTTGCTTCCGAGGGCCCTGAGGAGGTGATGTTGTAACAGATTCCTGTGACTTGTTCGCGTCTGCCAAGTAGCTGTCTCGTTGGCAGTGTGGTTTTGTCGAGGTCAGTGACTCAGTAAGAGGTGAGACTCTCTACTGTTAGCTGCAACGTCATCATCTGCAACGATTGAGAAATGACTTGAAATTTCACATTGTTCTCATTATCCTCCTCTGCCATGTTAGCTATGCAGAGAGCACAAGACTCAACAGGAACTCTAATTGTTTAGAAAACAGTCATGGTCTGTCTCGGATAAATCGGACTGACTATGGTGATGCTTTGCCAATATCATTATGTGTCCAATATGTTACGACTTAATCTCTGCAGAGTATTCCCATCAGTCTCAGCTGCACTCTGTGGTGTGTTCTTATGACCAGATGTTAGCATGAGACTTGTGGAGTGTCTACTTTTCAATACCTTACTGACATCTCACTGGGGTTGTAGGTTAAAAAACAACAACTTTAATCCGGTCTGGGAAAGCAGGAAAGGGCAACAAGTTTTTGAGTTTTAGCACTGTAGCATGCGGTTCTTCACAGGTAACCGTTATTATGAACCCTAACCCTTGTATTTGCCATTTTTTTTAAAACTCAGTGGACACTAGGGCTGTGCGATTATGGCAAAAATCATAATCACGATTATTTTGTTCAATAATTGATATCACAATTATTAAATACGATTATTCATTGACTTTGAAAACATCCATTTATTGAACTTTAAAAAAAATACAAATAATAATTTGAACAGTATCTTTTTAACTGTTGATTACCCTGAACGTAAAATTCAACTGAAAAACTTTAAATAAATAATATCAAAAATAATAAATACCAATAAACAAGATCAACAAATATTTTGGAGCACACTTCCAAAAGCTACTAATCATATATAAATATGATAAATACAATTAAATTAGACCAAAATAAATTAGATCAAATATGTTGCAGTGCACTGTCACAACCTAGCAAAGCAAAATAATAGTTTTATTCGATTGTGTTGTTTTTGTAATTGTGGCAGGCCAAAATCGTAATTGCGATTTAAAATACGATTAATTGCACAGCCCTAGTGGACACTACAGCTTCATAGAAAGCAGACGGTATTGATTTAATGCTTCCCATAATACCAACCAAGCCTAGTTAGCATGCCACACACACTAATCTCAGATTGGGAATATTGTAAACATTATATCTGATAAACAAGCGTGTTAGCATGCGACGCTAGCATTTAGCTTATAGCCCAGATTTGCCCAGGTACAGTCTGTGTACAGTCTCTATAGCAACAGCGCCAGCATAGCTGTAGATTAACCTTTTGTTAAGGTAGGGAGTTAAAGGTAATTCTAGTTTAGTACAACTTGGTTTGTAGATTCATGGATTAGGCAGTTATTCCTATCAGTAATAATACAATGTGAATGGTCTAAATGCTCTATTTCTTGCTGTCTGCCACTTTGTGATAGTGGTGCCCCCCTATTCTAAGTTCTAAGTGTCCAAAGATAAGCAATTACTGTAGTTGTAATAAACTGGAATAATCCTTTAATGCAGTGGTGCCTATTGGAGGAGAGCCTGTCATGTTCACAGTGAGAAACGGAGCCTCTCTGACTCTTGTCTCTGAGTCTCTATCTATTTAAAACCTCTCTCTCTTTGGGGGCTCTGCCTGGGTATATTGACCCTCTGTGCTTGAGAGGAAGGGAGGAGTCTGGGATAGAAGTGGCAGAGGACAGAGAAGAAAGGGAGAGAGAGGAAAAGAGTAGAAGACCCTGGTCTGTGGAGCTCGTGGTGAGGCTGTTTAATCTCTGCAGGACCGTCAGATGGCTTTGACAGAGCACAGGCACCAATTAGGCTGCAAGATTAGGGGGGCTTTGTACTTCTGAAAAGCTTCTGGATGGACCTTCCTTCCTGTCTTGGGTTTATATCTTATATCCCATAACCTTACCCCTCCTCCCTCCTTCTGTCCTCCCCCAAGCCTTGCGACCCGCTCCTTGAAATCTGTGATTATACCTGGCTAGACATTGAGAGGAGTGGATTAATAAAGCGGTGTGTCTGACGGGGGCCGCACGCTGCACAGGGAATTAGCCGGCCAACGAGGCAGCGAGTTGGATGTTTATTGGGGTCTTGGCTGGGTGCCTCCTGGCATGGATACGGAGCCGAATTGCAGGAGTGGGGGAGACTCCGGCTCCGATCTGCAGAATATTACGGTAGAGTACCAGGAGCGGGGATGGAGAGGGTCATTTTGTATTGAAATCGGAGTTGCCTGATAGCACTTACCCACTGGTATTAGCATGTTGCAGAGCAGAGCATATGTCAGAGCAGAATCAGAAATCCTTTAATCGTCCCACAGTGAGGACATTTACAGTTTTACAGAGAAGGGGACCGGGCAGATAAGACCAACTCAAATAGAAGAAAATATGAAACATTAACATATTAAGTAAAGAGGCAAGTACACATCCAAGATAGAAAAGTTGCGAACATGTAAATAAAGTCATAATGTAGTCAGTAAGTCGGTGGTATATAGTGAGAAGTATATATATTACATGGTGGTATTTTTACAACAGTGTTTTTAAAGTATTAAGTAGCGCAAAAAAAAGTTCCAGCCAGCAATAACATTAGTCAATTGCATAAATCTTATACCTCAGACAAGCAGCTGACAGTGTCCTCTCAGGAGATGACATCTACCTCCTGTGTTTCTATAGTTGTTGTGTTTACTTGAAAGCTAGACTCCCTAACTGCTTTAAACCCCCTGTTGTGCACACATTAAAACACACATGCACAGACACACTGCTCCTCAAGACAATGACAGGAAGTACATTAGTTGGACCTCCATTGTATCTCCTCATACAGCCTCGCTTCCTGAGCCGGGTTGTGGGTGATGTCGACACGGGGTGGAGTGAGGAGTTGTGGGGGAGTCCTGTGGTGCTCCTGAGGTGAAGGAAAGAGCATTGGGGTGGGGGGGAGGGGGGGTTTGATCTGTCTGGTCCTAGACAGAGGGATCCTTAATCCTGCTGCCTTCTGCTGCGCGTCGCCGACTGGAAGCTGACCTGTGGTCGGTTTTATTGTCCCACAGCTCGGGATAGGGTTTTAGATTACATAAGGGGTAAGCTGGTCCCAGATCTGCACACGAGGTGGAAATCTAACTTTAATTACATTAGCCGTCATCCCGCAGAGGGGGCAGACGGTGTAAAGCTGGGAGTCACCAAACCTCAGGAATGCCAGTGGCAGCCTCTGCGGTCGTCTAACTGTGGCAGAAACAATAGTCAGGCAGGGGATGTTTATTTTGAATGTGTGCGAGTGTTTTTGCCATTTTCACTTTGGCTCAGTCTTTTAAAATGTTTGTACAGCGGGGACCTTGTGTGCTTGGCAGTTATGTGATCTGACTTTCTCTTGTCCTCTCTTCTCCCCCCCCCCCTCTCTTCCTCCCTTTTTAGGTTTGCCACCACCCAGACTGCCAAGACCTGAATAACAAAAGCCCCCTTCACCTGTGCGAGTCATGTGACTCACGCAGCCACTCGGAGAACACAGACAACATGCACTTTGACCGGCACCCCCGCTTTGACTTACAACCTCAAGGTAGACTGTTTCTTTATTTGGTAATCCCTCTCTCACAATGATGTCATGCCCATTGCCTCATCACAGGAGCTCACTGTGTAAATATCACACTGGGTTTTTATTGTTGTCTAAAAAAGGCAAAAACTACCAATCAAGTTCTACCTCCGCATATATAAAACACCTGAGTTATAAATGTATGATTTGGGTAATAATTCAATATATGTCTGAAATATTTAAGGTTAAACTTGTATTTTTACTGTTATTTAAGGGTTGCTTTATTTGAAACGTGGTTTTCTCACTTACCTTTGGTCCTAACTTAGCCTAAACATGAGACTGTGGTCCCATTTAGTTTCACTTTTTCAAAGTGTGTTCACGTTTGCCAATTTATTGTGTCAGAAGCGGCTCACATATCCATCCAGTTGATGTCATTTTCAGTGGAAACAGAATATGAGTTAGGGTAGGGCTGCTCAATTAATCGTATTTTAATCGCGATTACGATTATGGCTTGCAACGATTACGAAACATTTTTATTATTATTATTATAATGTTTTGGGTTTTTCAGTTGAATTATAATTAAACTTCAGAGTAATCAACTGTTAAAAACATACTGTTCACATTTTTTTCTCTCCAATAAATGGATGTTTTCAAAGTCAATGAATAATCGCAATTACAATTATTGACCCAAATAATCGAGATTAGGAAATTTTGCCATAATCGAGCAGCCCTAAATTAGGGTTCGCTGTGCGCAATTTACTTTAGATTTCCCAGGAGAAGGAGAATGTGTGTTACTGTTTAGTAGATAATACTCAACTCTTAAAAAAGCTACTCTTTTCATGGATGTATCAGAAAGATGACAACATCATCCTTAATCCTTCCTGCAAAGCTCTGGCTGCTCAACTGTTTGTTTTTTTCCCACAATTGACAGAAATGGCTGTCAGTTTGCTCAATCCCAGACACATTTTAATTGCTGTTCAAATCCTAGATGTGGACAGATAATCAGAAATCTGGAAGCAGGCTAGTTGTAAGTGACCTTGCACAGTTTGTCCCTGAGATTTCAGCATCCACCGCAGCATAATGAGGGTTGATTTAATTTCATTAGCTGTGCTCACAACATCAAAAGTTATCTGGTTACTCCGGATAATGTACAGACCGTACTGCGAAGTTTTTTTATTGGTAAAATGTTCTACCAGGAGAAAAAGTCCATGAGAAAACTATTCAGAGAAGAACAGCTTGTGTACAACTTGAACCAGGGGTGGACTGGGACCAGAAATCAGCCCGGGACTCTCGACCGGGCCACCTCGGTACCGCAAGTAAATACCGCTAGTAAATTGTCAACGGGGGGGGGGGTGGTGCAAGTGACCTATCCGACCAGCCCACCTCGGTACCGCAAGTAAGTACCGCTAGTAAATTGTCGACGGGGGCGGCCCACATCGTCCGACCGGCCCACTTCAGTACCGGCCCATCGGGATGCGTCCCGAACGTCCCGATGGCCAGTCCGCCACTGACTTGAAAGCTGTGTTAAGCTTGTATTTCTATCTGCATTAGGCAAACTGGCACAACTAAATGTTTAAACAGTTCTCGCTTGTATCGTACCCATGCGTGTGCAGTACATCTATCACTGGATAATTTGATACTGAAGAAAACGTAAAAATATGATGATTCTCAGGAAAGTTCTGGAGTTATTTTTGAGATTTTCAAGCAGATTTTAGGATGTTTATTTGTGATGGACACTATCAGTGGACCTAGGGTACCAACAAGCCACATGTGGGACAAAGACTATTTTTGTGTGAGACATGTTACTGCAACGAGTGTTTCTTGTGAGCTTCAAATGGTGTTCACCTCCATGCCTGAAATAAACAAACACAGGGAATGACCCTGCACCACATTTCTTTGACGGCTAATGATGATAGCGCTCTATTGTTTTCTAAACAGCCATTGGATAAAAGCCAAGTTTTAATCAGGTCAACGGTCAATCAAATGTGGGCGACGGCTACATTTGAGAGACAAAACGGGGGCACTTGGTCACCCTAAGTGGACAGCCAATGATCATGATACAAGAGTACACTTTTTAAATGTAATGTAAACACTCACAATCAAAATGCAAATATCCTCCATGGAAACAAACGGATCAAAGTCTGGCAGAAATCAAACACAGCTATTTGCTTTGCTAGATAGCACAAGAGTCATTGGAGGAAACCTGTTAATGTATATATTTTCTGAGGGACTGATCCTTTTAAAAGCTTGATTTCTAAATGTTGTCGTAGTTGTGTTCCAACAGAGGGACTGACCGCTGTGCTTTCTTGACTTTTAGCCTCCATCCTGGCTCGGAACGTGTCGACGCGCTCCTGTCCCCCCCGCACCAGCCCCCCCTCCGACCTCGAGGAAGAGGAAGATGGGAGCAATGACCGCGGGTCGGTAACCCCCCTCTTGTTACGTCCTTCTAGAGTTTATGTCAGCCTTGCCTGTCAGTAGAGCTATGTCTGTTCAGAGGATAAATCACAGCCATGCAAAATGTGTGTGTGTCTCCTGACAGTTTGATCGCTTTCTTTTTAAGTCACATTAAGCAGTTCCTCAGATGTTGGGAGTATAAACGGTATGATAACATGTGTGTAACTGTTTTTGCAGGGAGCGTAAAACAGGGGGAATGAAGTTGAAAAAGAAACCACGGAGACGACACACTGATGTAAGTAATCATACACAGGAAGCAGGGTGCAGCGTGAACCCCCCCCCCCTCATGAAACCACAGTCTGTTCCTGGAATGAGTCTACAGTTATTCTCCTTGAAAGACTATCTTTATCGGGGATTAACTGTATCTGTCACTTGTTTTGTGACTCAGAATTAACACAGTTTCTCATAAACGGTGCACAATACAGGCAGAGGTGAGCAATGAGAACGCAGCCACCTTTATTCCTCTTATTACATGGTTTAGTTGAATACTCGATTCTGATTGGTCAATTCAGAACACGTGACACGTTGTTAATCCAGAACAGACAGACCGCTGTCAAGGATTTATTGACCGTTGTTAAGGACGCTCACATCTGGGCAGGGATATCTAGATACTTTCCAAGGTTTGACATCATGAATTGTAATACTTTTAAAGCAAGCAGCGATTTTTTCAAATCTGTAATCAAAAAGCTCCTCAAAACGCTATCGAAGCAGTTCCTGCCGTTGGTACGTTAGTTCAAACGGTAACAACGGACTATTTTTCAAATCAATAAAATAATTTTCTAAATCCACAAAAGCATTTCAATTAATATTGGGAGTCATGTTGTTACTTTGTTGAGAATGTGGCCATGTAATAAGCGGGATAATGTGCAGCGACTTGGTCATTATTATGGGGAAAAGAACACCGACAGGCTGATCAGGAGCCCGACGCGAGGCGGGGGGATCTAGATTGGCATGAAGGTCTTGAATGACCGCGTCGCTGCACATTATCCCTTACATAGCATAATGGTATTTGCAGGCTGTTTTGGGTAGTGTAGTGAAAAGGAGCCCCCCTGTGGACTCGCTGAGTGAACACATGCATCCCCCCCCCC
>CALSBZ010010703.1:313375-327059 GCA_943591055.1 Gobionotothen gibberifrons
ACATACATACTGTATGTTAAATGGATATATCCGCCTTCTTTCATTTATCTTTCCATTCCCACAACAATATACATAAAGAAATGGCATATTTTGGACATAGTTCGAATGGTGATTAATCATGATTAATTAATTTTTAAGCTGTGATTAATCTGATTAAAAATGTTAATCGTTTGACAGCCCTAGTTTTTACTTAATACCCCCTAATGTCTTTTTCCTTTTATTTCCTGATTCTATTAGTTAACAAAATGGTTTCAATAAAAGTGAGATGTTCACACGGGGTTTATGTCCACAAACAAAGGATTAACACTTATCGATAGTATTTTTTTTTTAATGTTGCTCATTGTGACGTTCTCACGCTATCAATCAGATCTTCTTTCTTGTAAATGACTAACAACATTGCCGTAAGCAAATGAGTCATTGTTGCATGTCTAACTTATTTCTAATTAGTTAAGGATTATCATTGAGGTGTTGGATTTTTGTCAAACGACAGACGACAAACAGATTCACTTTAACCTGGTGGAATAAATGAAAACAGCCGCTATTAAAAGCTTTTGTTCATAGAAAGTAGGGAGCCTTTCAGTCGGTGTATTTTAGACACACCATTCGTATCTGTGGCCTTTTAAAAATGACGGAGCAGGACAGATGGCGGAGAGCGGTTTCCTCTCACACCCAAATGTCTGACTCGGAGAAATGAGTGAACTGTATGCTATAAAAGATATCAGAACTACAAGAAGAAGAAAAAAAACGTCCACTACCGCTCAATCCTCTCCAGAAGTGTCATTGACTCCCTATGAATCTTAATAATGCAGTCGCAGCATGATGATGCCAGCTTTTCTTTCCCATGATGCCGCAGTGGAAAGTGGGAACACTGCCTCTGCTCTGCGACCGCTGCAGTTACACTTGCTGCAGTTTCGGGATCAAAAGCCCATTCAAGCCGCCCATAAAAGAGATCCCATGCCATGACTAATTGTTTTCTTTTGAAATTGTCACCCTCCCACATGCGGTCTGGTGTTACATGCAGTCGGAAAGACAGAGGTCAAACTGTCCACAGCTGTTTAGACACGTGGTCAGCTTTTCAGTAGACTACGACTGAGAAATGGTATTGTTCCGCTGTTTCTATGTTGTTCACACTCAATCCGATCTATTTCTTTTCCCTAAGCTTTAACAAATATGAATTTGGCCATGTACCGTATTGACAAAGGATAACATAACAGGTTTTTGGTGAATATGTGTCACTTGTAGTATTAAAGCCACAGAAAGGTGTCTGCAGTTTCCCTTAGCTACATGGAGCTGTTTATTGCTTTTCACTTCATTGTTTTCAGCCCCGCAACATGTATGCTTTGGTTCACTGTCACTGCTCCTATAGCGTTGGTTTCAGGGGGAAAGATTTTAAAAGTATGCCTTGTACATGGCCAGCAGCAAACAGCAGACAGACAAAGTTAGCATCCAGCTGGTAGCTAAGCAATTCGCAGCTACACAGACAAATGAATACTGAACTTCACTTTGCCAGATTTAAATATAAGGTTTCTCTGTATCTGCTGGATGTGTGAATTAACAGTTACATAATAAGTTTGGCATATCAGTCGATTTTGTGTCAATTCCTCGTTTCTGCTACCCTCAAGTGGCCAAAATGTATTTGATTACTGGTTCAATGTAAGGCCACAATCCTTCTATTTCTTCTACAATATGTAAAAGAGCTTATACATGGATTTAACGTCCAATACTTTTGGAGTCAATTTAAAATAACTCAAAACAAAACAGAGAAAAATAATGATCTGAGGGCTGTGTATATTTTACAAGGGTCTCTTCCCCAGACAAGGTTAAACCTTCTTGTTTTTCCTTCAGCACGTGTAGGGGATGAGCTGAAGGTGGAGCAGGGGGTGAAGGACTTGCGGTCGCTCAGCCTGCCCAACATGAAGCCCTCTGAAGGTCAGAGCCCGTACATCCTCGCCCCGGGCAGCGAGAGGGTGGAGCACGGCTCTCTGGGACGCAAAGAAAACGTGGATCTGTTGGTGAGTTTCATCTTCCCGAACACGAAAGTAGTATCACTTAACGCTGATGATGTTTAAAGGTCACCTATTATGCAAAATCCACTTTTTCATGTCTTTTCTACATCAACATGTATTATCACCTGAATCTCCTCTTAGAGCAACATTAGGCGCTTTCACACCGGATTACTTTTCCCAAGAACTATCGGCCTAGTTCGAAACTCCGAAAGGTTATGTGAAGCCGCCATTTTATTTGCTCGCATTAGCATGTCGGCGCTTCTGCCGATTTACTCGGCAGCTTCTACTGAAGCCAGTCCCCAACTCCGGGGGACTTCAGGTGGCAGTATACGCCGTGAAATTGTTTGCGGCCTGCCAGTAAAGTTGAGTAAACCCAAAGCAGAAGAAGAAGAAGTGACGTCAGCTGCTTCATTTGCGTAATCTTCCCTCAGGGACTTATTTTCCGGTGTGAACGCGATCTACTAGGACAGGTTCAGGGACTAAAGAGTTCGGGGGGACTAAGTACCGGGAACTAAGTACCGCAAAGTACTTGGTGTGAAAGCGACCATTGTGTTATTTTTAACCAAATGTCTCTCAGAGGGGCGTGGGGAGTGGCTCCTTGTTTTCATCTAAAGTAACAGACAGAGAATCAGCACTTTTGAAACAGGGCTGAAACAGAGGGGATTATGGGATGCTGCAATGATCTGTTTGGTGTTTGGAGCCAAACACTTCAGAGACATGTTTGTTAAATATCTGAGACCTATGATATATTGATGAAAAACATTATAACAGTGGACCTTTTTAATGTGGCGCTCCAGCTAATAACTGTCTCTCAGACTCATCAAACCAAAATAAACCACTCCTTTAAAACCACACACACACCCAGTGACTGTTCTGCCACACCCTTTACGGTTTTCCATAACTTCACCTCCTCTTCTTTCCCTCCCATGTGCCAGTGTAGTATCTCATTGTAATCCCACCATGACCTCATCGTGTTTACATTACCTTTATCTGCGTGGCAAAACCCTGGGAATGTATTTTTGGATTTCCTCCTCACTCTATCGGCTGTGTGTGTGTGTGTGTGTGTCTCTTTTGTTTGAACACTCGTGTGTGTGTGTGTCCATGCTGCAGAGAAAACCCCTCGAGTCTGATATGACGACGAGTTCACTCAGGAACAATCTGGGCCACTTCCTGCCGCTACAGGAAGTGGGCGTTTTTGTTACCGATGAGAGACGCGGGGAGGCACACTGTGTCCTGCACGGTCCAGATCTGCCATGCTGCCAGACGTGGAGCATGGAAACAGAGCAGACGGTGGTCACCAGGTTCACGTTGTGGCACATAACGTCTGTGGGACATGGGAAGCCGTTTGAGCTCCTAAAGAGGATGAAGCTGTCTTTCAGCGTGCCACTTTAGATTAGTTTTAGTACTAAGGCACATTGGCTTTTCTTCCGCTAAGTTGACAAATTGACTTTACCCCAGGCCGCTTAGTTGCTAAGTGTGTCAAGCTTTCCATTCCTGTGTAATGCACATTATCTTTACTGATTTACCATCCACACTTTTAAAACATTTTTGACCAATTACATTTCATACAAAAGTAGGTTTTTCATTTCTAGTTGGCAGCTGTACATTTTGCTAGCTGAAATACTGACTGTTGTTGCTCTTTTATTAGTTGTAGCTTAATAGCTAATTAAGCTAACGTTAGCTTAATAGCTAATTAAGCTAACGTTAGCATCATGACACGGTTTAAAAACACTATCCTTTTTTATGCTTCAAACTTTCTCAGTTTAAGACAAAGTCTATAAAAAGTATTGTTATATAGTCACTTGCAATTCACAATGGCTATATACATGATATTTGGCTCAAAGAATGACACCAATATGTTTTTATCAAACACAGCTAATAGCAAACATGGCTAACGTTTAGGGGAATTTCCGATGTGTAAAGTTACCCACATCAAATAAAGAGCTGTTACACAACCAATGATTTTACCAAAAACTCTGATGACGTGTAGGACTGGCTCACACAAAGTGGAAAAATACTGTGTAGTTCATCTGTTTGTCATAATTGGGGCCTGTTTTCAACAAAAGCAGACTAATGATAGGTGTGATGATAGGATTTGACAATCGATGTTTGGCAGAGAGCATTTTCAACAGTACAAACATTTGAAAGTAGGAAATCCTCTCATTTGAGAAGGAGTAACCCATTCATGTTGTATAATGTTGCTTTGTTAAAGACTTAAAAGATATTGGAATTGTTACAGATATATTTCGTACAGCTTCATGTTGATGGGCTCCCTGTTTTGGCCGGCTCTTCAAAGGTAACATAATTCACCGGTTGAATATTTAATTAAAACATTATGGAAATCTACAATGGAAATGACTTCCTCTGCATGACAACATTGTCACTGAAGAGGAGATGAACAGCGCGGCTGCTTAGCAACACTGGCTCCGGTAGAAGCAGTGATTTGTGTTTTGGCACATAAATATTTAGATGAGCTTTGCTGTATCGTCACCGGTGTTTATTGTCGCCAGATGTTCAACAATCACTCACATTTGAATCATCATAATGCCGTCACTGCCCTCTAGTAGCATGAGTGTGGAAATGTACTGTTTGGGCAGACACAGACGTAGTGTCAACACTTACAAATTAAAAGTCTTTTTGGGTAGCAATACAAGCATGAATAGGGTGAAAACTGACAAAATAGATCCATGATATGAAACAAATCCAAACCAAAGCCCGTACCACTGATATCAATATCTTTTATTGTTCATTGCAGCTAATGTACTATCATGTAAAAGACAGAAATGTGACCATTCATATTTTGAGGTGAATAGATTTAGTTTCCAGTACTTCAAACATAAATGGCCAATATACCCACACTTAATGTTTTGAATGTTGATGTGGATAGAGAGAGATGTCAGTGATGCGTTCAGGCCTCAGGGGGGCAGTGGTGTGCTCCTTCTGATGAGAGCTGATGCATGTGTTGGAGATCTGGCAACATACATTGAGCTCTTCCTGACTGTATGGAGTTACTCATGACTTGTCTGTAGGGATAAGACAGTCCATTGTAGTCCACTGAAGATTCATATGCATTCATAGTTTTTTAGACTTTGAAACCACTACAAAATATGTTTTGGTTATTATGACCTTCATTGGATGTTTAAGTTTCTATGAACTCACATTCAATTAGATTTTGTGACATTAACACTACTTTGAAAGCAAACCAATTCTATCCTTTATTGTTTATTCATAGGGCTCCTAATCATAACAGACATAATTGTAGGGCATTAAAGCAGGTCTAGCCCGTTCACTTTATAATATTAATCATGTACCAATATGCAACTTAGGGAAGTGTATTTCAGAGTAAACATGTTACGTAATGTTAGAGACATGCTCACCTTTGCTTTCTAACAGATTCTGGATGAGGGGAAAGGAAAATATTCAATCCAGTTAAGATTTTCTACGTTTTTGGTCGAAAATCCTGTCAGACAACCATTTCTATTTGAAGCAGAAAGTTGGTTATTAACTTAAAACATGGCTGGATGGGATCAATAGGCAGGACATATTTGTAGTCTTTCTTTTATGCTACTAAACTATAAATATGTTTAGGTTTTTGACAAGTGGTTAGGCAAAACACAAATATGTCCTCTTGGACTCTTGAGAAATTGCTAGGTGCATTTGTTGAATTTTTCTGATATTTTGTAGACTAAATACTTGATTCATTATCAAGTAAATAATCTAAAAGTGAAAAGAACGTAGTGGATTTGAAGCCCCCATATTTCTTATTTCACATGTCTCTGTCTTTGTAAAACTATGTGGTAAATATAACTCGTAAATTATTTGACTCCTGGACCCAGACGAGTGTCTCCTGCCAACGAAACAAAGCTTGTTGAAGTCTATTGGATACTTGTGTCTTTACCAGACTCGACAGCAGAAAGCCTGTGATCCATGTTGGGTGCCAGCCCATATTTTATGAAAGCTATTTGGAGGACAAAAGCTTTACTTGGACATGCGGGCAGCGATCGGGTCTCTGAGTTTCTATGGCAGCAGCTTCGGCACTCACCATTAAACTCATGCGTTCCTGCTTTTTATGGAAACGAGGACTTTGCCCAAAGATATTTGCCTAGTGACCAGAATCATGGCGTGGCTTGTGCCTGCGCTTTAGAGGAAACACAGCCAAGTCCTGTCCGTCTCTCTGTACAGAGTTACTCTTCCCTTTTTAAATGGAGGTATTTGAAGTGTATTATTGCGTGCATGTTACATTTTATAGCTTCTGGCAGCCGTGTGATAGGCTGCCGAGAGCTTTGATGATCCAGATTGATTATTTTACAACAGGGTGCCTCGGCCAAGCTCTCGGATTGGTTGAAGACAAATTCCGATGTTGCCACTGCTAAGCCTTTTCAAGATCAGCTGTTTTTCAACTGATCTAAAACAAGTTAACTTTTAACCTGCATGGCTCAGTTTGAGATAACAAAAACTATTTAACATCCTGTATTTTACATGTTCACATCTATCAGCTAATTATTTCTTGCCGCAGCATTAATTTGATTAAATAAAGTAAAACTAAAATCTTAAATGTGACGCAAGAAAGGCCTCGATTGTGGGCTCTGGTTTCAGACAGAGGGTGAAAAGTATGAGAAAGAGCTTTGTGAACATTAAAGCATGGAGACATGTCCCAGTAGAGACACTAAATACAAATATGAACCTGAAAGTGAGCGTAATAAGGCCCCTTTAAAGTTTGTATACACTGAAGTAGCTGATTAGACTCTTTTGACCGGCTCGGTATGTTGAAGTCATTCTTCCACAGAATCAGGGCTCAGGATGTTTTTGGTTCTTAAGCAGAGAAATGTGACGTCATCTCAGAGCAACAACTTTATACACAGGGGACTGCATTACTATTACAGTAGTACTGCAGCTTTTGGGAACACAATAAAAATAAGGACAAATAAGTCATCATCCATGGCTAACAAATGTGTAGCAGCATTTAAATAGCTACGTGGAAATGTCAAACCTTTCCTTACATTTCTGTATCATATGTTTAAAACAATAATCATCACCTTCCTTCTGATAAAGCACACACATGCACGCACGCACGCACGCACGCACGCACGCACGCACGCACGCACGCACGCACACACACACACACACACACACACACACACACACACACACAGGCTTGATTGTCATTTTTCCTGAGAGCTGAAACTAAAGGTTTTACAGTCGTCATAAAGATAGCTCAACCGTCTGCGACCTTTGCGATTTGTACAGTACATTGATCCGGTCAGCTTTTTTATACAACAAGACCTTCCGTTGCCATAACACACTGATAAAACACTGAAGTGGCGGGCGAACTTCACTGAGCTGTCTCTGAATGAAAGGAACACATAAAAGCAATGCCACAGGGTACAGTGTTTAAACTACAGCAGAGGCGGTTTGATGCCGAGACCGACCAGGATCACATTACAGTCTGAGAGTGTTAATGTCAGGTAATGGATCCTCCATGTGTGTGTCAGGGCTCTGGCGTCCCATAATGCACTGCTTCATCACAGCAGGGGGAACCTCACTCAGCTCTAGAGTGCAGACCTAAATGTTGGGGTCAATTTAACATGAGGTGCAGGGATTAGGGGGCTTTTGCATTTCAATCAAGTGGTTCGGATAATACAAGGGGAAAGAAGCCTAATAGAGAAAATGCAAATACATGTATTTAAAACAAGGAAAAGACGGGTTCACAGTCAGGATTTACATAGTTTTAGCATGAGAGCCTGCTGGTTTGATTATTTTAGTCAGGCATATTTACAGAGACCTAATTATTTTGTGTCTTGTATCAAATTTGTTATATAGTTTACCCATTTTGATCCCTTGTTACCTCCCAATCCAGATAGTTCAACATGTTATTTGTGACAGAACGATTGCATTTAATAAAAGAACCTTCTTCAAAAAAATACAAAGAAGGAATTCCTGGAAAATACTGGGGGGTTTTTTATTGAAAGAAAGGCATAAAAACAAAGCAGTATATTGTTATGTTACTGGAACTCGGATGTCATATCTTCACTAATGTTAAATTATTATTTACTAACTATTGTCTTAATTATTGCTAAAGTTAATAATGTATAGGCCATTAACTGAAAAATGTTTATGCTGCCATTCTGATTGGCCAATAATCATCCTTATTGCCCACCACTGTATTTCCAGTTTCTCAAACGTGTTGATTTGGTGCTTTTCTTTGTCTTAAAGTGAAAGTGAAACGAATGCTTTTGGGTTTCTGATTGCTTGAAACAAAGCAAGATATTTGAAGACCTTTTGTTTAAGGGATGTGCAATGATGCAGGATGTGTCCCCGCCTATTTCGCACAGCCATATATCAAAAGATGAATTGATCCGCCCATAATCTGCAGATGAATAATTAACAAAGACCAGCAATCGCTTCAATCCTGCTGTATTTGACAAAAAGTAGACTGCTCTCTTTCCTCGGGCTCTAAGAGTTTGTTGTGTAATAGACGGGAGATAGTGTTATTTCATAATCTACAGGACTCGCCTTCAGTGCAGAAGACACAGTGATGACGGAGTGAACCCACATCTGTTGAGACGAACAGAAGACTAGACTATGTGCCACTCCTCTCACTGTGTACTGAGACCAAACACAGTGACACATGCATGTCTTCCCCGGTGAGGGATTAAAGTGTGTTTTGAATGATATTGTATTCATGCAGCTCACACAGTGCCCTCAGCGTGGTTTGTTTAGGAAGACGTTTGCAGGAACAATTGTCATTATTTATTTCCTCTTTCTCATACAGAATGCATGTTCCCCATCTGCATTACACAACTGTGGATGGTAATGTGTTCCTCAGGCAGACTCTCTCGCCCAGCAGCCTCTCTCTCTCTCTCTCTCTCTCTCTCTCTCTGATGGCTCACAATAGGCGGACAGTTGCCGATTACCATAGAGCCACTTTGAATAACAATGGCTGAATCAGCGGCGGTCACACAGGGCTTCTTTGAGCTGAAACATGAGGCGTCCCGTACAACAGACAGTATAGTTTGTTAATAGAGTGAGAAGTGTCGCTCGTTTGGTTGATAAGGTCTTTGGCATACATACTAGACTGGAGAGCTTCCTTTCAAGTGTGCAAGCAGTTTAAATGAATCCTAAACATCAGTGGTAGTATGTATAAGCTTAAAACATTTGATTCATTTTAGTATGCTGGCCTGTCACAATAACTACTTTAGTTAGAGCATGTGTTTGTGTCATTTTAAGAGCTTTTTATGCCACTGAAATAATGACCATATAGTATCATTATAATGCAAAAAAAACTTTTAAAAGCAACATACTTTCATTTTTTAAGAATATTCTAATATTGGTAATGGAATTAGAAGAAATGTTGGGAGCTGCAACTATTTTTGTTCAATATATGGCAATTTTTCTCACAAAAAAATTCTCTTATCTGAGGTCTTTGTGAATTTCTAACTATTTCTATTTCATTTTAATCTGAATATCTTATCTTTGGGATTGATGGACAGACAAGAAGGTTGGAAGACATTTAATTTGAACCCTGGGAAACTGTTTGTTTATACTATTATATACTATACTATTGCTGATAAGAATAAATAAGATTACAGATAAACTGATACATCTCCACCATATATCTCTTGATCGCTCAATATAGTTAAACTAGATGTTTTTTGGTAAATGGTAAATGGACTGTACTTATATAGCGCTTTATCCAGTCTTTAAGACTCCTCAAAGCGCTTTACATACTACATGTCATTCATACAGAGCAGTGTACCTTACTCCAGGACCTAACATTCACACACACTCACACACCGTTGGCCATGCCATCGAGAGCAACTCAGGGTTGAGTATTTAATTTAATTAATTTTTTTTGTCAATTTATTGAACATGTCAGAAACAAAAACATACAACAATAATATATATATGTTCTCTTTTTTCCCCCTTTTTTTCTCACTTAAATTAATAATTATAACAAAGTACACATTTTTAAAAAATAAAAATAACAAAAAACAATAATAATTCTAAGTATCTTGCTCAAGGATACATCGACATGTTGGCTGCACGGGCTGGGATCGAACCCACGACCTTCTGTTTGAAAGACGCCCTCAGTGCATTTTACACATACGTTTATGATTATTTTTGAATGAAACTCACTCGTGCTCACTGTGAAGATCTAATAATAGAACCTTCTTCTTATTTCTGAAACCAGTTTGTCCGCTCTCTCTCTCTCTCTCTCTCTCTCTCTCTCTCTCTCTCTCTCTCTCTCTCTCTCTCTCTCTCTCTCTCTGTGTGTGTGTGACGAATTAGGATGACTCATTATTTTTTTTAGCCCACTCTTTAATTAAACCAATTATATGAGGGGCTTGGAGTCTATAATTTATTCCCCATATGGTGTGGGAGGAGCTACCTGCTGAGGAGCTGTGTGTGGCTGGAAAGGTGTGTTTGTGTGAAGACAAAGAACTTCCCCTGAAGGTGGAGATTACTGCTGCAGGGTGAACACACACCTTTTATGATTGTTATGCGTGTGACCGTTGGCCCGCAGAGTTCAGTGTGTGACAGTGAAGAAGCTGCGATGCACTTTCGGAATTGTGATTTCCTGGAAATGGATTCTTCCTGATTTTGGAAATTACCCTTTTTTGTTGCTTTTTCTTTTGTTTACTCAGACTGCTCTTTATTATCAGGGGATATTTCGTTTTTTCATTTGTGGAGAAATGGTTCGTTTTGCCCGTCTGTCATCCTGGCACAGCTGGGACCTTCTGCACGGGGACTCGGATATCCCTGAGGATGACGTTAAAGCAAAGCTAAGAGACTGTGAGGTGAGACTCTTGTTTACACGTCTGCTGTTGAGTGGAAATCCGTTCAGAGCTGCAGGGATAAGTCATTGGGAAAAGGGAATGCATTTGATGGATCTTTCTTTAAATCTAGCAAGAATGCGAAAATATAAGGATATTCTTTGTCATACAAGATAATCACCTGAATATTTTTGAGTGTTCGTAGTGGAAAAATACATTTTAAAGACCTCATGTTGGGTTGTTGGAAATCATAAAAGACATTTCCTCTATTGACAACCAAATAAAGCGTTACATCTATAATGAAATATCAGCTTTCTGTGGCGCCAATTGGTTTAAGATTGAATCACCTTTGACTTAATGTTGTATACAAAAAGCTCAACATGTATACCTTGTTCGTTTTTTTATGGTTGCTAGCATCCTCAATATGAGGCTTTATTTGTCATACATGATAGTAAACTAACATGTTGGGGATTTGCAGTGTTGGTGCATTAAAAGAAGAAGAAATAATTAATAAAAATAGAGATTAAACGTCCCATGTCATGGCCATTTCTACTGATCATAATTCCATTGTTGAGGTCTACTAGAATATATTTACATTGTTCAATTTTCCAAACTCACATTGGTTTCTCATACAGCATCTCTGTGTAGTATGTGTATTCACTCTCTGTCCTAAATGGCTTGTTGGAGCTCCTGCCCCCTCCCTCCCTGTGACCCCAGTGTGCTCTGATGTGTGTGTATGTGTTACAATGGCGTTTGTTAGCAACCAGAAAATGACACCAGTAATGACAAACAGATGAGAATGCTGCGTGGGGTCTGGGTGCCGTGTTGGCGGGACGTTGCGGGGCTCGCTGCTGTGAGGAGCGGACAGTGTGAGCTGGGTTACTGGTGTCGTTTCCTGGTTGCTGCGTGGGGTCTGCGAGACAGCGCGAAACTCAGCCTGAACTCGGCCTGAGCACCATGGACACGGGAAGGGGCTCCACTAGCACCCGCACCCCCAAGCGCGGCGCACCTACAGTGTAAGCGTGCCACAGTTTCACCGCTGAGAGAGAGAGTGTGTGTGTGTGTGTGTGTGTGTGTGTGTGTGTAAGGAGCTCCACGGAAGGTCCATTGGGTCGTCGTTACGTCACTTGGTTCCCGGAAGAAAAAAATGGAAAATGAGAAATGTCCAACGAGGCGTTCTGGGGCAGCATAGACAGGTCTTTTCTGTGTTAGAGTTTTACTCGCTACAGGGTGTACTTTGAGGGTTTGTGACTCTGCAGACCGTTTACATGCAGAAAAACCTTCATAGCACACAAGGGGACGGGTAATAACCGGAAAAGCATGACATGGGAGCTTTTAGGGTTTGTCAGGATTTGACTGAATGTTAAATACAACCAAATTCAATCATCCTCCCTTTTCTTTTCCTTTGGATCAATGTCCTCTGCTCTGCTGAAACATCAGAGTTGAAATGTGTGTGTGTGTGTGGTAGTGAGGGGGAGTTGTGTATTGGGCAAAGTGCAAAGGTTTCCGGGACCCTCGCTGCAGAAATGATGGGGGAGGTCCGGAAGAAGCAGCATTGTTTTTGACAACTCTCCTCTCCCCTGGAGAGCTTCTGTTGGTGTCTGTGGTTTCCCTTATTGGGACTGAACTGGCCTTCAACCACGAAATAAGTGTTGACCACCAACTACGGGGGTTTTCTTTGTAAGTTTCTATTTCCTGGTTGTGTTAGTGTGTGTCAAGGAAGGTCAGCGCCGATTTTCCCATCGTTAATCAACCCGCCTGATCAAGGGGAGCTGTTATCAGTTGAAAGGCAGTAGCAGAAAAAAGTGTCTCTTTGCTTTTTCTTTGTCATCATCGCCTATTTTAATACAGTCCCTTCCCATTTAAAGATTTTCTCCTTTCCAGGCCAAGGTTAACGCCACAAAGCGGCGGTGATAAGATAAGGCTGAGGGGAGCTTGATATCGTTAACGTGACGGCGGCACATGGTGCAGTCCCCACAGCCCGAGGCTTTTCAACAAAGAGAGCTCTGGGTCTGGCTGCCCTGGGTGCTGACTGACAGGTTTACACAGGAGGCTCAGGGGGAACCTTGTCAACATAATTAGTTAACCAGACTCTACTATGAGCGGCTTTGTGTTTACTAGGATCGTGTGTTTGCGCTAAGTCAATGTTGTGTAGTATTATTACCTGCTGCAGTGTTTCAGAGCTTCAACAACACATTTCTCTTAGTTTTTAGATTGTGAAAAATCCCCTTGAGAAGGCGCCATCTTCAAATTGTTTTATTTAACACACTACGGCTTCAAGATTTGAAAAAAATAAACACATGTAAATTATTCTGACTGCAATCATTTAAGATTTACGGTAGTGAGGGTGGAGGATCTTTCATAATAGTAGTTGAAAGATATTCTTAAAATGATACCTAAAATATATATTTTATTCATTTTGTGGACACAATTTGTTGGTCTTTACACCTATGCAGCACCACAACCCCTAATCAAGATTCATTATTACACATACTTATCCTATCCTATCCTGCAGATCTGCTTATTTTAAAGACTGTAAATGGAGATTAGTGAATTAAAACCATTGTTTTGTTATCAGAATCTGCGATCGTGTCACCTCTACAAAGTTTTCAGACCTCCCAAAGGATTTTTATTTTGCTTGTGCTTATCTACTGGCGATAAGCAGCTTAATTAATGTGCTCAAACATGCAAGTAAACAAAGGGGATTTCCCGTTGGGCCATTATCGGGGCATTTCTTGTTCCTTGTTTTGGCCAGCCAGCTTGGCATTGTTCAAAGGTCTCCGGGCTAAACACAGATTTTAGATGGCACAAAGAATAGTGGACCAAGTGTTTACAGTCACCCTGTAATTTGCATGGGTTTTATTCAAGGTAATTGCTTGGTATGGCACTAATCTTGGATACATT
>CALSBZ010010703.1:342059-354400 GCA_943591055.1 Gobionotothen gibberifrons
TAGTTGGATTTCTCGAGTGGAAGGGAGAGGTCGGAGAGACATTAACTGCTTTAACGCTTTGCAACGGAAGTAGCATTATAGGGGGCTGGGACCTTAAGGCTGACTGTGGGGGGGGGGCGGAGAATCCTGCACTTTTGACATGTATAAGAATCTTCGAATGACTCTAGTTGGATTTTTTAAATATTTATTTTTCTTTGTCATTGTTTTTACTATTATATGTGATGTTTTGGGATAAATATCACTGCATTCATGTTAGGGCTGCACGATATTGGAAAAAACTGACATTGCGATTCCGCCCCCCCCCCTGCGATATGAAAACATAGAGGAATTGAAGAAAAGACCGTTTATTTTTATTTTCGCAAACCATCCATTCTTGAACTTTAATGCTATACAATTGGTATTTTTGTAACTATATTCAACCGGATGAAGGATTTTAGTCACGGAGAGTCTGGATCTTGAGTTATCAGAGCGACAAGCTGAGCTAGCTCGGTTAGCAGCGCCGAACTGCCCTGGAGAAACATATGAAACTACTTTATTCAGTGTTTTTACCTTTTAATCACCGGGTCTGTTTGCTTTGGAGATTTAATTGTGATTGGTGGTTTGCTGTCACTCACTCAAGTACCCCTGACATGAGAGCCGCGCACGTTTTCCTTTTGTAGCGAGCAGCAAAATAATTGTAACATGACGTGTTTGAGATAATTTGCTTACTTAATATCGCACATTTAATAACGCATTTTTGTTTTGTTTTAAATCGTCACGTCCTGCGATGTGAATATCGCGCATATCGCGGTTATCGTCACGACACGGTATATCGTGCAGCCCTAATTCATGTGCATGTTGAGTTGTACTGCTGTAGATGTGAAAGGTTTTGCTAGTTCTAACCTTTTTAAAATCTTGTTGGTATTGGTCATAGTATAGTTTAATCTATGTGATGTATGTGAGAAATTCAGTTAGGAATCAAAAACAGTCAGGCAAATGTAATGGATTACAAGTATAAGTGACACATAGTCGAAATGAGTTACATTTCCATCTCTGGAGTTCACTGACCGACCTTTTATTCAAGTGTGTACCTTTTTGTCTCAATGTACACCCTTGGAGATCTAATCCTGTTGTGCTTTTGCCCCTGCAGGCTCATTCATCCTCATCTACCTCAATGAGTTTAAGAGTGCAGTGGCAGCTTACACTTTACAAGCCAACAGCGCCACCCAGGGGCGAAGCTGGATCGATGCAATCTGCAACGTCCAGGTGAGAGAGACACCTCATATCTTATTAAATGTTGTAGACACACAGAGCTTGCAAAATCAGACTCAGAGACATTGTGATGTTGTTTCCAAACTCAATGTGGTTTTATTCCCCCCCACAGAACCAGCTCCAGAGGCTGCGCACGGAGGAGGTTCTCCGGCAGCAGAGCAGCAAGAAGAGGTGTACGGGTGAGGAAGAGGAGGAGGAGGAAGATGAGAGCAGCAACTCAAGCTCCCCCTGCCTGAGGCACAAAAACCAGCAGAGCTCAAGGTACTGCAGATCAACTGTATTAAATAATGGATGGATGCTAATGTGAAAAATTACACTTTTCATAACTACAATCTTCCAAAAATATTAAATATTTAAATGAAAACAAAACTTTATATTTATTATTCATTTATTATTATTATTATTATTATTATTTAACTTTATATAACTTGATGTATTCACAAAACTATACTACTCACTTCAAACAAGTCAACCCCCATTAAAACTCACAAATAGGCATAAATCAAAGTAATCAAAGATCACATATAATTGTGTGATTGTTGAATTAGTTTGTGTATATATATATATATATATATATATATATTTATTATCCGTGAATACTGACCCCCGTATTACTGTATTGATTATAGTGTGTTGGATGGAGACTTGTTGAGCGTGTGTGTGTCAGTGACATTAAACATTTCTGAGTGTCATTAGTAGCGATCCAGTTAACTAACCAAGTCTCTCCTCTCAGCCAATCAGATGGCTCCACTGAGACCCTGTCAGTGATGGACATCGATGAGCCGAGCGAACAGCCCCCAGCCCCCAACATGAACCTGGAGGGGTCCGGTGAGAAAGACTCGGACGTGGATCCCCTCTCTGAAAGGTCGGAGGTCGAGCAGTCCACTCTCAGAGTTCACTCCAGTGTTTTCTGTGATGAGGAGACGGACCCCCAGAGCCGCTCCCTCTCCATGGACAGCGCCTATGGTACCCTCTCCCCCGAATCCCTCCTGGGAGAGCCTCAGCCCGGCCACACTGAAGGAGAGGAGGAGGTGGAGGAGATAGAAGAGGAGGATGAGGAAGAGGAGGATGCGGCCTCTTTAGGGTCTCAGATTTCAGTGATCCAGTCCTCCAGACCCCGCCGGCGGCCTCACGTTCAGCCCCGACTCCACTGCCTCCAGAAGCCCTCCACCCTGACTCTCTCCCGCTCCGAGGACAATCTGCTGCAGCGCCTCTACGGTAAAACCCAAACAACGGACACGCCCAGCTCTCAGGGGCCGGACCAATCAGAGCGCAGGGTCGCGTCGCCGCTGGCTCACAGCAGAAGTCTGACGGAGCTCGGACAAAACTGCCCGGAGATGTTTTCCAGCGACATCGACCGGTCTGAAGACTGCTTGAGCGCCACCTCAAATAAACTCTCTGCCACCCTGAGGAGAGCGGAGGCGAAGCAGGCCCCCCCCCCCACGCCCCCTGGTGAGTGCGAGGAGCCGCGAATCAACAGCTCAGACGGGGAAACGGCGCCACCTGCCTGCGTAGAAAGGATAAACGACACGACAGCCCCCAGTGATTCGGGGGAGGCGTCGCCTAAGAAGAGGAAATCTCCGGTCCAGCAGCACAAGAAGCTGACGCTCGCTCAGCTCTATAGGATACGCACCACTCTGGTCCTCAACTCCACTCTCACTGCATCGTAAGTCATTACCTCTGCAATATCAACGTACACATTTACCACATTTAAAGGAATGGTTCAATATAAGATCAGTGTCGTGTCGAGCCACTAGACGCCTTGAACAGACATTTTTAATTCGTAATTGTTTTTGTTTTGATGAGTTGCTTGGCCTCCGATGGTTTGGCTGATATTACGCGATGAGTTTGCTCAAAATAAAATACCAAACTTGTACACAAGCAACAAAGAAAAGAGGTAAAACAAAACTCAAATAAACAACTTAGGTATTCTTTCTTTCTTTCTCGCTTATATAACTTGATAACTTAAAGGGTTTTTACAAGTCTTTTTATTTCATTATAGTGTACAGTAATCGATGCCATTTCATTTATATTGTAATATCACAGTACACTCACTACACTCCCCCCTCCCTCCCTCCCTCCACCCGCACATGCCCACATGGGCGAAACCAAAAAAAAAAAAATGCTTATCAATATAACTTAAACAGAGCCATGAAAATAAACATAAAACAACAACTAAAATAAAAAGATTAATTTAAATAAATAAATAAATTAAATAAATTAAATAAATTAAATAAATTAAATTAAATTAAATAAATAAAATAAATTAAATTAAATAAACTAAATAAATTAAATTAATTAAATTAATTAAATTAAATTAAATAAATTAAATTAATAATGAATAAAACAAAACATCAAAGTAAAACAAACAAATAATTATACAATTAATTATACAATACAGACAATGTAGTCAATGACAACACAACTAGTATTTCCGGCCGTCAGGAAAACTAGCCTCAGAATGCACCGTTCCATCACTGGTCATATCTCAGATATATAAAACCATGGCAACCACAGAGCTTTAAAGGGTAATCGAACGGTTAAAAACGGTTCCCCGACTGCATCTTTCTAGCAGGTCGCCCATCACTGTCACTTTAGAGGAGGCGCCGTGGGAATTGTAGTCTTTTATACTTTGGTGGTACTTTGACTACAGACGTCACAGCCTTTCTTATAAAAACAAAATACTGGCTCTAACAATCAATATCAATCTTCTCTTTTTTTTAACATCTCTAGTTTGAAAGAAAGTGAAGTTTATTCTCGTTAGTGGATATGTGTATTAATGTTGTTTTATTTTCTTTCTATAGGGAGGTATAACCACTCTTCCAATCAGCTGATCAGTGGCACGACACGTGGACGTGATAAGGAACTCTTTGTCTTGCTTCGATGGACTGAATTTCTTGAGACACAAATGCACTCTCTCTTGCTGCCCTCTCCCTTCTGGTTGCTTTCTTTTGGACACTGACCGTGCCATTGTTGCATTTGAACATTTTCCTTTCTTTGCTGTTGCATTGGTTCCCGAATTTCTCGAGTGGAAGGGAAGGGAGAGGCGGAGAGACAATAACTGCTTGCACTTTGCAACGGAAGTAGCATTATAGGGGCTGGGACCTTAAGGCTGACTGTGGGGTGGGGGGGGGGGGGCGAATCCTGCATCTTCTCCGTCACCAGAGTCAAAGAGAGGAACAATACGTCTTGAACATGCTCTCTACACGTGGCTAAATTAAATAAAAAAACAGCACCTAGGATGTCCTCCTAATATTTATACTACTCCTGGTTTGCTTTAAAAAAAAAGAAGAAAAAAAAAGAAAGAAATTGCACAGTTATCTATGTTAAGTAGAAGAATCACTAAGGCGTGAATTTACAGTCACACAATGGATTAGAATGTATTGTTAGCTGTTTGTGTCTGATTGTGTACAAGTGTGTGAATGTGTGTGTGTGAGTGTGTGTGTTTGAATGATTACATGGTCCTTGATTCCTGACTGAAAGAAAACTGATTCCCATCTCCTGTGATTACGCTAACACACACCCCCCAAAAAATGAATGAAAAGTGTACCCAAAAGGTACAAAACATTATGTTTCAACACGCAGGCGGGCTTCCTTCTTTATTGTTAATTTTGGTTATACTAATGCCATTTGGTATGTTGAACTAATGAGAGTTGATTTCCCTAAAAAACAATGACTGAATATGAGATGACAAAAACTGTTTTGAGGAATGTCCTGCACTAAATACATCAGATTGAGTGTTCATTAAACTCTTGAGGTATTACAACCACACACACACAAGGGGCACAAGAAACAACGTGGTCATAGGAAAAACTAAAAACGTTACCTGTGTATGTTATTAGAGAGATTGAACAAAAACAGTTTGGGTTGGATATTCTGTAATGAGTGATCAGGAGATTTACTTAACTGACGTTCAGCTTTTCAGTTCAGTGATTTAAAACCTTATTCCAAACATGGCCCAAACCAAATAGGTTAACTGTTTACTTTGAGTTTTTTTTTGTTTATGTGTCATATTTATTATGCCTGCTATGTTTTATATATAAGATATTGTTTATATTGTTTTGCTTCCATGATTTGTAAAAAAAGAAATGTGTTGATGTAGTCTTAATATTTTTTTTCTTGCCAGGCATGAATGTGCTATGAACCAAAATCATGCGTTTCCTCTTTCAGGAATGACGTGTTTAAGTGTCTTACAGAATAAAAATGCTAAAATACTTGATCCCTCTTTGTTTAATCCAAAGTAATGGAGTGACTTTAGGGGAATCGTTGCATACTGAATTGTATTAAGCATTAAAAAAAACATGAACTGGTCCTACTGCTCTTGTCTGTCATGTTTTAAAAGCAGTTTGCAAACAAATGTGTTCAGGGAAATTAAGTGGATTTACATGTTGACAGGTCTTGTCATTTAAAATATGTAAAGTGTAAAAAAAAACGAAATCATAGTGTGTTGAAAAAGGTCATAAATATGTAGAATAAAGTGAGAATAAAAGTCACGTAAAATATGTAAAACAAAGTAATAAAATAGTATATTCCTATGTTCAAGTCATAGTATCGAATGTCAAAGAAAAAACTAGTAATGTATGGCTTAAAAAGTAATTTTTAAAAAGAGTCATAAAATACTATGTCCAAAAAAATCATTGTTTCAATGTATGGTATGTCTAAAAGAAAGTGACACTAGATCAGTCCTTCTCAAAGTGTGGTCCGCGGACCACTGGTGGTCCGTGAGCGCCCCCTAGTGGTCCGTGAGTATATTGGTAACATTTCACATTTTAAATAAATAAATAAAATGTATTTAAGTTTTTCGCACTCTCGCGGGAATATCTCCGCAATTGAGCGAGCTTAAGTTTCACTTTCAATTGCATGATATAGCCCAGCGCAACACCTTCGTCACACATGTTGCCACTTGTTTGTACCATTTTCTGGCGATTTGTAATCTGTTCTAGAAAAACGATGTGTTTTGGGATATTTGTGGAGTTAGGTGGTCCGCGACTGTTTTTTTATTGGTTAAGTCCTTGGTATGAAAAAGTTTGAGAAACACAGAGTAAATTGAAAAAAGTCATATTAATGTATATGTCGAGAAAAGCAGAATGGCCCATTTCACATTAAGGTACAGGCTACTGCTGAAATATAATAATTGACTCTTGCAGCTGGTAGGAGTTACCATTGAACATGAATCATCTGTACAGTTTAGATTCTGGGAACTCATTCAGATCACATTTCTCGCCCAGCTGTCTGTCTGGTCCGAGCGTCTGCCTCTGCTTCCCAGAAAGTTAAAAACTGACCCGTCTCCAAAACAAAGTGTCCAACACACACGAGGGACGTAATGCAGGGCTGATGGCACGCAGCAACATCATGGCCAAGGTGTATTTACAGGTGATTATATCAGCTAATCGGTGGATTACAGCATGTTGAGTCCACACAAGCCTCTAAGCAGCGGAGAAAAGACAGCGCGGCGGTCCTGTGGGATTTTCAGTTTAATCTGGTCCCAGAATGCAACAGCCCCCTCCCACCCTCACATCTGGCCCACGGGATTTACTGTTGTAATCCTCGATTTTAAAACAATTTTATTATGCTTTATCGCTGATACGCTGGACTTTAATTATAAAAATGCAGCTTTCTGTTTTAGCATTGAAGTAATTCCACATCTGTGCTCTATTAGCCTTTTAGTAAGTAAGTCATAGGGTTGTGCCAAAGTCAGCTGTGGCCGCATTATGGCTGCATCCCATGTATTACTTTCAGGGGTATGTGGTTTAACGCTATATCTATGTTGTGAATTTAAAGTTATTTTTTTAAGTTGGAAATTCTGGATTTCAAAACTATTCTTTTGGCTTTACATTGGAGAAACTTAGACTTGTCTGCATCCTCTAAAAAAAATGCTAAATATTTAGACGTTGCATACCCTCCCTGTTTGTTTGTGTTGTGTGCACTTCTCTGCATGTCTGGTGTAAATGTACACTGCATACAGATGGGGCAGAGATGAGGTTAACACCACCTGCTGTGGCAGATGTCAAAAACCATGCTGTAAAAAATGTCCGATTAACACAAAGGGGCACTTTGACAAATCCTGATTATACGAGCACTTTCATTTATTAAACTCTGACAATCCCCTGTACTCTTTTTGAGCGGGGATTAAAACCAGGTAGACACCATTGTCTATCCAAACAATCCCTCTCTAAGCTCTGGCTGTTTCCTGGAGCCCCGGCCTGGCTGCCTGTAATCTCAGCAGGGCTTATAGGTCACTACAACCACTACACATTCCCATTCATCAACATCATCCCCTTTAGAGGGACTAGGTGATTGGATTTAGGACATGTTTTACAGGGGCAGAAAAAAGAGAACAGCGAACTAAAGCGTGTTTACAAGAGCTGTGCTGTGAAAAGGCCCGTGGACGAGTGGCGGCCATATGGAGTGGATAACCCCGCAAACATCTGCCCTCCATCAGAGCCGTGTATACCGCCATTAGACCGGAGGCTTTGACCTTCACAAGAACATCTGGTCCCTCTTTCGGCTCTCATGGAACCCTGGAAATAGTATTAAACACACAGAGAGAAATCCATATGGGATGTTTAGAGCTCGCTTTGCAACACAGGGATGGTGGACAGTTCAGTTTTATCACCAGATCAAAAACATTGAGTTATTGGTCAACTCCAGGATCCTGAATAGTAACTTTTTTTTCACTTAAACTTAAACTAAACACCATTCTCCTGATGTTATCACATTCTTATTTTAAATCTTATAACTCACTTTTATATGGCCTTTTTTGTTAGTATATTTTGTAGTTGGTAATTAATGTTTTAGGATTTGATGTACCTTCATCATTTGTTTTTGCACTTAGAAGCAATTTTGGAAAGGTATTCTAATGATTATTATAAAATGATGGTGGGTTAACAGGCCAGATGTTTGGTCCATTTTGACTTTAAATGTCTAAATAATCTCATGAGGAACGGGTCATATAAATGGCCCAATACGAAAACACTATGTATTCATTCACTCAATTATTATAGAAAGAAAAAATAAATCAACATAAAATGACCAAAATAAGGTAAGCATGAAGTGTAATGGTATCTTACCCTGGATAGTCCTTTGAATTTTTTGAATAAAAATATTAAAATTACATCACAACAATCTTGATATGGATTCATTATATGATCTTTTTCCTCTTCTTTCCTGCCATCTTGATCATCTTACAACCCATGTTGCCGATTTCCTAGGTTAAGAAACAATGACTAGCTCTACTTTGATCAGCAATGGTCCAATTGTATATGCATTAGTATTTACAATCTAATATATCGGTCACAATCAACAATGTGCTGCAGAATGACTACGTTCCCTTTAAATACTCAAATGTAGCTACAAAAAGTAGTTGTACAGAAAGGAAAGGATTCTAAATAACAGAGCGTTTTCGTGAAATATAAGTAATATTTCAAATATCCGAGTTCCCCTCTCCCACCACAGGTCTGTTTGGTCGCCCTGACAGATTAACGCCTCCTCTGTTTCCCTGACAGTAATATCAAGGTGATAATGTATTGCCAGCTGCTCTCTGGCGTGAATTCATTCCACAAAAACCTGGCATATGCTCCGGGATCAAATGTCTTGATCCTGGTAAAAGTTGTGTTGTTTTCTAAATTGAAAGAGCATAAGGTCCCACTTTCAATGGACAATGTAAAGTCCTCACCTCAATAATTGTATCAGCTTATAAGAAGCTTACTGTAATTACAATATTGTCGTCTTAGAGCAGCAACCTAAAACATGAAATACAAATCGCCCATTTCTAAATTAAATGAAAACTCGTTCAAAGAGGAGAGGAGGACAGAGGGATTAACGTGTAAGTCTGGCACATTTAATATTTACAGCACAAACACAATTAATGGGGAGGGGTGGCGGGTTGCGATCTTCAATGATTTTTGATGCTAAAATGTAAAATTCAGATTCAAATTTGAGGGCATTATTGTCATATTTACAGAATATAAGGCAATGAAAATCTTCAGTCCCAGGCTCCTCCAACAATGCAACATACATATATATAAGATATAAAACAATAAAACAAATACAAAAACTAAAATAGTACAAGAAGAAACAGTAGAATAAAACAGTGCAGATTATGTTGCAGACCATTTTTTTTTCATTTTAGACATGCATTACACATTTATATACAGTGTAATTCAAATATTTTACTACTTTTGTGATCCTAAGACTTTGGTAACCAAATCTAAAACACCAAAACAATTCGATCACATGAGTACATTTGTGTTTTCACAAGAGTTTTGAAGATTTTCCGAAAATCGGATGTCAAATGTTAAGCTTTTGAGCTACTTATGTCATCACACAGTACTCTAAGGTGAGTAATCTGCATATATAGCAATACCAGAGATAGTCCTGAACATTTTGATATGTGACACATGGGGTGCATGTTAGAAGAAATACATTTAAAAAGGTGATTCAAGAAAACATCTACAAATCGAGAAAATACCCTTAGACTCCAGAGGGTTAAGTAAACTACATATCAGAAAAGATACAATAAGATAAATGGTGCAGATAATGTTGTAAGTGACCAAGTAATGCATGAGTTTATATATAAATTGAATAAGATAGACAAGATATTAAATATTGTACAGTGGAATACAAATAAATTGTGATTGTTGTAGTAATAAATGATTCAATAAATATGATGGGCAATGTTTCCCTGTTGTCAAATGTGTTTAACTTTAAAGTTGCCTGTCATAAAGATATATTATATATATATATCAAAACGTTACTTCAGTTATTCATTACAACTGTTTTGTCAATGCTTTTGTGTGTAGCATAAAGGACTTAGCCACAAATGTATTTCGTTGTGCAACCCTTTCTTGCACAATGACAATAAATGAACTTTAAATCCATAATCTGGCAATATGTTTTGTGTTTAATACCTGATATGACTGGCCTTCAAACCCCCTGGTGTGCACAGAGGGGGGGAGAAACAAGATTTGGGGCTCTGTGGGGGGGCTGTGATTACAACTTGTGATCTAAATATACGACGGCCCTGAGTACGACAAACTACAAATGAGGAAAACGCATGCAAAAAAGACACAACACAAGGAAAATAAGAAACAACATCACCATTTTTTTTACACAAAAACATCATCTTGAAGACACAGCTATTAGAAAAGCCTGAAGCTCACAACACAACGGAAACTGTTTTCAGGGGGAAATCATAAGGAAGCACAGGGCTGGGACAATTATGCTTGTTGTTGCCGTTTACAGAAAGCTATTGAAGTCGGTTATCTGTCAGTGGCATTTGAAAATGACGTTTTTTGGCCTTTAAAAAAAAAATGGGATGAAACATAGTTATTATTTTAGATGCATTTCACCTATAGCGTTGGCCTTCTGTAAAGCCAAGTTAAAACTTTCTAGAATTCCCCATGCTCTGTCAGGTCAAGTTTACTCACACAGACTCACAGTGGACCATGTTTTTCAGAACACACCTGGCAAATTATAAACAGGTTTCTCCCATATAACTGACCTGAATACATGAACATCTTAAAAATGAGCAATTACTTCCATCGTATGTGACATCCACAAAATATCAGCATTGAAGGGAAAAATAAACACACAAACAAATAAGTAGAAGAGTTACAATAAGCTAAAGCCTTGTATTTACGTTTAATACATAGTAAAAATGTGTACTTTTCCGTAGGTGTACAATTTTGAGGCAGATATTGTAAATGTTACTGTATTTGACAGTTTTAAGTGACTATTAGACATATTCAGATTAATAAACTGTCATCATCATTGGTACTTTAAATAGTTGAATGCAAATAATTTAATATATTTTTTGAATGCAGCTGTCCTTTTACTTGTAACAGACCATTTCTATAGTGTTAGTTTTTTCTTAATTAAAAAATGTGAGTAGCCTCATTGTTCCACCATTGTGTTGCCTACATTTTGAGAAGATAACTGTAGCCTATGCTAACTAGCCTACCACCAAATAATGTTTTTTTTAAATAGTGTATCATTATGAGACGTTCACTATCACCTGTATCACCAATACACTTAATACAAACCCATCATTGGTGCTTTAAATAGTTGAATGCAAATACTTTTATATGTGTATGCAGCTGTCCTTTCACTTGTATCAGCCCATTTCTACACGTATAGTGTTAGTGTTGGTAAAGCTTACATTTTGAGAAGTTAACTGTATAAATACGTGTAGCTAACTAGCCTTCCACAACATAATGTTTTTTTTAATAGTGTATAATTATGAGACGTTCACGATCACCTGCAAAAAGGAGTAGGCTTATAACGTGCACAGTTTAGTGTTGTGCACTGAGAGCGGGAAACAAACAAAGACGCTGAGGGTGAAGTGTGAGAATAAAGTGGAGTCTTTAAAGGGTTAACAGGAGGAGGCGAGGCAGCGGTCAGCTCGTTTGGGTGGAGTGAACTTTAGATATGTACTACAACAAATTAGCCAACAGGACTCAGCATTATGGAGTGAAAACCCCCCAAGACTAAAGAGAAAGCACTCCCATTTAGAAACAGAAACTCATCCGCTACAGAGATAAGTAAAGATGAGTGGAGCAGTGAGTGAAGAGTCGCTGCTGGATTATTTCTACTCCACCGGAGCCATCTCAGGCAGGGTGAAAAATGCAGATATTCTGAAGACATTTAAGCCCTTTATTGGCCACAGTGACGTGCAGCTGCGTGGTAAGTAGCGAGTTATTGTCTCATGGATTCAGAAATATTAGATAATAACCGGAAAAAGAGGGAAACGTGGTGCTGCAGCGCGGTGTCAGTGTTATCGGTACTGTGAGATGACACACACTGCTCTTTAATTCATTGATGAGCGATTTATTTAAACGCAGCATCCATTAGTCTGCTTAAACATGTTGGTTGTATGTCTTTTCATTGTTCCTCTGTTGTAAAGCACACATCTGGTTTGCATTAAAAGCCCCTAACAGCTTCAGCAGGGTTGTGTCATTTCCTCCCTCGGGCTGAGCTGCCTGAACACAAAACCATCCAGAGGAAAGTAACTAAGTACATGTACTCAAGTACTGTTCAATACTGAGAGACTGGTACTTTACTTGAGTATTTCAATGTTTTGCCACGTTGTA
>CALSBZ010010703.1:371302-383790 GCA_943591055.1 Gobionotothen gibberifrons
GTGTGTGTGTGTGTGTGTGTGTGTGTGTGTGTGTGTGTGTGTGTGTGCGTGCGTGCGTGCGTGCGTGCGTGCGTGTGTGACCTCACGCTCCTCTCTCTCTATGATAGCTGGATCCCATAGAGAAGGAGTGGATCTACTCGGCTGCAGGTGCTCGAGTCCCTGACCTCTCTCAGCTGCTCAGACAGGACCCCTCGCTGGCAAACAAGAAGGTAACGCCGCGCTGGATCGGATCTCATGGTCAGCTGTCAAAAACAATCCACATCCATACCACAAAGTCAGGAAACAGGAGCAGTCAAATGATCAGAACGTTCTAAACAAACACCAAGACTTAGCCATCTTATTTGAGATAGTAAACAATTATGAAATGATCTCAAATAAATGGCCCCGTGTCTCTCGAGGGACCCACATGGTGAGGCTCAGAGACATGAGGCTAATTCTCCGTGACCATGCTAGCTCGCCATATTGTTTTGTAAGAAGGTAGACAGTGAAACACATCAGACTGTCATCGACAACATGTGTGAAACTCTACTCTGACAAAAACATGTTGAATCGTTTTAATCAACCTGGTGCATTTCTTTGCTCCATCTTCTCTATTCGACAACCATTTTGAATATTTAGTTGTCTTCTTCTTTCGTGTAACGTCAGAGGTCCAACTCGGTGTCGTGTAGCCATGCCCGCATCTCTGGTCCTAGGTCGAAGAGGCTGGCTTCCGAGGGTGGTCTATATAAAGGGCAGGTGGTTATTATATGTTCGGCAGTCTGTTCAGGGTCACCGCACTCACATGGAGCACTGTCTGCCAGGCCCCACTTCTTCATTGATGTTTTTGAAGCGACCGACCCCAGTTCGTAGGCGGTTTAGTGTGGTCCATTGCCGGCGTGTATTATTACAATATTTAGTTGTAATCAAGGGAATTGCACCCTTTTCAAACTGGTGAAACAACTTGTCATTTTCTACTCAAATATATCCATTAAAATACTTACAACAATGTAAAACCACATCTACAGCCTGTCCATGATTGGACCGTAGCCTTGCAGCTTGTCTACAGTCCTGAACATCGTCACAGTTCACAAACATAATTCACGGCTCAACCTTTTCCTATTATCCCTCCAATACTTACAGGTTCACTCCTAAACAACAAGAGACATGTGTACCGACATGTCAGGCGTGTTAACTTTAAATTGAATCCCCGAATAAACCGTTTTAGATATCCAGCTGACGCTTTTTCTGTATTTTCAAAGTTAAGGCCATATTCTACAGAAGAACCAAAAGATAATTAGACTTCTACGTCTGCCTCAAGTGCCAAAACCAAATACTTCAAGAACCATCATGGTTTCACACCCAGTGCTGAACGCTGATTTGTCAAAAACAACTACAGTACATATCATATCGTATATAGAAAGTGTTGGGTGTCTCTAAAGTCAGGATCACCTTCTTTGTGATGTGTATTGACATTAAACACGGTTAGGGATTGCCGTCCCAACTCCTCGACAGATAGAGAATGTGACAGAGAAAGCTAGACAGTGGATAAGATAAGGCTAGTGCAAGATAAGTTAAAACGTTAAGCTTATCATTTTGCGTCGGTACACCGAGTCGAACAACGTCAAACCCTCACCGGGTCGTTGCTACTGTGTTGGAGGAGCTTTCAGTCCCCTTTCATCCTTTCATTACGTCCATTCAAACAGCAGCGTCATGCAACAGCACATAGAGGACAACACGCCGCTGAGTCGTGTGTGAAAATGAAATGTGTCCACTGTCGTTTTTTTTTTTTAAAGTTTGTCATTGCTCTAATTTGCCTAATCTTTATGTAAACAGGCTTTTAAAGGGATGCTCTGCAGATTTCCAATCAGCCCTGTGTCCCATAGTGTCTCATGGTGATGTCACCGTGTTAACAGATCCCAACCATCTCTTTGTTGGATCAAAACTGCTCATAATAATAACCAAAACCATGCACGTAAGATCTGAGTTGTAATAAACCGTTATTTTTTCTTCAATATTAACCAAATTACAACGGAAACAAACGAATAAAAGGTACTATTGCAAAAATTAAAAAATGTGGTTGGATAAATGGTGTCACTAACGTTTGTTTTTTTGTCTTTTTTTGGGTTGTCGAACCAGGACTTCACCTCTGTGAGTACTCAATATGGCTAAAGACCGTATGTAGCATGTAGCATGTAGCATGTAGCATGTAGCATGTAGCATGTAAGATGTTGTTATTATCAGCTAATCATATTCTGATGCAGTTCGCTTTGTGTTACATTACTTTTCTCTGACTTAAAGCTTCTTATTCTCTCCCTTTGACTCGCTCTGGCTCCCGACTCCGTTACCATGACCATCCTTCTCAGGGGGTAAGTTTCAATAATGTGCAATAACTCCAAACACCTACGGTAACCAGCTGGAAAAACTAATTTAACTTGGCATTAAATCTGATTATCCCTTTGCATCTCCTAACTCTCCATCTGTGATTGTGTAGTCCAGAGAATGCGATACTCGCTGTATGACTTTCACAAGCTCATTCTGCCGGGACCTTTCCCCTTCACAGTGCTTTGAGAGCCCTGTGTTAAAACATCCAGATCATGCATTTCAAAGGTCCACTATCAAAAGGATTATGAAAGATAGCTTTTTAGCTCCTGTGCCCCCCCTGACAACCCAAATCCTTTTATTTGTCTCCCTGTGCGCTTAAGAGATTTGAGCTCATGTTTGTTGTCCCTCCCCTTGTGTCACAGTTCTCACACTGTCCTGCGGCCGAAGGCAGACCACCTTCTAAGAGCGGCCCTAAGCCTCTGCCATCCCCACCCGGACAAGATAGCATGGCCGCCATTGAAGTGTAGGCAGATTAAGGAGAGTCTTAATGCCCCACAAAGACTTCACCCACTTAAAGATAATCTGAAAGTAATAGAGCAGGCTGGGATTAATTGTAGAACAATGCTGGTGGTGTCCCTGTGAAGGTGCTAAGTCCCCCTCAGGCGTCTTTGATGTTCCCTTTAGCCCTCGGCCTTTCCCTGTCCTGCAGAGGTGGATCCAGAGATAGCGTACCTACACTCATGAGAACCAAGGCTTCCAAACCTGGAGTTTTTAGTTTGTTATCTGGATGTCCTTAGAGTGGCAGCGTGGACGGCTGCCGTGTCTCGAGCTCCTCTCCAACTTTGCATTTCTACGGTTTTATTTCAGTGTTTGTTTATATTTTTAAACGTGTTTTTTTGTTTAATGTCTTATATATTATGTTGTTGGAGGAGCCTGGGACTTCAGTACTTCATCATATCATCATGTTTCGTATGTCAAATGTTACAAGTAACCTAACTGAGTGTCAGATATATATAGTTGAGTAAACAAATCTAGAAGCATCACATTTAAATACTCAAGTAAAGAACCACTTACTTATGTAAAATAAGTATTTGAGTAAATGCACTTAGTTAGGCTACATTTAACCACTTTCTACAAACACTACTTTCTTTTCACTATAAGGTTAACATGGTAGCTTAATTCAGGCAGATATTGGCAAAATGTGTAAACTAAAAAACGAAATTTACAAACTGGAATTGTTTCTGTCTTATATTGTAAGATGGTGAATGGACTTATTGAGCGCTTAGCAAGTGAACAAAAGCATGCATTTGCAGGGACTTCCTGTGAAGCTGAACATTTATTTTGGGATACAGATTTCTCTGTAAGGAAGACATCGAGCTACTGTGAAAAAAGCCTTTGAATCTTGAGAAGTTAAGTGTACCAAAAATCACATGTTTGACCAGGACTGAAGGGATTACTCTTCATCCCGGGAGGACTTAAGTGTTTCCTGCTCTGACCAAATGTTTGTTGGGATCAGGTGGTTCAAACAGCCGTTTAGAAAGGTTGCTTCAAAGTGAACACAGTACAGAACCATAATCACAAAACTGCCTTTTTTCACCGAAAGAACATCGCCCTCCCCCCTCTCCTTCACCGCCCCTGAAACTCTCATCCATGCCTTCATTACATCCAGACGTAGTTACTGCAGCAGCATTCTTTTTAGTTCACCTGCAAGCATCCTCCAGAAACTACGTCCTTAACTCTGTCTGCGCGCTCACTTCCACCCGACCTGACCACATCCCCCCTAGCCAATCAAACACCAGATTGACTTCAAGATATAGAGGCGAAGTCCCTCCCCTTCCGGTGGACCTCCATGGGACCTTATTTCTGAAAAAGAATGTATTGAAGTCAATGGAGAGAGAAAGATTATCTTTCGATCCCGTTTGAATTGTGCCACGAATTACACATATGATGTTTGTCAATTTAAAAGATAATTTTGCAAGTCAAAAAATAAAAATGTGTCGTAAAACTGTGAAGTAACACATTTGTTTGTGTGAAGCCGCCCAATGAACTACATCTCCCGTCTCGCACCACACACCAAGACGGCCGTCACGTTGGCACATTTCACTTCTTTCTTTCAGAATGAGGTGAAAAGTATTAAAAGAGGTGAAAATCACTCCAAGTCTGGGCATGTTGAGAGCTGTACATACACACAAGTGGAGTTAGTCGGTTCGTAAGAGCCAGCATGCGGGACCGGGATTCTGGGATTTGTAGTCATTCTAGTTGCGTATTTTTCATAGTCTTATATTTCAACAGTTTTACGACAAACTGTGACTTTTTTGACATGGAAATGATTATTTAAGATTGACAAACATCATATGTGTAATTCGTGGCACAATTCAAACGGGATCGAGAGATAATCTTTCTCTCTCCATCGACTTCAATGCATACTTTTTCAGAAACAAGATCCCATGGGGGTCCCACCGGAAGGGGAGGGACTTCGCCTCTCTATTACTCACCACCCACAAAGCCTTCAACAAGTCCATCACATTCAAAGTGCCAACAAAGTTTCCATCAATCAATCAAAGTTCATTTATACAGCCCAATATCACACATTTGTCTCAGAGGGCTTTAGAGTTTGTACAGAATAGACCCTCACATCGGACAAGGAAAAACCTCCAAACCTCCAAAGGAACGTGTAGTAGATGTCGTGTCGAAATTAAAAAGATAATACATTAACAACATAGACACTCTCACAAGCTTCAAAAAAGCCCTTAAAACTCACCTGTTCACTCGTGCTTTCAACCTGAAGTCCTCTAGCCCACCCCCCTTTTTGACTTAGCTGTTACGAAGCTGCTTGATTTGTTCTTGTATTAAAGAGTCTTCAAGCTGTGTGAAAAGCGCTCAATAAATATGATGTATAATTATTAGAACACATCTCACCTAAGTTAAAAACCTCTTACTCCAATTCAATTCAAAGGAGCTTTATTGGCATGACCGTATGAACAACATAGCATTGCCAAAGCCTGTTGTACAAGTTACTACGACAACAAAAAACCACTATCCCTTTTCTAACTCTTTCTCTCCATTTCCTTCTCTCCTCGTGACGTGGACCCCGTTTCCCGCTGGGACCGACTTCCTCTGCCACACAGTTTGTAAGTACATCATTCTCCCATCACTCTCTCTCTGCCTTCCTCCACATCAAGTGTCACAGGTCATTGTTGAAGTGAGCGTCTCTCTCTGGCCACCACTTCCCTCGGTGGGGACTGGTGGGACGTCCTGAGTGATTGGACAGGTGGAGGCACCCCCCCCGCGGGCAGGAAGAGGAACGAGCAGCGCAGGAAGGGAAGACGCTGCATCCTGTCCGTCCTCGTCCATCACCCCCGCCCACCGGGAGACCCGCCGAGCCGCCTGTCAAACGGCCCTTAGGTCAATCTGTCTTAACGTGTGACAGGGGACGGACAAAAGAGATGGAGATACTCCAGCCAGACGGCATCCATCACAATCTGTCTCTCTAGACGCCTGACACGCAGAGCTGGAGCTACCCAGCGCTGCCTTCAGGGGACACAAGCAGACATGTCCCTCTGGCCAGCTGTTGGACAGGCTTGTTGTGCAACGATTAGCACAATTAGCGTCGTAGCCTCTAAACACAAAAGGACCTGTGTGTCTCGTGTTTGAACATCGTTGCATTCGAGTCGCAGACATCTGTTTCTGTGCTAAATAAACGGACGCTGATGTCGTTTAACAACGCTTACAGCTGGGGCGAGGGCACTTGCAGACTCCTTGAAGATGTTTTTAACTTTCGGGTTGAAAAAAGTATTCCTTCTGTCCCCAAAGAAACCCCCAACATGCTTCTGGTTAATACTAAAACAAAGACATTGGGTCATTTCAAAGTGCTTTTTAGTTTGAATATTAGGGGAAAGTTAACATATCGTTCTACACATATAGTTTGAAAAGCCTTTGAGGATTTTGGATACACTTGTAGAAGTTTGTTTAATGACTTTCTGCGTTTTTCAAAGATCGCCAGTGCAGATGTTTTGAGTGAATTAGATGTAATGCTAACACAGGCTATCCATACATTCTGTGTCAGCAAACACTCTCCAAATCAAACTATGCTAGCTATTAGCAGGGTTCGTACGGGTGCTGGAAATCCTTGAAAAAGTGCTTGAATTTGGGATAAAGTGCTTGAAATTGTAAATGCTTTACTTCGCTTTTTAGATTAAAAGAAAAAAAAGAAGTCGGAGCGAGCTTAATTGCTTCGCTTTTACATAAAACAGCTCCGCTCCGGCCTTCCCGCTAACATCGGATTTAATGTGAGGTAGGGAAATAATCATTTGAGTATAAGTACGTGTATATAAATATGTAATTTACAACAGCTGTAAGATGCTTGAAAAGCTTGAAAATGCACCTTGAAAAGTGCTTGAATTTGACTTTGGAAAAGGTGTAAGAACCCTGTATTAGGGCTGAACGATATACCGTGTCATGGCGATAACCGCGATATGCGCATGCGCGATATTCACATCACAGGGACGTGCGATTTTGCTGCTGCTATTTGCACAAAAAAGGTTTTAATTGTGGAATAAAAAGTTAAATGACCTATTTTGTCACGTATGTTAATTCCCTAATGTGATAATGAAGCTTCCTATAGTTTAATGTAATACGTTTAATCTCTTGGATCCCTTCTAGACACCACTCTTCTTCATTCACAGACGAACCCCCTTATTTGAGGGGAAGCAACCTGCATTATCATGACATGTTAGATCATGACTTAAGGTATGATGAGTCAACCAGTTAAGATCCAGACGTCCGTGACTAAAATCCTTCATCCGGTTAAATATAGTTAAAAAAAACGCAATATATATCACAGGGGGAAAGAATATCGCAATGTCAGTTTTTTTCAATATCGTGCAGCCCTACTAGCTATGCTATAAAAGCCTGGACTGTTTTTAACACATTTAGTTTGTCTGACTTTAACGGCCCGTCCACACTACAGCTTCAAAAAAATCTTGGAGCTGGGCGTGTCTGAAGCTTGGGGATTTTATTTGAGCACCGCAACCAACAACCAATCACATGAATGTCCCGCCCCCGACATACAAAGCAATAGCAATGTTAAAACTACGTAAACTGGATATAAAATCCCCAAACAGGCGAAAGCCTACCAGTTTCACCCACTGTCTCTGCCACCTCCCCCCATGCCTGGTTCCTCCGGTTGTATCCCGGTAAGTTAATAGGGACTGGTCATAAAGAACCAGGTGATTTGCTACGGCGATAATTAGTTTCTCCTCCATCTGTTTTTGAAATATAGAAATGAACGGCGGGATATCTCTCCCAGCTTAGACGCGGTTTGATTGGCTAGGGCTTGAGCTGTCAGATTTTCAGAAACGGGATTTGATTGGCTGGCGCTGGCTTCTCCGGCTCGCTATGCTACCCACAATTCAGTTCGGCGAAAAGCGAGGCAACGTGACGTCACCCCCATTCAAAGTGAATGGGCAGACGCGTTGGAAGCCGTTTTTGAAGCTGTCGAAGCTGTAGTGTGGACGGGCCGTAAAACCCAGACAGAAAGATTTTTCGTAAGGATACAAATTCAAAAAACGTAATGGGTAAAAAGACGTGTTTGAATTTTTCCATATATATAAATACTTTTATTTTTATTTTACACATTTGATTCATAATAACATTTAGATGGAAACCCCTATCTTAACAAAATGTGTATTATCTCCTCAACTCAGAAAATAAAAGACATCAATCAATGTGGTTATACGGTTTGCATCCACCCAGTCAGCGTGTAACTAAGCGGTTACCGTGTGAGTCCCTGTGTTAAGGGTCAGACTCAGAAACACTGGAGGCAGTAACTCAAACATCTGCATCGACGCTGGGCTTTCACCTGCTGATAGCCCATAATTACACAGCTTAAAGGGTGTAGGAGAGGCTGCGGAGATCACAGCTCCACTCCAACAGGTGGATGTGGTTTGCGCGTGTGTTTTCACCGTGTGCTCCGACATACATCTGTCTATTATTCCCACACACACCTTAGCGTGCGGGTGTATCTCTTGAGTGTTGGGGCCCGTGTTTCCTGACGTGTGCTGACAGTAGTGCTGATGTCTGGGTGGGTCTCCGCTCTGCAGGTCACACTAACATCATCAATCTTCCCCCCGCTGACAGGCCCCCCAACCGTGGGCACAGGGCTGTGTTGTTTTGTAATTAGGCTCTGTTAGATGGCAGGAAACCATCTCTCCATCCCTCCTTCTCCCCATCCCTCCATCCGTCCACTCCCCTCCGTGCACAGCTGGCCCTCTGCACTCACACGGCCAATAGGAGGCTGCGCTGCTTAGACAACTTGTAATGATGATACAGCAATTACCATGCCTGCAGAATATTGTAGGAGAAGTGTGTTTTTGAAACGACTCCTTTCTTCTGTCTGCACACAGACGGCTCTGCACTGGGCCGCCAAGCATGGCAACCAGGACATGGCGGCTCTGGTGGCTAACGCAGGCGCTGACGTCAACACCAAATCAGTGAGTCGAATTTGAGATTTATTTTAAAGGGGCACTCCTGAAATATAGTATTGGACATTGAAGGCTACATTTAAATTTAAATTGCAAAGACTGAAGTTACCGTACTGCCGTTTAATACATTAGTTTTTTTCCGCAGAGATGAAATTCAAGCCAAGATATCAAAACATTTAGTCACACCGGTCAAGCTCCAAAAAACCTATATCCTACATTTCCCACAATGCAACTTGGTATTTTTCAAATAGAGCCATTCGGTCACATACCTGCCTCTGCTCCACTAGCTTCTGCAATCTCTCATTAAGCATATATTTTATCAACTACAACGTGTAAGCGTGCAGAAAACTACAAATCCCATGAAGATTTACCAGCACAGATACTGTTCATTTTTAACAATTTACTTTTGAAGTCATTTGTTTTGCTTTCCAAAAACTCTTACAGCGTTCAGTCACCTCATATGGCCAATATACTTGTCTCTTATCGACGTGTAACATACATTCATACTGAAAAGATTAATACTATTAACCTTTATTTAGCAAACAAGAAATCTGATTATTATGTCACACATAATAATCTTGACATATAAACTAGCTATGGGTCAAACGTGTGGTCGCTATACAATTATTATTATTATTATTATTATTATGAACTAAAAAGAAATAGTGAAATAGTATCTGGTTAAAGATGAATGGATTTGATATCCTCTAGGGCAGGGGTGTCAAACTCAAGGCCCGGGGGCCAGATCCGGCCCGCGACTTCATTTTATGCGGCCCCACAAGAGATTGCAAAAAATATAATATGTTTATTATACGGTTACATACCAATTTACAGAAGCACCCATAAACTACATGTCCCACAATGCATCTCAAATATGCATTTTCTTCTCAAAATATGACTTTTTTCTTAGAATTTGACCTTTTTTTTACCTTTTCTCAAAATGTTACTTTTTCTTTTCAAATGTCACTTATTCTTTTTGATTTTGACTTTTTCTCCAGAATGTTGCTTTTCTTTTAAAATCATTTTGTGACATTCTCACTGAAGAGACTTGCAATTATTTGCTCTAGACTTCTGCTTTCAGACTTAGTTAATTATGAAGTTATTACCCTATCAGAGGCAATAATGTAATATAATACATTATTTTATATATATTAAATATTTATATATGTATTTTTATATAGTCTTGAAGTTACAACCGGCCCTTTGAGTGCAACCATAATGCGAATGTGGCCCGTGATGAAATTGAGTTTGACACCCCTGCTCTAGGGCTTATGGGAAATAGAGTTAATTAAATGCTGCAAAAAGCTGAAGTAGTAGAAGTTGACATATTTCAAGGCTCTATGACTAGAACGTTTTATTATTTGTATAATTAAAATATCATTTGGATTTGCTTATGTTTCACACTTTATGCCAAACTTTGCTTTTTACTTTTTTGCATGTACTTATAGGTCTCACATTTCAGAACTTTAGCACTCTGTGACAAGTGAACTGAACTCAAATCAGTGGAGAGCCCCTTTAAGGTCAAATGAAATGTACTGTTCCCTATCACTGATGAACTCCTTCTTTCTTCTGTCTGCAGCATGTGAGTATCCGGGTTAATCAGGAGGTGGTGGTATGTACAGTAAGCCGCCTCCTCCTCCTCCTCCTCCTCCTCCTCCTCCTCCTCCTCCTCCTCCCCCCCCCCCCCTCCTCCTCCTCCTCCTCCTCCTCCTCCTCAGTGATGTAATGCTAAAAGCTCCAGCTGTGTAAATGTATCCCAGCTCGTGTTGTGGGGAGTACTCCGCTAATAAATCAAGTCATGTCATGTTAATTGTTTCCCAAAACAGTGCGTCTCCGTGCCAGCGTGCACAACTCTGCACTTTGCAGCGAATTACCAAGCACTTATGTTTTTATCATTATCTTATGTTTCCATAACCTTTGCTAATTTGTATATTTCTTTCCACGCTGTTTTCATTGGCTGCCTTCGGGCCTGGGAACCTCTAGGGGGTAGGTACTAAACTCTTCCAGCACGTTGCCACAGCAACAACCCGTGAACTCACAAATACAAATGTCATGTCTTTCATGTGAAAATGATTTCATCACCATTATCTTAAAGAAAAGAGACAATACATATTTTGCAAGCTTTTCCATTGTGTTGTTTTTGTTCTGCAGGGTTACACACCTTTACACATCGCAGCGTTACACGGTCATCGGCACATCCTAGACCTGCTCATCGTGACGTACGGTAAGTTTTATTTTGACACAGCAATTTAATAGCAATGTTGCACAAGCCCCAAGTGCTTCAAATTGAGATGAATTAAATAATTTGAGTTACTATATGAACAATCCTTATGTTGCATATCTTAAATGAACATGATAAAACAATGTAAGCATCTTTATTCAACCCTAGTCTAAAGTAAAACTACGATGATGCAACATAAGTACAGTTTTTTTTTAAGTCAATTTATTGAACATGTCAGAAACAAAAACATACAACAATAATATATATTCTCTTTTTTTTTCTCCCTCAAATTAATAATTATAGCAAAGTACAAAAAAATAATAATAAAAAAATAAAATTAAAAAAACAATAATTCTCAAATAGTCTCTGTCGTGTTCAACAGGGGCAAGAAGAAGCTTAAAAAACGTTTCTGGTCCTCCCCCCTCTAGCATATATTTTTCTTATAAAATATTAGGTCATCGTCATCAGCGACATGTTTGCTTTTAGTTTTTTTTACAAAACAATCAGAAAGAAATTACTTTTACAAGAAATAACAACAAAAGGGATTTTACAGGTCCTGTTCATAACCATTCATGATTTGGCTCCTAAATAATACTTTCAGTTCAGATAGACTTGTACAATATGTCAGTGCATCATTACAGTTATTCCACAGACTAACACCTTTTGATGAGATGCAAGGAAGTTTGGCATTTGTTCGTACGGGTGGTTTTCTGAAAATGCAGTTTCCTCTCAACATGTGCATGCTTTCTCTCCGTTCATCAGTCTGACAGGAGTGCGTGAGTCTCTGTGGGTCATGGGCTGTTTCTTAAAGCTTGAAGTGTCAGTAAATTAGCCTCCCTGAGTCCCCTTGGTTAACAGACTTCTTCTTCTCTTTTCGCTCTGATCAGGAGCCAAAGAAAACTTAAGGGACTACAGCGGCCATCTTGCCGGCCATTATCTGAACATCAAAGAACCCGAGGGTCCGGAGGAAGAGTGCGAGCTGCGTGAGTGCCCCGTCATTTTGCTACGACAATTACATGATCGAAAATAGCTTTTAATATTATTAAATGGTACAGGGGTGTCAAACTCAAGGCCCGGGGGCCAAATCCGGCCCGCGACTTCATTTTCTGTGGCCCCATGAGAGCTTGCAAAAAATATAATATGTTTATTATAGGGTTACATTCTACTTCAGAAGCCCGTTGCCCATGAACTACATGTCCCACAATGCATCTCAAATTTGACTTTTTTCTCAGAATTTGACTTTTTCTCAGATTTAGATTTTTTCCCCCAAATTTGCCTTTTTTTCCCTCAAAATTTAACTTTTTTTTTTCCAGAATGTGGCTTTTCTTTTTAAATCATTTTGTGACATTCTCACTGAAGAGACTTGCAATTATTTGCCCCAGACTTCTGCTTTCAGACGTAGTTAATTATGAAGTTATTACCCTATCTGTTAATAATCCAATGCAGAGGCAATAATGTAATATAATACATTATTTTATATATAT
>CALSBZ010010703.1:393790-428453 GCA_943591055.1 Gobionotothen gibberifrons
TGTGTGTGTGTGTGTGTGTGTGTGTGTGTGTGTGTGTGTCATAGAGAAGTTTCCATCCAAAGCCCTCGTCTGCAGACAATTCTGTTTTCCACCGTCGCAACACAAACACACACACACACACACACACACACACACACACACACACACACACACACACACACTATTAGCATCTGTTATCTCACAATTATCATATACATTAGTCAACACCTGTTTCACTTAACCTGCTTTAATTAGGGCCATTGAAACGTTGCGCTGCACTCAAAACAAAACCATCCGACATGTAAAGGACAGCTTGTTATGGTTCACTCAATGACATTTACAAATAAAAAGGTATAGCTGCAGGCTTGGTGGTAGATGTTATGGTTACATTAATCGTGTTAACTATTCAGTGGAACAACTTCGAGAAGTTTTGGAGACTGCCACAAACTTGCTTGGCGAAATTTGTATGCAAATGTGCGTAAACGTTTTTTTTTGTGTTTCTTCGCGTATACTTCATAGTTATTGGAATGGTTAATTAGATTCACAATAACTACAGATCTGTAGGTGATGAAGTGTGAGAGGCAGCAGACTGGCGGGATGTTGTTAACTGAGTTCAGAGTTTTTCTTAGCTCTGCAAATTGGTGCTAGACGTGCCAAAGTGTTAACTTCGTCATTTAAACGACATCAAACATGGTGTGAGTGGTGTGTTGCGACAACTAAATAAAAATGTAATCAACAGAATAATGGATTTTAATATAGGAAAACATCAAGTCCCCATAAGATTGGCTTAGTATTTAAACTTGTAGTTATCGGTGGGCTGGGAAATGAAAAAACGTTTTATTTTGTGCTGTTAGAAAAGAACGAGGTAAACCTAAAGACCTTTTCTATAAAAAAAACTATAAGATGTTTAAGATGTTTTTACGTGAAGTTAGTTGTTAATGTTCCTTCTTTATTCCTTAGTAAAGCTTGCATTTGAATTGAAACTTCTTCTAAAAAAGTCTCTGTGGTGCGATAAGTACCACATGTTTAGCCTCTCCGCGAAAACGCTAAAAGGAACAGCGGAGGGCTTCTTTGATGGGATTTGTTGCCAGTGAAAGCTGTGGGTCTTTTGAACGGAGCTGTCAGTCACTACCAGTGGGACCTCCCCCCTTCCTCCCCCCGTCCTCCCCCCTGCAAACACACGCTGGCAGCTGGCTTGATATAAATAGATCCAGGAGGCTAGTTGCCACTCAAACTCAAATAGCAGGGACGCAGGAAAGATGCCCGCATCGCAAAGTGGAATTGGCAGCTTTTTCTTGGAGAGGAACATCAGCATGCCGACTGGATATCAGATCCTGGGTCTGCAGCAGCAGCAGGCTCAGCACCTGGCCGCCATGGCAGCTGGGATTCCTCTAACTTACTCAGGACTACAGGGATACAACTTCATCCCCTACCCGCACCACAGGCACATCACACACATGGTGAGTTGAGAAAGCATTCAAAAATATATAAAGTAGAGTCATAACAACTTAGTTTTAACAAAAACGTGCGTAAAATCAGATTTTTACGCTGAACCAGCATTTTTCCGAAAAAGCTTCTTCAAGATTCTATTGTTGTGAAATGTTAGAAATTAAACACTTTTTTTCTCCGCATGATCATGCATTCCCTATATTATGGTGTCAAACGTCACTCATTAAAGTCAATAGACGCCACATCCGCGCGTAATTACGCATCAAGACTCCTTTCCTCGTCCTTACGTTCCTTCTCTCTGTTTTCCAGAACAACGGGTTCGACTTGAAGGCCGCTTCTCCATACCACCCCGCTCTCCTGGCTCGTGGGGGGGCTTTCTACTCTCCGTACCGCCCCGGAGCAGCCGAGGATCCCGGGAGAGTCGCCAAAGTGGCCACAAGAGAGAGCACCGGGGCGCTGAAGGCCTGGCTGAACGAGCACTTGAAAAACCCGTACCCCACTAAAGGCGAGAAGATCATGCTCGCCATCATCACCAAGATGAGCCTCACGCAGGTCTCCACCTGGTTCGCTAACGCACGGCGGCGCCTGAAGAAGGAGAACCGGGTGAGCTGGGCGTGTAATAAGGGGAAATCAGACGAGGAGGAGGAGGATGATGAGCTGGAGGGAGAGAGCGACGATGCGGATAGTTCAATGCAGAACCTGGAGGAGGAAGAGGCTCAGATCGAGCCTGCAGACACCGAGGAGAAGCTGTTGGAGAGCCCGGCCTCTGTGGACGCGCGTCTGGAGCCAAGCAGCGAGCAGGAAGACAGGAGAGAACTTGCACTTGTCAAGAAAGTTGAGAAAAGTGACTCTGATCACACGATATCCGCTTTGGAGAGTAAAGAAATCAGCCAGAAACCCAAAATCTGGTCTTTAGCTGAGACCGCCACCTCGGAGACTGTGAAGAAACCACTGGACAGTTTTTACAACCCGGCAGGAAAACTGTGGGCAGAGTGGGCTTCAAGAAACGGGCTGTTTGTTCCGTCATGCTACAACACTCATGAAGTTGTCTAAGAAAGTATTTAGACACACATTAAGAGACATTTGTCCACCTCCTATTGCACTTTAAACTTTCAAACCTCAGGGATTTGGTCGCTTATTCCTGAAGTTTGCAGTGAAATGAAATTAATCTGCTCTGAGACCAAAGATTACACATGTTATTGTAAATAAATGTAGATGTATTTTTCCACAACAAAAATGTAAATTAAATGTCCTTTGTCTATTCATGAAGAAATATTTTTGATTAAATAAAATTCAGCTTCTAGTGAAATTCTGACGTGTGTTTCTGGTGATTTTGCAATGATTGAAAAACTCACTTGCAGCTTTCATTCCTTCTTTTACATAAACAGTGATGATCAAATATGAAACTACATTTTTTTACATGTAATTTGTGTCAATGGTTTCGCACAGAAGGTTGCATTTTCTTTAAGATCAATTTAAATTCGCATGTAAAATTAAAATAACAATGATTGGGATTATTTATGTAAATCGGAAAGAGTTTTTGCCTTAATATGCACATCAAACCAAAGTATTTTAATCTTCTCAAATAGGTTTAAATCCCTGATTACTTTGAACCTCACATTTTATTTAAATGATCGTGTTACCCTACTTGATGTATTTATTTCAGCCATTTTATTCACAGTTATTCTACAATTGATTTTAGATTAGGCAGCAGCAGCAGCAGGTTCACAGGTCTTTTAAAGTCTTTGTAAAATGTTGGCAGCTCATTCTTCTTCACTATCAATCGCACATGTGGGTTTCATGTAAATTCAAAGGGTTGTACCTCCAATAATCCGGGGATAATGAGAAAGCCCCTGGGAGCGCTGCTGCACCTCTCCATGCAAATCCCTACAAACAGGAACACACAGAGGACAGATTAGCTCTCATTTGAGCCTCTTCTCTCCCAGGAAACAGATGAATAATAGAATATCATGTAATGAAAGCTCAACATGTTAAGAGTTAGGCCTAATGATGAAACGTTTCCCTTTAAATGTGATATTAACAGTTTTAGCCTGCTTAATGAACCCCTTTTCTACTCGTTATATTTACATCTTCAGTTAAAATATCATTGAGGAGCAGTGGTTTAAAGTAACCAAGTACATTTACATAGTACTGTACTTAAGTAACACTTTGAGGTACTTGTACTTGAGTATTATGTTATGCTACTTTGTACTTCTACTCCACTACAATTCAGAGGTAACATCGTGTACTTTTACTCCACTACATTTATTTAATAACTTAAATTACTTTGCCGATTTGGATTAATGATGTGAAATAGAATCAGCACTTAAATCAGACTTTACTTAAACCTGGAGTAAATTCATAAGCTACCCTGCAGTATACAAAGTCATTCAAACTAGCTGCACCTTTAATAACACTTTAATGATCATTAATTATTATCGAAACATATAATATATTATTGGGAAATGGGCCACTTTGCATAACCAGTACTTAGTAACTTTTAGTACTTTAGGTTTATTTTGATGCCAATACGTTTCTACTTTACTTGAGTAACATTTTTATTGCAGACTTTTAGTATTCCTACACTCTGGTATTTCTACGTTTACTTAAGTACCAGATCTGAGTACTTCTCCCACCTCTGTTGAGCAGTGGGGTAAAGTAATACAAGGTAATAACACACTAAGAGTTCAACTTTAATAAAGTGAAGCTGTAGCACCACCCTGAGGACATCAGATGTAACTACAGCAGCATTTATTCAACCGCACTAGGCCTTTGTAAACTATATTTCCAAAGTGTTATAATTAAGTCAAACGAGGACACACATATAAAGTAAACAAATGTTAAGTTTCAGCGTGACTTACAGTTTCCGAGGATGTAATTTCCCCCAAGTCCATCACGAATAAACATCACAAAATCCGTTTAGAAAGAATGGACGCTGAAAACAACTCAAAAACCTGCTCGAAAATCTGTACATTTTAAAGTTGAATACTGTATCAAAGGAATCCGGTAATAGTTGACCGTAAATAAATGACTTCGGTGCTTACAGCAACAGCTTGCAGATAATTCGGTATAGTTTTAATTTAGCATTATTTCGAACTTCACACACATTTAGGCAAAAAGGATTGGGCTCAAGGTGTCGCACATAGAATTAGCATAGGCTACAGGCTATATCACCACAAGGCATTATGGGATTTATTTTAAGACCCCATTCATAAGACAGACTACTGATAGTGTAAAACATTTTACACATTTTGAATGCAAGTAAAAAGCTTAAATAAACATGCCGATTCAATGCACAAGTATTACCATAATAAGTTGTGCAATTTTGAATTTACAAATAAGCGGATAACATCACAATATAAAGACAGAGAAATGACGACCAAACTTAAAAAAATGGCTACTTTGTTAATTAAAATACTGTAGTGTGCCACACTTTTAGTATTTTGACACTAAAATGTAATAATGTCAACACATTACAAGTTATTTCTAACACTAAAGGCAACTATATACATATTAAGAAGAGGAGAGAATTATGTACAAACGGGGCAACAATGCTCAACAATCCTAACTTCAAATAATCAACTATTCTCTGAGTTCAGCAGCGGCGGATCGCCTGTCAATGTGTGTGGTTGTGATTCCTGTCGGGAGAGTTTTGACGAGATCCCAATGTCTTGAGTCACAACGTTTCCGTTATCAGAGAAAAGGGCATCCTCGTAGCTCGGATGATCCTCGTTTTCCTCGGGCACTGCAGCGCCCTCCTCCTGCGGGTGGGACAGCAGCTCTTCCTCTGCAGTCGGCTGTGTCATGTCAACTTTGGTCTCTCTCAGCAGCTCCCTATTTTCTCCCCAACACGATTGAAAACAGCCCTACAAGAGTAAAATGTTGTTTAATAAAGGATATTACACAACAATCAACAGCTTGTATATCTCAGTGCGTATAAATCCTCCCTAATAATCAGATTACTCCAATTTCAAAAGAATAGAAAACCTGTTTGCAGGTTAATTGATTAGAAAATAGCTGTACATTTCCAGCTAGATCTGTTCTGCAGTACCCTGTGTACCCTAAATTAAAATAATAGTTTGACTACTTTGGACTGATTAGCTTTCTTTTTGAGAGCTGTATTAGAAGAATAATACCACTCATGTCTGTATGCAAAATATGAAGCTAGTATAGGGTATATGCAGGAATCCTGAAGTCAGATGTAAGACCTTTTAAGACCCTTTCCATACCTTTTAAGGCCTCATCGCCACTTGGAGTTCTAACCGGTTACCTTGGCGACACACTTTACCTCACATTTACTATTTACAGTATTGATTGTCCTTCCTCCTTATCTTCCAACCATTTGGACGCAGACTTGCATTTCCCCATAACCATGTTGCTTAGCAACCGGCGTAAACGGACCTTCGCGCGCTATCAAGCAGTGAGCGTGCGATGTCCTGTTCAGATGACGTCAAATCCAACGGGATGCCATAAATAAACTACACAGAATCACACTACACACCTACGCAATGATTGCATTCAGGCAGACTGTAGAATACAACCTCTTTGGACCATTTATATACTTATTGAAAACAAGATACAAAATGTAATACCTTGGGAAATGCCGTTTAATACTTTTTAATAGCCTTAATTTTCGCTAAATTGATTTATCAACTTTTAATACTTTTTAAGACCCCGCCGACACCCTGTAGATGTAAAACAGATAGCCTGGCTCTGTCTAAAGTTAAAAAAGAGCCCAACTTGCATTTTCTTTTTTCAGATTAAACAAATTACCCATCGCATGTTAATAAATCAGGTTCATGTTCACCGTGTCTTATGTCTGTTTGTTTGTTTATTTAAAGGACAGTGCACATTGATCAACATGGCTATAAACGTGCCAGCGTTAGCCAGCAGGCACATTTTCAACTGTTGTCCAAGATGTTATAATAACCATAACAAAGCTCAACTAAACTATTGTTAAGATAAACTATGCGAGGAGCTTCATATTTAGCATACAGATATTAAAGTGGTATTAAGCTTCCAATTCAACCATCCTCAAGAAGGCAAACTGGCATACTGTAAGATGCCAAACCTTCTCCTAAATGGAGCTAATCAAAAGACAAGTGTGGAAGTGACATGATATACAAAAAAAAGACACATGACACTGAACAGTCAATTGTCTTTTTGAGAGTGCAATAAGAATATTTCTGGTTTCTTCGGTAACTAGCAAGATAGAATTCACATTTACCTTTACCTTTCCTCTTGCATCACCTCGTTGACCTAACAGAAGGGAAACAAAACGAGAGTTGAGCACCTTCAGGACCTTACAGAGAACTCCTTAAACAACAGAACATTAAGTGCCTTACGTACCTTTATAAATATAAAGCGCAACTCCAAGTGCAGCGAGAAGCACTACAGGAACAACAACACCGATCACAATGGGATGCTTCCGACTTGCCTCTGCAATACAAAACAAGAGAACCATTAACCAGATATCAGGCCTTTCACACACAATTCACAATTTCTCATTGCATATAATACTGGATAATTCGATATTTGAGAAAAATATGGGCATTTATGAAGACAAATAGTCTTTTATACAGAAAATAGATCTCCTCCACAACAGGAAATGGGTTACCTTCATGTATATCACATTTGCATTTCATCAGAGGAAGCCCACATGCGGTTGTGAACATGTTCAGGAAGTCAATACATACTTTTTGTATTCTATAACAATGAAATTACAGTGGCGTGTTCACACCAAAGTAGTGTAACCATAGGTGAACTGTGTTAATCCCACACTTAAAACCACAGGTTTATGAGATCTAACATCTCGTCGCCTACATGGTGTCGTTTTGAGCAAGTCACCGCTAACCACACAGCTGCAGATGGTAAGAGAGCTGAAGGTAAGAAACCATTACAATTCACCAGCCCACTCAAAAACTCACCACAGATGTTGTCAGATACGTCTGTTCCACTTTGTTTAATATGGTTTCCACTCTCACATCTGTAAAGAAGGTCACAATGTTAAAAGGATCATTCCTGGCTTCTCATTGTGACTGAAAGATTCAGGTGATTATTTGCCCAAATTTCACTTCTATATTTCACAAGCATTACTGAAAGCTTCAGTGAATTGGGAACTCCTATCGTGAGAGCAACTTATAAAAGGTGCTAGCAGCATCTTCAGCACATTTCAATACATAATAGCCCCAGTTTACAAATGTGTTTAATATTCTTCATCACGGAAATCCCCCACAAAACCACGATATCTTCTCAGAAATGTTCAAATGTGGTATGTAAACAAAATTGAGTGTTTACTTGCAGGATGTTTTGAGAAATGTGTGTTCTTACAAAGAGTTACAGAGAGAATAGCCACTCTCACATTATGGCCTGTAAATGTATGGCTAGCTGCTGGTTAGCTTAGCTTAGCATTAAAACAAAATCCACTTATCCCCCTTTTTTAAACAAACTAATTATTTTTGTTGAAACAATAATGACACAGATTTACATCCTGGTCTATTTTATGGCCTGCTACTTTCTGTAGATTCACATTTAACAGACATATTTAGAGAGATATAACTTGTTTCATTAACAAGTGTACTTTCCAATATTTCCTATAATAGTGAACTAACTATATTCAGATTAAATATTAATTTGAAGAAGCCAATAACCAGACAAAACTGAAGAGAGGAAAAATAACTTCCTTGTTAATGTTTATCTCTGAATCAGCCTGTAAGAAAATGTGCTCTAACAAAGGCTTGTTTGCCTAACCCAGGGGTCGGCAACCTTTTTGATATGAAGTGCCATTTTTTGTATTAGCGTGCCGACGATCGGGGGGCAGTTGAACTGTCAACAGGAGGGCGGGGGAGCCTCGCTGCGGGGAAACAGTGTGTGGACCTGTCAGTGCAACTTACATGACACCGAATTTAACAAACACATTTAAATAATTGGTTTGAACGGCATAATAATAAGGACGATCGTCCGTTCTGTGATTCTCCAGAACACACAGATGGCCAGTCCGCCCCTGTGTAGCATGTTCATTTGATGAGAGATGAGCAGATCGCCACTGGGCTTTCAACTAAAGACACAGCCACGCAAAAACTGCGGCATTTGTACAGCTCCTTATGGGTACTGCAATTTGTGAAGTGTGGTGAAACGATCGACCCTGCACCACGGAGGAAAGCGGCAAAAAGTCGCCTCGAGTTAAAGAGAGCGGGGCTGCGTTGCGTCCATGGCTTCCTTCTGCAGGTAACGGGGAGACGCGCTCTGGCGGCGTTCAGGATCCGAAAATACAATTTAAATATTTTGCACACTTATTCCACTTATTCATAGTGTGCCACTGGTTATGGTGCCGCGTGCCACCATGCCAGGGGTTGCCGACCCCTGGTCTAACCCCACAAAGCCAAATATGAATGAGCAAGTGGAGGTTTAAGCTGGGAGATTTGTTTGTGGAATTGGAGTTAATTGACTTACTCTGTCCATTGCTTACAGGGACCATCCCAAGAGCTGTCATTGGAAAATGTGCCTTCTGGGCATTTCTGACAAGCCGTGTCCTGCGTATGGTTGCCTGAAAGCAGAAAGTGATAGATTTAGTACATAACAAAAACAGTGCTGATCTTTTTATATATTCAGTACAAATGAATATGGTGCATCATACCTCTGAATAGAGCCCCATTTCCAGGTGTACAGGTGGTGTGTGGCACACAGGTGATGCACTCAGCACTGGAGCAGTGAAACCCCTCCTGACACAGGCAGGTGCTGCGCTCCTTCTTGCTCTTATGGACAATAACCTGGAAGTTTATATCTGAAAGAGAAATGAAGACACGTTATAAATTGTGCTGCATCAAATTAAAGTATATCAGTATGTATAGTCACTGTTTTTTGAATATTTCTGAGGGTCTTACTTGGGTCACAATAGGGCTGACGGGTACAACCGGTATTCTTTGTGTATTTATCCTGATATTCATTTTCCAGACATACTTCACATTGAGGATCCTGACACAGGACGGAGGAAGGCATTCTGGTCCCTGAAACACAGAGTGGCACTTCTTAGAGAAACATGCAGAACTGTGCAGTACGTGTCTCAAGTGTGTGGTTAATGTGGAGCTGTGGCTCAAAGGAAAGGTTATGTGGGAGGAAATACGCTCTAGTTATACTGTAACAGGTGTTACAGCTTTTTGCTGAGAATATGACGAAAGTGCGAATCCACTATTATTACTGTCTATTAAATGCAACCCATGACAATTTTGTCAAGGAACTGATAAAACCTAACAATAAAATCCCCTTTACAACTTCCTAAAGGCCGATCTTAAAGTTATTGTTTTAAAAGTTTAAAACCCAGATATATTCACAATGATTTAAACACGTGAAAATAAGCACATCATCTAATTTGAGAAGCCAGATAATGTATTTTTTTGTTTTTACCATTCCTGCATTTAAAAAAAAAAAGAATAATATAGTCAACTTATTGTCTCAGCTCTACATGGAAGTTTGACTGATGTGAGTATTGTATTGACCTTCTCCTCAAGTCTTTGCAATGACATAACATGTTATTTATATAGCACTAAATAAATACAGAAATGATCTCTTGAGCCAACCCAACAACCACTTGGGAACAATGGTTGAGATGAGAGAGAAAAAGAAAGAGAGAAGGGTAGAGAAGACTGAAGAAGAGAGATTCACTTTTCCTTTAACATTTCTGAGGGGAGAGTGAACGAAAAAGAACCCAAGGATAAGAAGGAAGCTAAGTGAAAGCAAAAATAAATGTTATTTTTGTATCAGTTTTGAACAAGCTGCTATCTCTGGGGCAGAGAAGTGAATCTAATGCGGAAGTGCCAAAAGCTTCAGTGAACTTTATGGCAGAAATAACCTCAGCCTCCTTTATCGTACCATGTGCTACTTTTTCACTTCTTTTTTTCTAGCCTAGTTACATGTGATGTCCATTTAACCCATTTAGTAATTGGAGGACGTTTTTTTAACATTGACACTGAGATACAAGTGACTCACAATTGTTAATTTTGCGTGAGTGAGTGAGTGTCTACGTGACTGCAAACATAGAAATAACATGTCCTAGATTATTTATTAACACGTGAGGAAGTCAGCAGCGGAAACGTGTTTGTCTAAGTTGTTTCAACACTTTATCGTATTTGAATTTGTAGACATTTGTTGTGTAAATGTCGTGTTTGTGTTTGCTTTAACTGCCCTGTAGAGGATGAATACAGTATTAAGAATAATAAAGATTTCAATACCTGGACCACACATTTTGCAGCAATCGCCATTCCCATCCTGATACTGGGTCAGTGGGTCACATTGTTGCTGAGCAGAGTTCATAACCTGCAAAACAAAATGGGTTTTAAACAAATAAAATCACATTGATCTATAAAGCCCAATATTACAAAAAACACATGTTTCTCAGGGGGCTTTACAGTTTGTACAGATCAACAAACATGAATGACAGGGTAAAAACAATAAGATAAACAATCCACAGGAATTATGGTAATGTAAATCTCAAATACAAATAGAATTAAGTCAAATAGAATAACTCAGAGGTTTATTAATGCTTTGTATCCTCTGTAGTGTGTGGTTTCATTGACTGTATGCTAACTTCCTCTTAGTCCATACTGTTAAGGGTGGAAAGCCCCAAGCATTCAAGAAGCTGGTATCCCCGAGACTGACAGCCACATGCCCTTTGTTCATTTATTAACATGTTTTTGCTATCAATATTAAAGAAAATTGCATATTAAGATTCAGAAAAAGACGTGTTTCTCAAACAAAACCTGGTCTGCCCAATGCAGCGACGAAAACGAAAGTGAAAGTACATTTTATAAGATGTGCGCCATTCTGTCTAAACAGTATCTAAATGGTGAAACAATGAAATAATATTAACAATTAGGGCATAATATCATATTATAGTGTGCTTCTGAATAAACGATGGTTAACTTATGACGAGTCTTATGACTAACTACATTTCGCCTACAGTACAGGTTTCAATCCCATGACTGGGCGATACAGTGTAACCGCAGCTACATTCAGTTAGCTCTAGTCAAAATCTTTCATATTTATAATAAGATATATCATTCATCTTACTCACCATGAAACCCAGAAGCAGTATCGGCAGCAGTAGATGCATCTTAGTTCGCAGCATGTTGTCTCTCTCCACAGTCACAGTGTGTCTACTCTGTCCTCCCCTCCTAACTACAGTATAAACGGTTAAGACCGTTTGTGAGGGTGGAGCTGAGAGAGGGGATTTCCTCCGTGAATTTTTTTTTTATCCTAGATGACCATTTCCTGTAAATGCAGAGGCATCCACAGCGAATCCAGAGTAGTGCTTTTCCAGAGAAGTATTTTAAACTTTAAGAAAAAAATATCAGTGTTGGAAAAAATACTCACATACAGTATTAAGTAAAACACCGGAGTGGGCAAATAGTCAACTGAAATTATATTTGTGTATTTTAGAATTGGTGAAATATAAGCAAATTGGTGAAATATAAGCAAACTATACTATATAATATACTATTATATTATTGGATTATTTCACTGATGCATGGTGGAGCTAATTCTAGTACAACATGTTGCTTAAAAAAAACTAAGTGTATGTTTACTTAGTAAAATAATATTCAAATACAAAGAAATCAGTAACTGTATAGCTGCAAATAAGTGTAATGCAGAAACAAGTAATTAGAGAAATTCGAAAAACAATGGGTATACTAAAGTAAAGTACAATAAATGAACAGTCCTGAGTAACCATGACGACTTGAAAAGGATAATATGCTTGTACTGGCCCTCTATCACAGCAACACAAGTTTCTTTTTGAATCAAACAACCCAATTTACATCGCCTCTTAAGAATGTTATGACAGAGAAAGGGTTGTGTTGTTTTCACAGTTCTCTGCAACACCTGCTCCTCAGTAGAGCCTGAACACTGCACACACTGAGGGATTCCCCAGACTCCCCTCTCAACGGGGGGATTCCCACAACTGGTTGAGTGAAAAATGCTCTTCTCTCCTTTTCAGACATGCGCACTGACTGAATACTCAGTGTGTTGTTATGACCTTGGGTCATTATGCCATTTGTGTGCGGATATTCTTCCCTCCTCCTGGGCGTTTCTCAATGTCAAGGAAGGATGCTCCAGAGCCACTATTTCAAGGATGCTACGTCATCGAGTCCCGCCGAAGGACTGTTCCAATGTCCAGGCTCCTTGAAATTCTACCGAGCCCGGCGTCCTTCGTAGCGAGAAATGTCGAGGCTGCACATGTGTATCCTCCGCGGTCTTAAAATCCCCACAACGCTTTGCGCACCCAATTTCCAAATCTTTGGCGGAAATCGCGCTCCATTTAAGGCGGGGCCTCTCATATGACGCACACCTGTTAGCCTGTTAGCCTGTTCCACCATTCTTCCTTTCCCAAGGCTAGGAAGGATTCTTGCCTCGCTCCTGAAGGAAGTGACACGGAAGACATGTCCTACCAAGGAAGAGTCCTCGACATTGAGAAACACCCTCTGTGTGGCAGGGGTGTTTCATGTTTCTTAAAAGTCAAGTTCGAGTCCAGTATGACTCCAAGATACTTGAAGTGGGGGACTAGTTCTAATTCTGCACATTGGATCCTTTCGAACTTGAATGGTCGTTTTTTTGCATCTAACTGTAAGCAAATGTTGTTCAGCCAGTGTTGAACCTTGTCCAATGCATTTGAGAGACTATGATTATTTCAGTATTTTTCCCGTGTACAAAGATGACCGCATCATCGGCATACACAATATGTCTTGAAAGGCACTCTTTGCTTTGCCCAGGAGTGCGAGACCCTTTTCTCCTGTTTTTTCGTTAGGTTAGTAATAATAATAATAACTTGAATTTATATAGCGCCTTTCATAACCTCAAGGTTGCTTTACAAGGAAACATACAAGGACAAGACATAAAACATAAAACAGGGGGCAGAAATGGAAGTGTAAGTGTGTGTGGGGAGTGAGTTATTGTTGGAAGGCGATGTTGAACAGATGAGTTTTAAGGGTTGATTTGAAGATGTTGAGAGAAGGGGCGTTGCAGATTTCTGCAGGGAGGGAGTTCCAGAGGGTGGGGGCAGCGACACTGAAGGCACGGTCCCCGAAGGTGCGGAGGCGTGAATGGGGAATGGAGAGCAGGCCAGAGTCTGAGGATCGAAGGGTGCGGGACGGGATGTATGGGTGGAGGAGATCTGTGAGATACTGAGGGGAGAGGGCATGGAGGGATTTGTAGGTGAGGAGGAGGAGTTTGTAGGTGATGCGGGACTTGACCGGGAGCCAGTGGAGGTTGAAGAGAGTGGGGGTGATGTGCTGCCAGGGCTTGGTGCGTGTGAGAACCCTGGCAGCTGAGTTCTGGATGTACTGGAGCCTGTTCAGGGTTTTGCTGGGAACCCCGGACAGGAGTCCGTTACAATAGTCCAGGCGTGAGGCAATAAAACAATGTCTCAGCTTCTCAGCAACAGAGTCGGACAGTGATGGCCGGAGTCTTGAAATATTTCTGAGGTGGAAGAAGGCTGATTTTGAAACGGATTTGATGTGGTTTTGAAATGAGAGGGTTGAATCCAAGACAACACCAAGGTTGCGGACCTGAGGGGATGGGGAGATGATGGAACCGTCGATGTTGAGGAGCAGATCTCCAACCTTCCCGAGCAGTGCCTTGGGGGCCACAACCATGAGCTCAGTTTTATCACTGTTTAGTTTGAGTAGGTTAATGGTCATCCAGGTTTTAATTTCGAGTAGGCAGTTGATTAGTGACTGAGGGGGGAGATGGGCAGAAGGTTTTGTGCTGATGTACAGTTGGGTGTCGTCGGCATAGGAGTGGAAACAGAGACCATGGCTGCGGATGATATCACCAATCGGAAGGATGTATATTGTGAATAGAAGGGGACCGAGCACTGAGCCTTGGGGGACTCCATGGTTGACAGAGGCACAGGGGGAGCTGCAGCCAGCGTGTGTGACAAAGGTAAGAAGCCTGTATTTTATTGTACTTATTTTTGTTAGGCAAGATTTATGTATGCCCAGGGTTATTTGTTTATGAGGGTTGTCTCGCCTCCTTTAAAAACAAAAAGGTAATTCAGATTACCAAAGGCATTTTTCTGTCTCATTGTCCATTACTTGGGAATGGGAAGAGTGGGGAGAGTGCAATTTTGTGCTGCGCCTAGGTTCCCCTAGGCCTGGGCGCAGGGCCGCCCCTCCCGACAGGCCAATCATGCAGGCTGCATGGGGCCCTGCCTTGCGCAGGGGCCCCCACCCAGAGGGCCTCAGCTGCTGTAGAAGTAGTTTATTTGCATTCATTATATTTTAATCTTTTTGAGGCTAGTATTTGGCAGGAAATGCAGACGTATTCACCTGTAAACGCACATTTACCATTTACCTCACTGTATAAAAAAGTAACTGTGTTGATAATAATAATAAACAGGAATTATATTTGCAAAGTAGCCTACTTTGTTTCCCAAAAAATGTTGTTCACTCCTGTCGGTTGGGGGAGGGGGGGCTCATCTCACAATGTTGCTTGGGGCCCCAAGTTGGCCAGGGGCGGCCCTGCCTGGGCGTAACAGTGTCTAAAACCACCACGTTATCTCTGCCCCTATCAGTCTATGGCCCTCACCTCATGCATATGTTGCTAGGCAACAGCCAATAAACTAGCTGTGTTCAGATGTCATTGCCTGCGTATTCGTGTAATTACTGCACTTTGACCGGGAGCACCGGAAAAACTTGCACACTGAATTTTCTTAAACTTTCCCGAGCTGGAAATTCCAATGGATATCGAATTATAATCCTTTTCATGAAAATGAAAGCATTTTATGGGAATATTTACACAATTTTACCTCTAAACTTAGTGTTATTCTGCTTCTTTTGTACTGGCAATTGTGTGCCTTTTCTTGTATAGGCCCTCGTTAATTTGTCCTATGCTCAGAAAAGCTATGCACACTGTTTAATGTTGACTGGAGGAAGGGTTGAAAAGGTAGGTGAAAGGGTAAAATATAGATTTTTGAAATGACTTTCAACTATACTCACTTTACATTTTCTTGAATTAATAATATACATATTGTTACTGAACCATATGTAGGGTCAGGACTGTGTTGTTCCACCAAGAAAACAAAATGCTCTTACCCTTTTAAATCAAAGATTTAATGAAAAATGGGTAACTTAACCTGGATTTTCATACAAACAATATAGTAAAAGTAATATTTCATATGAGTATAGAAGAATAAATCCTCAGTAGTAATCCATAGGAGATACATGTTGTTTTAAATTGTGCTTCTATGGGTCTGGGAAAAGAGCTGCCGGTATCTTAGGGCTCTTTCTAGGTGAAACAGGGTGAGCAGCAGGTAATGCACATTGTGCTGCGAGTGGAGACATGTAAACCGACTTGAATTTTCTGTTGTTCTGCAGAGAAAGCATGTGTGCTGCTGTAGGCGTGGCCAAACAGCAAGTACCTGCCTTACAGAGAACAGTAATATGATCTGAAAGAGGGCGGTGGTAGAAAAATAGTCATACAAATCACAACCTTTTCCTTTCCCATGTTTAAAGGAGCAGATCACTATTTGGGACTTGCGTGACAACAAAAACAAAACAGCTTTCGTATCGTTGCTATAAGAGAGTAAATGGACTGAGCATTTGCATGGATTTTTATGTCATCTAAAAAAGTTGTAATGCCAAATTTAGGATCAAGGAAGAAAGACAACCCATCCAGAATGGACAGACGCACTGAGGATCTGCCACAGGTACGATTTCAGCTAATATACTATGCTATTAACTGCAAATGTGCTGTGATGTACATGTAAAGTCATTACTTGTGAAGCTCACCCCCTCTTGCTTTCATTACCGTCACTTCAGGGCAGTAAGAGAAACCTTTTTGGTTTATTGAAGTCCCTGGAGCATTTCTTACTTCCTCAATTCAATCTGACTTCCCTGCTGCTCAGACAAAAGGACACCTAGTTGCTCAGAAATGTGACAGACCATTCTGTTCCTGTAAATCTCATGATGAACAGATGCAGATACTGATTGAACTTTGCCACGCAGCGCTTCCTCTTTACAGTTTCAGTGAGCTGACAATGACTCTCTTATCATTAAGAACTTGAACAGCAGTGCTATGGTCAAATATTGCCACATTAAAATACTCATTGGTAAATAGAAGGGCATGAGAGGGAGAACATGGCTGATTTATGTGTTACCAAATGCAACGCTAGATTTAGAATCACAATCTTGAATATTGTGGGACATATGAACCAACATTACAAGTTTACAACAGGGATAACTTCTTAAGTACACACAGGGTAATTCATCTCACAATGCTTTTTACTGGCTTGTTGTACTTTCAGTTGAGCAATGCGGATCAGCTGAGCATCATGAACAAGGTGAGGAACGGAGAGTGGTCCATCGAAGATGCTCTGAAGGAAGCCAGGAAGGAACAGAACAGCCAGCCTGAAGAGGTACCAGCATGTTTAACCTTCCTCAACATTACATTGGTTGTCTTTCTGAAGTTTTTACATGGAGGTTGAGTGTATGGCACAGTTTTTCAGGAGACGTTCAAAAATACAAGTATACGATTATTAGACATAATGGACACCAACCAAACACCCTTAAACGAATCTAACTTGAACTACTAAATGTCAGACAGAGGGGGGAAATAGAATAATAAGACCTTGTAAACATGTCACATTAGAGGCACTAAATACAAATATGAACCTACAAATGAGTACAATAGGGCCCCTTTAAACCAAGATTCCTTACCATTCGATTGGCTGTGATTTCAAGTTCACAAAAGTTTATAAACACAATCGTAAGACATAATAAACCCTTTTCAAAAATCCTACCCAAACTACTAAACGTTCCAAAAACCTTTAATACATCAGGCTAAACGTTGGTTTAAAATATATAAGATATGATACACACATTACATGGGAAGATAATGATGGAAAGAGCTGCTGAAAAACACATTATAAGTGCTGTGAAACTGAACTAGGCCAGTGAGCTGTAAAAAACGAGAGACATGGAGGTTTTGCTTACAACGTTTTCCATCTCCCCAACACATACATGTGTTTAAATCTTCTCATCTAAAACTGTCTTGTAAAATGGAAGACTGGTTCCCCACATTTCATCATCTACTCTCTAGATATGGTCATGCTAATAAGCTGCTTAGCCTGCTGGTTAGCTTTTCAAAACACACCATTGTATGTCCAGTTTGATAGGCCCAAAGCTATTGTGTGAAGGAATGTGGAACCGTTTGTTCTACACCTACCAGGAAACAGTTTAGAGCCGACGATATCACACCTTTTTTAAGATAGTTATCTTCTGTTTTTCATTCAAATGTGTTATTATTTCCTTAAGGTCTACGTGTTTCTAATGTTTAGTTGTTGTGCTTTTGTTGCAGGAACAGCAATACAACTTCAGTGTTCACAAGCACAACCGCTACAGGTGGCAGAAGCGGGTTCTTCAAGTGAGTTAAAATTAACAAAACAAAACAAAGATTATAAAGGTATGCTATCAGGGAAGTCTGTGAGGCAGGATGCTTTTAACAATGCCCACATGCTGTTCAGCTGGCATAATGTGTACCATGCTTACCATTTTAGTTTAGCAAGTTAGCATGCTAGCTAACCCCCCGTTAGCATCAGATAGACTTTGTGTCTCTTGCATATTAGCAAATGTCATTGCTTTTGCAGGTATTTGGTCCTAAACCAAAGATTTACAGCAAGTCAACAAAGTTAGTATGAATCACCCACTGGGGAACATGAATTAATTAAAAAGGCAATCCATCCCTTAGTTTGTGAGATCATCAGTCAGAAGATAACATTTTTACTGTGTTACTGAAAATAATATATGAATTCAAACCCCCTCATTGTGACCGATCCAGATTGATTTTAAAACCAAAATGCTGTGCAGCATCGAGAAAGGCATCATCAAGCGGCAACTTCTCTTTTCGATTGTCAAGAGTTGCGATGAAGGAGTGGGTTCCAGGTTCTCCATTTCCTTTAAAGGATATCATGATTATGAATTGGAGGCCACTTCAGTGGAAGAAAAAAATAAGGTAAATGTATATTTTTGTCATTTGTGTTGAAAAATGTACATGCAGAGAGAACGAAAACATGTTATTTTAAAATTCCTTTTCCTGTTTTCTACTATTTTCCGGCGGGTGCTTCTCAGATAATGCAGCTTGTGAATCGGATCATTTATGCGAACATATACAGTGACCCTGAAGAGTGTAATGCAGAAACCCCTCAGCAGCCTGAAGCCTCACAGAGCCTTCGTGAAGGCGTCTTGTTGCTGCACAGAGGCGGCTTGGCATCATTCAGATGGGTGAAGTACGGATGTGTCTTTGTTATTTGTTTTTTTTTTTTAAATAAAGTTTAACATTTGTTTTTTGTTTTTTAAATTGTAACGCTACTTTAGTAAAACAGATAAACACAATTTATGATAATGATGTGAAATGTCGAGTTGAGACCGGGAGGACGTGTGTTGAAACCGCACCTGAAAAAACCTACACGTTGTGGTCAGCCTAGCTTAGCACACAGAAAACAGGAAGCTAACTGACTCTGCCCAAAGACAACACAACTCATGCACCAATATATTAATTAAAAACCGTACAAATGCCATAAACGGTATTTGGTGATTTAGAAACATGAATTTCTGAATTTGAATCTGAATCTTGAAGAGTTATTTTTTTTTATCCAAAATATCAACATCAGAAACCAGTATAGGTGAATGGGTTTATGCATGTGTTTGTTTCAAACCTAATGTTTATAGGGCCTGTGTACTTCCTGCGAAACAGTTTGTGAAGTTCAGTATACAATACATAGTGAATACAGAAGTATACGTATAGTTCCTCTCTTTCTTACCTTCTCCCTTTTGTTCCAGATATAAGGTACAGCTGCGCCCAGGCGAGCTTACAATGGTCCCCTTTAAGTGCCGGGACCCCGCTGACTGTGAGGGGTCGTCCTCCTCACCCACCGCCCCCATCGTGGTTCACCTGTCGGACGGAGACACCAGCGTACCGAAACCTCGCGGCTCCGACACGTTCACCCTGATCACACACAAGAATGAGTACCAGTGAGTAAGGATTATTGAGATGTGGAAACATTCCAACCTTTTTTACTACGACCTCCACTAATGATTGATTTTTCCCTCTAAAGTTTTCGCATGATAACATGTCAATATTGATCATATATCTCACCAAATATCAAAGATTAGAGAAAGAAAAAAATCTGATCTCATGTCATACTGTATATACACTGAACAAAAATATAAATGCAACACTTTTGTTTTTTCTCCCATTTTTCATGAGATGAACTCAAAGATCTAAAACATTTTCTATATACACAAAATAACCATTTCTCTCAAATATTGTTCACAAATCTGAAAACATCTGTGATAGTGAGCACTTCTCCTTTGCCGAGATAATCCATCGCACCTCACAGGTGTGGCATATCAAGATGCTGATTAGACAGCATGATTATTGCACAGGTGTGCCTTAGGCTGGCCACAATAAAAGGCCACTCTGAAACGTGCATTTTTGCTTTATTGGGGGGGTCTGGGGGGGTCCGAAAACCAGTCAGTATCTGGTGTTAGGGTTAGGGTAATGTTGTGAATCGAGTGGCCTGTGTTCGTCGTCCATAACATATGCCTGCCCATACCATAACCCCACCACCACCATGGGCCACGTTTCAGAGTGGCCTTTTATTGTGGCCAGCCTAAGGCACACCTGTGCAATAATCATGCTGTCTAATCAGCATCTTGATATGCCACACCTGTGAGGTGGGATGGATTATCTCGGCAAAGGAGAAGTGCTCACTATCACAGATTTGTTCAGATTTGTGAACAATATTTGAGAGAAATGGTTATTTTGTGTATATAGAAAATGTTTTGGATCTTTGAGTTCATCTCATGAAAAATGGGAGCAAAAACAAAAGTGTTGCATTTATATTTTTGTTCAGTGTACTAAGAAATCTGTCAGAGGGAGCAAACCAATACTTTTACTTTAATCCTAATAAGAACGAGATGCTATCAACAGCAAGTCGGCCATCTTTGAAGGATAACAGCGTCAGCAACTTGTTGACTAACCTCACGGCGAGCTCTTTAGAAGTAACACTTCAACATTCAACTTTACAAACATGGTCGGTAGGCAGTGGCACTGTTAGCTGGCTGTAAGATTTTCACAACCAGCGGACAAATCAAATAAAGACCATTGGATTAAGTTTCATATGTCTCCCCTCATGGACATTTTACAAAGGAGAGGTAAATCCAACATCAACAAGAAGAGATGTAGAATAGTTTGGGTAGCAGCCAACTGCTGACTTTACTGCAAGTGTCTAAAGGAATTGCTCACCTAGAATAACACAAGCCATTACAGAAGGAAAGAGATTACAATTATGAAGTGACGCAGTATATATATATAAATACTTTTAGATGTATAATGCATGATAAGCCACTGTTTTATTGACATTCATTTAGCATAGCACTTGCTATCTCATCTTTGTCTGTCAAGAGCTTTACTCGACAATTGAGCGGCCCGACCAAGCAAGGAGGCCGAGGCAGAACGTCCTAAATACTACCCGGTGTGGGCATTTATTACATCATAAAGATATGACACAGCCTCAATCTTCTGCCCACGTGAACACAGTCACCAGCCACCACAAGGATCTCACACACACTACCAGCCAACACAGACAGGAGCCTCATCTCAATACCCCTCCTCGACTCCTCCTTTCCCTCACTCGCCTCCTTTCCTTGCGTCTTAGCTCCGCCTCCGTAAGATGCGAGCGAGGGACACGAGGAGGTGACGCGAGGACAGAGGAGTCCTCAGGTATTAATTGGGATGTCCTCGTTCACTCAAACGTCACTTTTAAACGACGTCTGTTAATGATGACATGTGCGCAGCTGTAACCCCTCTCATTGGGCTTAACTGAATAACTTAGAACCGGCCCATTTGTTGTTAAATATTTATTTAAATGAATGAATATTTCTCTTGTTAGTCAAGGAATTCAATGTATGATGGTTGGTCCTGCTTTTGTGTTCCGTTTTGGTGTAAAATGTAGCCTACATTTAAATTAAAATGTAATTATAGTAATATGAAAGCCTTTTAGAAATGAATTGCACATAATAATTCCCACGGAGCTGTGAGCACTTATACATGTGTGTGACGCTTTCCCACTCATCTTCCAGTTGTCGGTTTTCCTCTGTTGAAATGGACCAGCTGTGAAGGTGGGGGCGGGACTTTTACACGCGAGTAGTGAAAACACTTCCGCGTAGTCTGCTCGCGTGTATCCTCCCTTTCGTCTCCTCCCGCACCCCTCCTCCCTCCTCGACTCCTCCGTGTGCATTTCAGCTATTGGGACGTCCTTCAACATGGCGTGTCTTGATCGATTTCCGGGTCAAGTCCCGGAGGAGGGGAAGAGAGGAGTCGAGGAGGGGTATTGAGATGAGGCTAGGGAAACAGAGCCTAAATACCCACACACTAATCAGCAATTAGACTCAGGTGGGGGGGAGCAATTAGACACAGGTGGGGGGGGGGGGGGGGGAGGAGACAACACAGGGCACCAGGTGAACATAATCAGGAGTAACAGACATGGGGAAAGGGAGCTTTTACTCCCTTCAGCCCCTCAATATTTGAATCTCTTCTGCATGCATTTAAAAAATATTGGATTGTTTTATGTAAAACATTAAAAGTATGTTAGGTAAAAGTATTAGGATGCAGCCTTGTTTGAGTTATGTCATAAACATAGGCCTCAACTTTTAACTACCAGACAAAGGTCAAATAAAAGGTTGTGTTGATCTCTTGCAGGTTTCGGGTGCCTGTGCCAGATTACACCCCCGCCCCTGCAGGTGTTCAGGGCGAGCGAGACGCCTGGGTTCACGCCATCGACAAACTGTGCTCAGGGTGGAAGAGGAAGTCAATGGGCGAACACATGTTTGTGGGAATACCAGCTCTGCGACATCTTAGCATAGCAGAGGAGCCGGAGGACACAGATCTCCAGTCGATTGGTGGAATAATCACTTATCCTCCGGTTGATTATAAAAATGCAAATCCCCCTCCTTGTGGGGAAGATCATTTATCAGCTGAAGACACGAGTAAAGATGATCCCACAGCTGATGGGACAAAGCCTGTTCCCAAACCTCGCATCAGTAAAAACCTTGCCGTTATAGAGCCTGATATGTTGCCTCCCGTATCATCACCCACATCCCCCGGTGTCTCTGCCTCATCTCCCCCGACCCCGACCCCCCCTCACCCGTCACCCCTCACCCCTGCCCTCACATCATCCTCCACAGCCCCAGAGTCTCCTAACCCAGAGCCTGTTGTGAAAAGGCCTACCCCCCTGAGAACCCCACCGCCTCCCCCCCTGAGCATCCCGCTGCCTCCCCCCCTGAGCACCCCGCTGCCTCCCCCCCTGAGCATCCCGCTGCCTCCCCCCCTGAGCATCCCGCCGCCTCCACCTTTACCCTTCAACTTCATGAATTTTAAAAAGCCACGCACCAAAGCCTTCCACTGGGACGTAGTTGGCACAGATAAGGTAACACTGTCACTTGTCAGTTAAAACTCCATCCATCAGAAGAATATATATATTACCATATTTTAAGTATAAAGCTTACAAAGTGACTAATCAGTGTGAATTATTCATATTCAAATGTGTATTGTATGTATTTTTAAGTGTTTTTATTATCGTGGCACTGAAAGGTCAGTTTCAGCTTCACTTCATTAGAATCTCATAGTGCATCATTGTTGAGAATTACAGTCTGTATTATCTGTCGTTTATTGCTTCCCCAGCATTTGCTCTTTTGTAATGTTAACATTGATTTCCTCCTATAATGGAGTTGTCTCACTCCCACATACAATTTGTTTCTTGGCAGATTGCAAAATCATTTTGGAAACAAGAAAGCACCGGGAGGATTGAAATCGACACGTCGCGCTTATTCCAGCAATTTGCCGTTAAAGACATGGGGACGTTTTGTGCGTCCGAGCCGAGCACCACGCAGCATATTATGCTCAACCAGAAGATTGCACACAACTTCAGTGAGTAGCTTGATAATGAATGTCTGAGTGCTTATTTGAAGTTGCTTATTGGGAATAATGTCTGTTATAATAGTTGAATTACAATGTTCATGTTGAAATGAAAGGGAGTCCTTCTGGAATTAGTCGGATCAATAAGCTTTAAAGGGGGTCCTTTTATGCTCATTTTCAGGTTCAGAGAAACTCCCTCTGGTGGGAACTTTGGGATTTTAGCCTTTGCATACCATTTACATGCACAAACCTATACAACACATTACACAAGAGACACCAAATAAGCATAAACCTCATCCGTACCCAGACACCTACCCGCTCTCTCCGCTCCAGCCACGCTCCTCTTCTTTACATCCCCCGCACACGTGTCCGAACAATGGGAGACCGAGCCTTCTGCTCATTCGCCCCGCGCCTCTGGAACTCCCTACCAGATCAGCTGAGATCTGCCCCTTCCACTGAGGTCTTCAAAACCGGCCTTAAGACCCTCTTCTTTCGGCAGGCCTTCCAATAAACTTTGAGCATGGTACACCTGGAGTATTGCCATTTGTATCGCTATCGCCGACTTTTATCTTATTTATATATTTTTTTTTTTAAACCTTTCAAATGTTATCAGTGTCCTTTGCTGTGAAGCACTTCGAGATTTGTCTTGGCAGATGAGAAGCGCTATATAAATTGAATTTATTATTATTATTATTATTATAAAGGGCCTTTCCCAAAAGTTGTTGTGTGAAATGAATCCAGCAGAGGGAAGCACCACATTGAAAGAGTAACCAGGAACTCTGCAGAATCAGTGTTAATGTCAGTATTCATTTTCATAAATGAGACTAAAACGGGCCATTATGGGGAATCCGACCTGAATCTTTGAGGGGAGGGCTTTTAAATGATGCCAATCTGCTCTTTTTAAAAGGATGAATGAAACTATAATGACAGTGTGTAACGCAGACAGATGTTCCTCCTCTGTGTCTGCAGGGGGCAGTGTGTCATCAATCCTACAGTGACACAACTATCCATGCAATCTGCAGAGCTTTTGTAAAGTAGAACATATTCTGTATCTCATCTGTAACGGCTTTTTTCGCTTTTGATTAACTCAATGTACGTGGCTTGTATATTTCAAGACCCTAGCCAGGGGGTTAGGGGAGAACATCTCAGAAGCTTCCTCTCACAGACTCTGTGCGGCGATACAGATGTGGTGGTGGAGGTGGGCTTCTTCATGGAATCGGTGCCAGTGTACAGGCTGGAAATATAATTAGAAATCACATGTTCATAAAATATGTAAAAGGGCATCTGAGCGACAATGTCAGGGATTTTCTGTCCTGGCTCAGAATACAGGCTTTCAGAGTGTGTGCTCCTGCCTGACCTGGAAACGTTGGTTGTGTCAGGAGCTGGCGCTGAGAGATGACAGCCTGCAGGCAACCTGAGGCCATGCACATTCGGCTGGAGCTTAAGAAAAAGGTAGACTTTTGAAGAACAAGGTGATCTGTCTGTCTCTTCTTTGGTCTTATTAAAACTGATTGAAAAAGTGACTATTCAGCAGTGGTGGAAGAAGTATGGACACTTTTAAAAGGAAATTAGCAAAAGTGTAATGTTAAGACAACTCAGTATAAAGTAAGTAAGTCCTGCATTATAACAGTGTCTAATTACTATCAGGAAAGTTGCTTCAAAATTGTAATCCATTACAATGAATAGTTACCTGTAAACACTTGTATCGGTAACCAAGCCTAAGCATCACAATATAAAAGTAATTATTTCCGTTACTTTTGGATTATCTGTTAAATGCAACTGAGCAATGTAAACTTGGATTTTATTCGGCATATTCAGGCAGTAGCCAATAGAATAATGAAAGTGCACATGAGCACATACTATAGTATAAAAGAAAAATAAATAAGAATAAAATCTGAGAGAAAATGTTGTGTTTAATTGCATAGAGCTAAGATATCACACACTTTAATGAACATACACATACTTTTTATTGTAACATTATAATCCTGATAGTAATCCCACTTCTTTAGTAATGTGACAGTTATCAGATTACATGTTTTTTTATGTAACTCAATGAGGAATACTATGACCTTTTTTTTGTATCCTGATTACGCAATCTGGTTACATGTAATCCCCCAAACCTGATTACTATTAGCAAAATTGAAACTATCATAAAGTTGTAATAATACAGAGAAATGTAAAATAAATATACATTTTACAATGTATTATTGAATATTTATAACTGATGCAATAATAGTAATAAGAGGTAATGGTGAAGCTACATTTTCATCTGACTGGCAGTCAAATCAAAGTTTGACATAGCACAACATGCTAATACCAGAGGAGGGTACAAATCCCTGTAAACTGATTTAATCCATTATAAAAACAGAAGAACTTCCTCAGGATTCAGATCTGAAATGAAGCCATATATTCATACAACAAATAAAATAATAGGACTTCTGTTCTCTCTCTATCTCCTGGCATCCCCCCTCCCTGCATTTGTCTGCATGTTTATCACCACAAACCTGCCTAAACTTGTGGTGTTTATTCAGCTCATATCTCGTATTTTTTTGCCACACTATTTATTCATCTGATCCCATTTCACTGGGAGCCATGCATGTGACATTTCTGCGTTGTTGTTGCAAAGATAGCAACATCTCAGCAGATAGTCATGCTGCACCTCCATCACATGATACCTCAGGTGGTCAATAATTAAACAAATAAGTCAGAACTGTTAATTGGCGTCAGACATAAAGCCGTACCTCTTACTGTGTAGATAGCGACTTTAACAACAATATGTTGTTGCAATTAAACACTGAGGTAGATTGGATGCGACAGTTTGAGCAGGTGTTTGAGTTACTGAGTTTTTTCTTCTGGTACTCATGTTGATCCTTGTGGGCAAGAAAGAACAGCATCGCGTTAAGAATCCATACGACAATGGCTCTAAGGATTCATGTACTTATTTTTAGTATTTGAAGTGCTCGACAGGAATCCGAAGGACTTCTGACAACAAGATTGTTGCTTGTATTGATTGTTTTTATGGCCTTCTTTAGAAAAATATACAGAGCAGAAGAGAGAAGGTACTATACAGTTTTCCTGTGAATGAGTACGAGATGGGATTCTGTAACAATAATGTCCGTGACGGTCTCTTCACAACGTTCAACTCAGTTTTAGTCATGGTGAAATTCTGATGAAATCACACTGGCCCTCTTTGGAGAGATCAGAGACTAGTAAAGTAATACAATAAATAAAGTAATGTATACCCCATTACATTATCATAGAGGGTGATTCATTTACATTGTTATATTTTTGATATCGGTGAACAGCGGCATTTTATTGTTATAGCTGGTTAACGTAGAGCTCATTTTAACCAATAAGCTATCCAGTGGCCCTTTATCTAAAAAGTAACTAATATACATATAGTAATTCATTGCAGTGGATTAAAAGGAACAATATTTTCCTCTCAAAAGTTGTGGAGTAAAAGTATAGAACAGCGTAAAAAAGGAAAAATAGTTCAAAAGAGTTCAGTGAATCTTTCTACCTCTGGATGAGATCCATTGTGGCGCAATCCTATTTCAAATTCATGTCCAGCTAATGTGGTTATTTACCTTGAGAGTCCCCATGCACACGGCCTATTTAATGACTGGAAATGTCGCACTCCTAATTAAAAGTACACCTGTGGCTTCCTGCGCCCGGTGGGGAACACTCTCCATCTCCATACTCTAATTTGCCAGAGCAACGGCCAGCTTGTCTCAGTGCCAATCAACAAAGGGCTTGATTTGCACATGTTATTTGAGGACAGAAGCCTAGCCATTGTTTTTGGGGCCACAGGTAGGGCTAAAAATGGCATGTTTTCGATATTTCAAAATTAAACCTCATTTAAAAATGGTACATAAGCCTGCTGTTGGTCCTGGCGAGGGAATTAGCGTCTCCAGACTTTAATGTCAAGGATTTAGAGACGTGATGATTTCTGCATCCAAAATGCTTAACATTTAATAGGATTGATTTTATGTATCCATCAACTACTGATCCTAAAAAGTATAAGTTTGGGAAATATGCCGATCCTTTTTTATGTCAAAAGTTAGATAAGAAGAAGGAAACCGTGTTCTTTGAAGTTACGGCCAGCAGCTACTTAGCTTAGCATAGCTTAGCTTAACGAAGTGTAGAAAAAGGGGGTAACAGTTAGCATAGCTGTGTCGGAAGGTAACAAAATCTACGTAAAAAGCATCCTCAGAAGCTCACTCATTATATGTTAGGCTATAGCCTGTCTTGTTTGTCTTGATCTTAACAAGAAAAAAACTAGTTGCAGTTCTACCATACTTGTCAACCCTCCCGATTTTCGCGGGAGACTCCCGATTTCATGGCCCTCTCCCGGTTTCCTCCCGGGGTCATATTTCTCCCGATTTCTGACCAAATCTGATTTACTCAGGACTGTTTCCACTCGGACTTTAATACAGCTACACCATTGTTTGGTTTCCATGGTAACACGTCTCTTTAGTAGCGCGCGCAACTGAAAGTCTGAGAGGGTGAGGAAGATTGTCACAGAAAACAGAACAATAATCGACAACTCCACCCTCTGCTCACTCCTTTCCTGTTAAATACAGGTCCAGCCCCAAGGCAGTGCACTTACAACAACAAGAAGCATGGTTAATTGTTAATGTTAATCTAACAGCTCCGGGGCGATCCACTAGCCCCCCCCCCCGCGGTGGTTTTTAAATGCTCCCGATTTCTGAGGTCTCAAGGTTGGCAAGTATGGTTCTACACGAGCTACGATCTAGAAATACATGGATTTCTTAGCTTACCCAGCAACTGTTGTGTTTAGATTTAGTTTTTTGAGCGGATTAAAAAAACATGATGTAACATGTTAATTACTGAATTTAAAAAGGGTGATAAAATAATGGTGTTACTTTTATAACAGAGCCAGGCTAGCTGTATGCATTTTCAGTCATCTAAGCTAACTGGCTAGCTTCATAGACAGCAGTAGCCTATTGATCTTCTCATCAACTCTCTTATATTCACAAATCGTTTAAAGTGGACCTATCATGCTATATTTGAATAATATAGTGTAGGACCATACCTAAATAAGGCATATTTATACTTTTTATTTTTCAAAATACCAAACAGATCATGCATTTTAGCCATTCCTCATTTTGCTAAATTTAACAATGTCTTTTCATGGGCTGATTCTGTGAGAACAGCACCATCTACAGGCCTGGCATATGTACTACAGCGTCTCCAGCGCTTTCGAACGGCAATGTCCGTGGCTGTCTCCTCCTGATTGGTGGAGTTGGCCCAATAGCCGTCGCGCCACTTCTGTGACGTCATAGAAGTGTTCAAATCTGGATCAGTCTGTATCAGATCCGTTGCAGCCCCTTTTTAAGAGATTTGGGTATGGAGGAAAAGAGACAGGGTTGTGTTTTCTGACACTTGGTGAGTTCCCTGGAACACCGGGGACACATATTCATGTATAAAAGACGTACAAAAGTGCATTTTGCATGATAGGTCACCTTTAAGTATTATTTTTATATGTCTTACAAAGTATTTGAAGCTTATCAAATATGGGGCAAATGTGTGCAGTTCCAGCTATACAAAGCTCTACTTCAGGAAGAGTTTTGACCCAAAGTTAGTTACAAAGCTCACAACTTATTAAAAAGGAAATTGGACTAATGTCTGAATCTGGCTCAAGCATCTCTGCTGGGTGAAACTCACCAATGTGTTTTACATATATGTCTAAAATTCCTGCTCCTAATGAACAATTCACACAGCTCCTGAAATATGCAGAGGCATTTTCTGTAATACAAAAATCAGCTTTGACTTGATAGAATGCACATTTCTGCATTTCCCCTAAGGCATCTTGGGGAAAGTAATTAAGCAAAGAACCCCTTTGTCTTCAGAATGCTTTTTGAGTCATTTGATCGCAGGATAAGAAGACTATCTGTCAAGAGGAAAGCTTTCATGTACTATTGAGTGTGTTGACTTTTTTTTCCATATCTATTCATCTTCTAGACATTTTCCTCAAAAGTTTTCCCGTGCTTCCGGGAGAGCTGAAGGACAAACTGTTCGTCATTAACGAGGAAGATGGAGGCCTGTCTGATGGGCACATCACGTCTCTGAGGAGGTATGACTTTGTGCCAAAAAGCGCTGATTGGTATTCATTCCTGATATTGTCACAACTGGAGCCGAGAGGTGAATGACATTTCGCGCCGCGGTTAATGGGCAGTTGATGTGTGAGAGACAACAGCTTTGAAAAACTAGCCGCTTAGCAACTCAACAAGGGATGTGAGTGCAGCCAGGACTAAGTGAGAAACCACTGCAGGTCATGTGAGGAGGTTTGCACAGCTGTCTCCACAATGTTCTAATACTAAAGAGCAGATACATACATTTTTTATCTCCGGTTATTTGCGGAGATGGAAACGATTGACATGCCCGCGGGAATATATCACTGGGAGTGGGTAAATGCTTCCTGACTGTAACCTGTGGTTTCCGCAGCGTCTCTTGGTGCTGACCTCCGAGAGTGATCTAATGCACTGTGTGGGGGGCTTTATTTATTCTATAAAAACATAATATATATTTTAATGCGACTCGGCGTGGGCCTGAGGAATACAATTTTGAAAGAACCACTCCCAACAGGTGCTGCAATATTAATGGCCGTTGCTACTCCAGTTGCTCATGAAAAAGTGAATGCCTTTGCTTTGAGGTTAGAACGCACAGAAATGTCGGAAGGAGGAAGTCCAATTTAAGAGTGGTTCAAAGGCAGTGTGAGTGAGTAAATGGCCGTTCCCAGCGTCGTCTTATTGTTTTATAGAACTACTTGGCTTTTAATCACGCCCCACTATCTGGGCCACTGGAAATAAATGTAATGGCATCAGTTTAAGGCGGGGAGGTAAAGAACATGTGATGACAGAAAGATGAGAAGGTATGTGATATACAAATAAAAACCTCCCCAACTGTCACATGCATTTTTAATATGTACCTATAGGTTTTTATTTTAACTGTTGGATATACAAAGAGCGATATATTTTACATGGACTCAGAACCACATAGCTTAAATGTATTAATCAGCCTAAAATAGCAAGCAGATAAATAACTAAACTTCATATATAAATATAAAATGAGCTACATTTTTAAAACAGCTAAACCTTTTATGCAGAGGTTATCAGGGGGGCAAAGCAAATAATTAGTGTATTTTGTACACGGGTTGTAGTACTATTACTTATTAAAAAACAAATATTCTATCATATTTACAACTTATTAAATGTCTTCAAGCTGTAGAAATCCAACTCCCTAAAAGTGACGATAAACAGACAACAAGAGACTAGTTGGTAAACAAAATGGAGCAATACAACATTTGCCGACACTCGTAGTGAGAAGTGGATGACTAAGTTCTACAACACCCAGTTGTCTTTGTGTATTTGTGAATGAAGCGCCATCTCATGGTTAAATCCTGTAATTGAACAAATGGAGAACTTTGGCAACGCCCTCTAGTAATTTGGCAACACCCCCAGCCACTGGGATCCGCTGGGTTTTTGACTGGGACACACCCATTGGAGTCCTATCTGGAGTGCTACATCTGTAGAGAGCCTTAAGGTATTAAAAAAAACTAGTATGGAATCTAACAAGAATAGTAACATTGTAATGTTTTGTTTCAAGGTACGTCCCCACGTTGGATGATGTGGAAATGTACAAATCCCACAAAGGACCTGTGACAGAGCTGCATATTGTGGACCAGTACATGATGGAGGTACAGTTAATAGCTCCTAATATTAACAAGGCTCAAGATTACCATAATTAACAATGTTATCAGGATTTGATATGAACAGGCTGACTCTAAAGCAGCTCTTTCTCTTGTAGCACTTTCTTATAAAAAAAAGAGTGGTTGAGTCGACAATGCACCTGCCTCTTCTTTTTCTGTGGGTGTCGTGACAAGCTCTTACCGTTCATGTGTTACCACCTGCTAGCATGCAGCCTTCTGACCGTGTGGTCGGATCCAGGCTGCAGGAGGGAGGCCGCCGAGCAGCAGGATCAGCCCACAGTGCCTCAGGAATATTTGACACTTGTCATAAGGCCTGTAGAAACCTCATGTAAGGCCGGAGGCAAAAGGATTTGGTGCTAGACTGCAGTCAACCTGAATTACACCAAATAGACAAAATAATCAATAATCTTAGGTGTTCCAGTGTTGCACTAAAAAGCAAGAAAAATGGTTACCATTTGAAACTTAGGTGATTACTTACTCCTTTAGGGGTTTTTCTTTCCACATTATAATTGTCAGTTACTCCACACATGTTCTCCCAAAACTCTATGAATAATGAAAAAAGATGATTTTTTTTTGTATGAATCATCAAAGATTGACATGTGTTAGCATCTTTATCACTTGGAGTAAGTGAGTGTGTCCTCATCTGCTCTCAGCTTCTCACTGCATAGGATAGTGCGTCATACAACCAACATGCATTTTTTATCATCATGATCACCATTTTCAACAGAAAATCACTATCCCCGGATAATAATAATAATTCATTACATTTATAAAGCGCTTTTCCTGGTGCTCAAAGCGCTTAATGAATAATGAATCAGGCTGATAGGTGATCCTATGTCTAGTATTCTATCTAGCGCCCAGTCTTTAGCAAATGTTAGAACCCTAACAGGCTAAATTGTGATGGTGAACCTGGTAAAAAGAATACCTGCTAAACATAAGCGTGTTAGGATGTTTTGGGATGTAAGCACAATGCTTACCTCAGGGTTAAGCCAAAGAACGAATCCTCACTGCTGGCATGGCTGTAGAGAGTTGAATACACATATTTCTTTATTCTAAGTAATCACTTTCACAGAGAGGACACAACTGTAACATCTCAGAACATATGAAAGAAGCACTGACCCTTTCCCTGAGATAAATCTAATCCTAATAATGCTTTGCAGGCTTCTCTGAGAATATTGCACTACACTGTATATTAGGTCTTTGTTTGTTCTTTAATCCGGCCTGTCATGCTTTCTCTGGAAACTTGTGCAGAAATCAAACAAAAGAGTATTCTAAATCAATCTGAAATCTAGTGAACAGGAGTCTCTGATCCAGGTTAAATTATGCAAACTACTCGACTTATAAGTGAACACTTGAAACTGTACATGTGTGCCTTAGCATGGAGTCAATGTGAACAGTTAATGCTGGATTAGACATTTTAAAGACAAGGAGCATTGAGCTGGATGGCATTCTGGGATTTCATTTTATTTTGTGGAAATAGCCCAATTATTACATGAACTTGATTCCTCACACTCATCCTAATCTCTCTCCTGAGAATATGTCAATCAAAAGTGCCCTTTGGCTTTTAGGAGACGCTCTCTGAGCTTGAGCGAGATGCTCTGACAAGGCCTAATGATTTATTAGAGGTTATCGCTGACTCAAAGGTCGACTAGGCAGCTCAGCCAATCGCTTCGAGGTGTCAGGCCTTCACTTTCTCTGTTAAATCAGCCTTTCGACAGGCCTGCAGCTCTCCACTTTAGCCCGAGGTATTCTCACCAAAGAGTCTGTGACTTCATCTCCCCTCAGTTTTAGATAATAATCACATGGAAATAAGTTGATGATGTGATAATTGCACTCTGTTCTGTATGCGCACAGCTCATCACACTCACTTCTTCTCCCCCGCTGCAGATGTGCAACATCCCGTGTCTGAGCACACAGCTCGACCTGCTGCTGACTCTGAGAGAGCTTCCGATCGGCATGAAAGACCTGCAGCCAGTGAGTTTACTCCATCACCTACGGAGAGAAATCAAAAGGTTGAATCAGAGGTTGAGCTGTTTTAAAGTCGGCTTAGAGTCCTACAAGCTGAAGTAGGGTGAAACCGCACGGCACAGGAGGAGAACAAGTGCATGCTAATGTATTCTAAGGTTCAGATACTTTGTGGCTTTAGACATAAATGAAAAGAACAACTGGGCAGAAAGTGTCATTAATACATGAAAGCTTTTCTCCCTCCTGTTTGAAGTGGTTTCTGTATATGGTAAAGTGTCTTGGAAACAGAAAGGCACTTTAAGACACCTCTCCTCGTTTGACAGAGAAGAACAGATGGATCTTAATCAAATCAAGTTTCACTTTTCTGTCGGTGGTGTAAATCATACATAGTGTTTTTTTATCGTTTTCAGAAAAACCAATAAAAATCCACTTAACCCGTTTTCACAGGGGAGAGCTGTGGAAATATATCTTAATTGTACTTTATTCAACAAACCTCTGGACCCTCTTCAAAGACAATCACTCAAGCATGAGTACAGATAAAACAAATACACACCAAGTTACTATTTAAATAGATTTCTTAAACTTGAAACTATGTTAAAAAGGGGCCTATTCTACTTATCTTTTGTTTCATACCTGTATGTAGTGTCTCTACTGTGACATGTCTCCATGATTTAATGTTCAAAAAGCTCTTTATTTCTCTCATACTGCCTGTGCTGCAGCACCTCTTTTCACCCTCTGTCTGAAACCAGAGCCCAGTCTGCTCTGATTGGTTAGCTGGCCGGCTCTGTTGTAATTGATCAACCGCTTAGAGATGTCCCGCCCCTTAGCCTATCACGTAAAATGTGTTGGAGCGCTAGCCAATAGAAGCGCAATTGTTATGTACTGATGTAATTTTGTTAGTGAAGTAAACTAAGGACTCAAGACTACAATCAAGCGTTTTGGGGGTGGTGTGAATATTGGGATTTTAGCCTTTGCAGACCATTTACATGCACACAAACCTATAGAACAACCCCAAAAGGGCCCCTTTAAGGCTTGCGCAGTGTATCCAGACATCTCCAGTTCAACATTAGTCAGACTAATCATTAACGCTCGTGCAGAGGATTGTTGTTTATTGGCGTTGAGGACTGCAGGCTGTGAAGATATTGCAGTCAGACCAGAGAGAGTACCTCCCACCTCCTCAGCTGTTTCTTTTTGATTCTCTCAAGCCTCTGTTCCTTTCTGCATCAGTGCTTCAGTCCTAATCTCTTGCCTGCTGACAGTTTGAGAATAAGAGAAACAAAGGATAAGAATGATGGCACTGTAATCCGTTGAAGGTGATAGTCATTTCTCTTTGTCTTAAACACAACATACAGTGAGCAGGCAAGATGACTTGTCAAGAAATATTCGCTTTTTCATTAAGTTTCAATTTACGCATGGCTTTTTCTTTCGGATGTTGTTGCTCTTTCTGCTGTGTTGTGACTTGGATATATACTTAATAAGATTGTTCTTTTAATTAAACCATAGTTATTGTGTGCAGGAACAAAGTATCTTTCTTTCTGACATACGATCCGCATCACAATACAATGTTCAGGC
>CALSBZ010010703.1:453453-475191 GCA_943591055.1 Gobionotothen gibberifrons
TGCCAACACAGTATTTTAAGGTTTCTAACTGTTATTTCTGTTATCCAGGTGAACTTGATGTTGAATGGGAAACCAGTCATCTCTGCCTTTGCGGGTGACAAAGATGTAACTCGTGAAGCGGCCACCAATGGAGTTCTGCTTTATCTAGACAAGGAGGACAAAGTCTACTTGAAGCTGGAGAAGGGAAACCTAGTTGGCGGATGGCAGTACTCAACATTTTCTGGCTTTCTTGTGTTCCCGCTGTGAGAAAAAATGAAAGGAAAGAAGATTGTAAGCATCCTGACTTCTTCATAAAGTGTTGTCACTGTATAATCAAAACATTGCTGCTCCATCTTGCCAAAATGTTGAAAGGAGATAGATGGGAAAGGATCCAAACAGAGAGAAGACATAAGACTTTGGAAATCATTCACGTTCTCTGGATGTGAGTTCACGTCCAGATGAAAGAGACTCGATGAGCTATTAGATGTTTCTGCCAATCAAGCAACCTCAGAGAGGAAGACTCTAAATCTAAAAAATACTTTTCCCAGTTCAACATGGCAACTGTTGCATTCAAGTACATCTGCCTTTTGGGTGTAAACTGTATATGCTTGTGTTACTTGTGTAACGAATCATCAAAGTAATCACATTGTAAGTATGTTTGGGGGGGTATCTACTCTGGTCAAGAGATGATGGTGGTGCCACTTTGATGGAACACATTTGCTTTAAAAAAGAGATCAATGCTTATTGCAATGCGCGTTTAGTGATCAGAGGAATTCATTGATTACTTAAAAGGCCTACTTGGTCAAAAGCACTACTTCAGACTACAAAACCACAAGGCGCCACAAAAAAGGCTTCAAAGACAGTCAAAGAGACATAAAACAACCTTAACATCACACAAACACAAGACAAAATGACACATAGACGCTCAAAAATACCACAATTTGAGGCAAAACGACTAATGACTCTTAAATTCCTCTGGTTTGCTTTTTCAGTATGGTTGTCGCTCATTCAAAAGTCTGTGCACAGGAACCCATAATGTGCTTATCCGTCCATTATCAGAGCCCACATTTCATATTTTTCTGATTATTAAGAATCACTGCTGATACTGATATTTTGCTTTTGTTGAATAATGAATGAAGGTTGTTTGTTTATTTCAGTTTACTGGTCAACCCAGTCGCCCCGAGAAATCACATTTATATTCCATCAATTTGATTTTGTAAAGATGCTTTGGACGGATTATTATCAGTGGCAATGTTTTCTTCAATTGGAGTTTTTGTAATGGATTGTAAATCTGGAGATTTGAGTTAGCATCCTGATCCCACGTATACTGTACATATACTGAAAAATAATGTTAGAGTAAGCTAATTAAATTAAATAATAAGCAAAATGCTAAATGTTGAGAACACGGCTTGCGAAAATATACGGGTCGTGTCCACAACACACAAACTGATCCTGCTGTTACAACAAGTGCACGTTACTGATGCAATATGGAGACCATTCGGGCTTATGCTAGAAGAGGGGTGCAAGGAATAGTCTAAGAGTAGTGGGGGAGTTGTATACACTAAAGGTGTGGAAATTCTCTGGCGTTATAATATCAGCGCGGCCGCGGTCAGATCATAATGCCTCCAAATGCAATTTGAATAGAGTCAGACCTACAGCCAATCAGAGCAACGAAACGTTGGGTCTGCGTCATGCATTACTGATTGAGATCAATCGGAACCGCCATTCAGTATCCCCATTGGATCTTCAACGTGTACTATCATACGTTCACAGGGATATCTTTTTATTTACTACAACACAAATGTGCCGTTTTATTTCATACAGTTCCATTCTGATTGAGACAGGGAAATAATCTAAACCTCAAGTGTGGCGTTTCACTGTCAAGGGGGGCGATATAGCGTGTATGTAATTACATTGCAAATTTGACTTGAGCCCCACCACTGTATGGGTTAGCCCTACCATAGATTACCCAACAAAAATACTCTGGCGCCGCCACTGCACGCATAGTAAGGTTTAGTCAACAAAAGCTGCTGTAATCAATATTTCCATCAGAACAATTGATCAATGGATGTGAAATGTGCTCCATGATGATTTCGCAGAGAATAATCATCACCAACTCTGTAGTTCCCTTTAGATATTTGGAAAGCTTAATTTTTTCAGCCAATTATTTTTGGTTTTACAGCTCACCATTTTTGTTCACTCTCTCTGCTCTAATGAGCACAGTTTTCATGAGGCAGCTATTACTCTTTATAAAAGCATAGATAATCTCACTAAACGCTGATTATGGAGCTGCCTCAAAGCACAAAGACAAAGTTAGCAACTAGCTATTGAAAATACTTGCAAAAGATCGGGATATGTTCCAATAGCGGAAGCCAACATTGAAATTCAACAGAGGGACACAAACATGACTCCAAAAGTGTTTTCATACTGCTTCATATTTGCCGGATGTGCAAACTAACAAATGTGTGCTATCAAAACTAGCCAAATAAGCCAACAATATGTCAGTGTGAGCTTGTTTCTGCTGCCCCCATGTGACCAAAACAGGTCATTGCAGGTTGAGGATTCGGCAGAGTACTACAGCTTTTTTATTTTTTGTTTAGCCAATGCCGCCATCTTTCCCTGAACTTAACCAAACGTGAGTGCCTAATGGTAACCATAGAAAGGGTTATCCTGCTTTAGTTTTTACAGTCAAAGCGCATATTGTTGGGAAAGCAAATAAAAAGGATGCCATTGAAGATGTTGTCGTTGATACGTTCATTCAAATATGTTGTCAATATATTGATAAAATAATACATTATACATTTCCCCAAAATGTATCTGCTGTTGAAAAGTAGTAAGTGTAACTTGTGTATTCACAATAGACCACAAGTCAAGTTGTGGTTTATGGATGTTAATAAAGTTGAATGGACCTCTAAGGACGTTAATTAGTTGACATGTAGATAATAAACAGGTTCCTGTCACTGCTGGTGAGCATAAACAGCTTCCACTGAGCCGCCTGAATAAATGATGAATTAATAAACTCCTTAATAGCTGCTCTGGAGCTCAACCTGTGCTTACACGGCACTTCCCTTCATGTCTACAGAGGAGTTACTGTCTGCCTTTCTGCAGTGTGTTCAAATCAACCTCAAAGGCTTTCCTGCAGAGCGTATTTAAATCGTCTGCACCCTCGTCAGGTTGAGTGGTTTTAACGTTTACTTTTGCTGATCAAATGTATGTTGTTTACCGACATCTTTTTTTGTCAGTGACTGAATGTTGCCCTTGGCATCGATGACATTTATTTTTTGTTGCCGAGAAAACGTCTGATGAAGGTGATTGCTACAGTTCTCTGTTACCGAGAGGTAAGGGAGGTAGGAATGTGTGTGCAGCTCAAAAGGCTTTCTGAAGATTCACAGTGTAGTCGCACTCCATACTTAAAATGCTCAAGGAAAGGACTCTGTGGTGTAAAAGTGCAAACATATTCACTGACAGATATCTGAAGGTACAAGAATGGTGACATTTATTAAATAACCCTGCTACTTTTTATGGAACCATTTATATATATCTTGCTGAACCGAAACAATCTATATTTATTTTTTACTTCATGTTTGTGTCACGTTGTTTTATTCATGATGAGTGTGGAAGCTGGACTGTGCTCTGCAGGTTATTCAATTATTGCTCAACCTAAATGATGCCAATGTAAATCTAAGGGTTAAAAGGTTTTAATGTCATCATTAAATGTTCCAATAACTAATGTATTGAAGAAATATGGTGATCAATAAAAATCATGGTTTTTATAAAGTATTGTTGTCAAAGGATTTTTTTTTTAAGTTTCATTGGCCAGTCATCATTTTGCAAGAACATTTTATATTTTGTATGCGGCAACCCAGAGCTCCTGCTGCTGTTTTTGGATGGACCCTCTTTAACTTTTTTGGTAGAACCAATTAGCAGAACTTTAGTGATTTAAAGAGTGAAAAACCGATGAACAAAAACACATAAAAAATGAAACAGCACATCGTGTGAAATTATTTTAAGGTAAATTAATGTATTCACAATTTTTTAACAAACCATTTTATTAAAGGTGGGGTAGGTAATTCACTTCAGAAACACTTTTTGTTATCTTCCATGGAATGCTCTTAACATCCCGATAGCAATTAGCAATGAATATCTTAAGTGCTTTGACAATAAATCCATAAAAACATTTCATCTGTGGAAGCTGTGGCGCTGTAAAAAGCACGACCAATCATCTGAGCCGGCCCGGCTAAAATAACTGGATAGCCTACCTGCCTGTCCAACACACTCTCACTCCATAATCGTCCAGGAGCGACGCTTGGTCAGGGTCCCGTGGCGTGCAGTTGTGACGCTCCTAAATTCCTTCAGCTTCATAAAGGGACGCAAATAGCTTTCAACTGATTGCAATGTATTCACATCTGCGGCGGGATTTGACGCACATGGAAGCACGGCATTCATTTGTGTCGGCTGACTCTGGGCTGCCCTTGAAGGCAATGTGAGCGCCCGTTCCCATTGGATAACAGAGAATTGCACACCAGGAAGTAAGTATTCTCCTTACTGTCAATTGATTTGACAGTGATATCTCCACTACTCATCGACTAAAAAACACCAGATTATCCTTAATTACACAACATTGATTGGTTTAAATTGTGCAATGCTTTTGTATTTTTCCCCTTTCGATTCGGAGAAACAAATATTTTTCCGGAGTTTAGGATGGCAGAAGACACTACACTACCCAGAATCCCCAGCTATCGTTTAGGACTACACCATGTGCTCTGTTTGACAAACCCCGTGATTAGTTCTCAAGCTCTGTGATTGGTTGACCTCCAACTGCATTCCATATGAAAAAAAACGTTTCGTAAAAGATAAAATCATACTTTATTCAGCAGTGCTTGCTTTACTATTTGAAAGTCATCACATGAATGCATTGTAATAAATGGTTCGGCCGCATTAAATATTACACATCTGTCGTAGTTCTTTATTTATCTACAGAAATCGGGCTCAGAATAGACGGGAAACTATTCTTTTACCGTTCAGTTTTAATTTCACAATAAAGTTAGTAGTAATATTTTGTTTTGATATTATTGTTTTTTATTAACTACTAGACCGCTGGGTCATGTTAAGACCATCTTTTCTGTGTTGCTGTGGGGTTTTTCCATCGCGTTTGTGTTACAAATATCAAAACAATAACTAAATATATCCGTCGTAAACTAAACCAGAAACAGCAGTATATTTTATTTTGTTAACACTGTAAACTTGACAGGTTTTCAACCCAAACCGCCTACTGGTTAAAGCACGTTATTACACGTTTAGAGAAATGCAATGCAGGTAGATTGTGTTGCTTTTTAATTAATGTTTAAAATGCCTTTTTCTTAATGTATTTCATTTCTGAAATACATTAATGTACATAAATGTATTTCTTCAACAAGAAGACCCCTTAGGTCACAGGCTCCTCCAACAGTGCAACACAATAAAACAGATACACAGAAGAAATAGTGCAAGAAAAATAGTAAAAAGTTAAATAGTGCAATACGAGTCTACAAGTGCTTGGAATAAGATATATTAGACTAATCATTTCTAAGTAGCAGCCAGATTAATGTTATGGATGCTGTTTCAAAGTTCAGGTGTTTAATAGTCTTCTGGCCTGTGGGATGAAGCTGTCCCTGAGTCTGGTGGTTTTAGTCCATGAAATGCCAGACGGCAGCAGACAGAACAGTTTGTGGCTGGGGTGATGGGGGTCTTTTATAATCCTGAGGGCTTTCTTTAAGGTTAACCTGGTATTTTGACTACATTTATTTTAGTTACTTTACAGATTTGGATTAATGATGTGAAATATAAACAACCCTTATATCAGACTTTAGTTACACCTGAGTAAAATTCAGTGAAGGTGATTGTGAAGTGCCAACAATCAGGCGAGATATTTGGTAGTGGGTGCTTGAGAAGACAAAAAATGTATCTGCAGATCCCTATAAAGCATATTCATTACTCGTTATTCTCTACTAAAAGTTAATTAAAGACTCTATATAATGACTATTTTGCACATCCCTTTCAAGATTTCAAGATGTTCTAAGGTTTATTGACATATCATAGTATACACAACTACGGTGTATTTGTATTTATTTATAGAAGGACCATGCATACAAAAACATTCATCTCAGCAAAGAGAAGAGATGCAATATGCCAGATTATAGCTAATAGCTCATTTCCATCTGTGGTCCTCAGGCAGGTTCATAACAATTAATAAACAAATAATGACATTGCATGATCTCTATCAGTCAAACCATTTTAAAACCTGATTTAAGTACAGCTCAATAAATTAATACATAGTACACTTGAAATACACTTACATGATCTGCTTAAACAAGTGCTTAAACATAGCAATGTTAACTATGTTTAAGCACTTATTTTAACTGATATTATACATGTAGTATACTCTTATAAGATGTATGTAGATAATATAAGAAATGTGCACAATATGACAGTTTAATGGTGGAGGTATACACAAATATTGATGTGTATAATGTCAATAAACTTTAGAAAATCTTGAAATCTTGAAAGGGATGTGCAAAATAGTCATTATATACAGTCTTTAATTAACTATTAGTAGAGAATAACGAGTAATGAATATACTTTATAGGGATCCTATTAATATCTAATAATAAAAATTAAAATTCAATAACATGCTTTAACCACTAGGTGTCTCTTTCTATCAGCTGTGCACGTTTATGGTGTAAATACAGCCTATCTACCAATTGGATCAAATATAAAAGTCAGCCGAATTAGTATTGATACTGCAAGGAGACGTATTGTGTGAAAAGAAATGTAAGATGTTGTTTAATTGTTGATATATTTATGATCCATGTCACGTTTTCAGTGTTGGCGGCAGTTCCTCATGTTTGTCTAGAAGTCTTCTCATCAGGGCTCTATAAATAGAGAACTACGGCAGATATGTAATATTTAATGCAGCCGAACCGTGTATTACAATGCCGTTATGTGATGACCTCCAAAGAGAATGCAAGCACACTCGGAATAAAGTGTTTTCGGTCTGTTTCCGGTATTTGTTTATGACGATGTGATGTGAGATGTGAGACTGGAATTGCACAGGGGAAAATAACGTATCTATGCCACAATTGTAGATGCGGATTTTGTTAAACTAATACGTTTGCGCTGTGGACCAACACTATACATTGACGTGCAATAAAGATAACACCATTAAACAGTTACACAACATAACAGAAATAATATCGATAGCAGCGTCCCTAGCAACCACCTTGGTAACAATGAAAACGTTGTGTAGACACAATTTCCTGAAGTAATCTTCGTAATAACTAGCAAACTAAAGATCATGTACATCCACTGCACACATAATCTGAAATAACAACTCATATTTCTCGCATCAAATGACATCAAAACTCATTTTAATGGCCAAACAAACTTTAAAATAGGCATTATACACCGAGAATAAAACGAAGTTCGGCCATGTTTTTTTTTTCTGCAGGGAGAAATGTGAAGATCACGTGACATCTTCACACCATTGGAATGAATGGTGAAAGAAAACGTAGGGATCTTACAATTTCAGAGGCGTTTTTGTAGAAATACTACGTCCTACGTTGTGGACCAACGTAGTTATTACACGTTTATTTGTGAGACTGGGTTGGAATTACCTACCCCACCTTTAATGTTAATTGAAAACCTTAAAACGTGTTATTTAATTGTACATTTAAAGAGGCTCTATGTTTTTTGTGGGTTTCCTGTAGTGCGTTATATAGGTTTTTGTGCACTATACGTGATAGACTGAGGGGCGGGACATATCTAAACGGTTGACCAATCACAACAGAGCTAACCAATCAGAGCAGACTGGGCTCTGGTTCCAGACAGAGGGTGAAAAGAGGTGCTGCAGCACAGGCAGTATGAGAGAAATAAAGAGCTTTTTGAACATTAAAGCATGGAGACATGTCCCAGTAGAGACACTACATACTGATATGAACCTGAAAATCTAGCAATAATATAGGCATTACAATGTTTAAGTTGTTGAACAAGTAGACTTTAGTTCTGGGTGATTTATTGCAAACAGCATTGTATTTAGTCCACAACAGGAAGGACTTCTGATTGTGATTGTGATTGTTGAACTCCAATTTTACAGCAACATCAAAAAGTTGAAACACAGCCAGGTTCTGTTGTTTCTCTTTGTGTTGTCTCCCTTGTCTTTGTCTTCTTTGATTATGTCTGTATAATGTTTCACAATTGGAATAAAACATTTTTGTTGAAGGTACGGAGTCTGTGAAAACAGATTGGGATGGTTGAGGATTCAGATGCTGCAGCTGAACACTTTATCAAAAAACAACAACATCTTCTTACAGTTTCATTTGACAGGATCGTTCAGAAAATATCTCTGCTGGAAACAAATTGGTTTAAATGTGCATACAACATATCCTTTTGTGTCTGGTGATACATTGAAACTGTATTTTTTGGAAGGTTCTATCTACACACATTATATAATCATGTCTGTTATTGTGTTTTCAGTTTGGCTGTCAGAAAATAAATTATTTTCCTCTTTCTGTTTTTGGCTCTGATTTCTGCCTCCTTTCAAATCAATCTGTAATAAGTCGAGGTGGGGCTCTGAGAAATGTCCTAAATCATTGCATTACATTGAATTTACTGAGCGAGTCCTCCAGCTCAGCCTCTGTGGAAACAGAGCAGTCCACACCACAGAGATCTGATTACATCAAAGTGCAAAGGGCCTTAAGAAGAAGCTGAACGTTGTTTATGAGTGTTTCCTTTGACCAGGTTGTCCTCTTGGGAGAGACATGTGATGTTGTATTTCAAATGCACAGAATAGTGTAAATTAAGAGTAAACCTAACATGTTTACAGTTGTATATTGTGATTACTATGGACATTGACTTTTGAACGTACAATGCTCTTTTTCAATGGAAATCATCAGAAGCATCGTTTTTGTTTTCACTAACACAAAAAAGGCTCAAAATCATTCTTAGTCAGATGGGAAGTTCTGAGCTACCGGAGACGATTAGAGCCAGATGTGGGTTTCTTCCTGAGATTAAAAGACAGCTTTTATGACTTTTTTATCAGAACTATACAAAAAAAAATCACATTTGGTCAGACCCCCATAAAGATCAGTGCCCTTAACACCTGAAAGTCATACCTCTTAATCATCCTGCATGTGAAATAAATGTGACTCTGTAGTACATATATACATATATATCATTATTATTATAAATACATACCTACTATTATTATGTATTACATTATAGATTTTATTTTTATACTCCTGGAAATAATTACTGCACTTTATTCCTTATTCCTAAGTATGTATGCCGCGTGTATTTGTTGTCTTATATTGTGATGTTTTTTGTTTTGATGGCACCCTTGAAAGGGAGAAGCATTTATTTATCTCATTGTACAATGTATAATGACATTAAACGATTCTATTCTATTCTAATCATCCTCCGTACAATGCAAAGAGGATGAACTGATGGTCATTTATGATAGCGCACTCGAGCTGGTTTCTCCAGAATTACCTACCCCACCTTTAAGTACAGTACTCGACTAAATGTACTTAGTTACTTTCCACAACCGTTCAAAACGACCCTTTTGGTCTGAAAATGTGTTCTGAAATATTACTGTACCTATCTCTAATTAAATCAATCCATGGATCCAACTCAATAATCAGTCATGTTGATTAATGCAAGATTAACATCCATTCATAACCAGCGTGTGAATTATTTGGAATAAAAACACATTCAATCCGTGTCATCAGTTATTTCATGGTGCCATTAATGGATAAACAGAGATTTCTAGCGCGTTCTAACATATTGTATCTTTTTGGGATTAAAAAGGCGGTAAATGTGTGAAATCCTGATGTTTGTGTTGTATCTTAAAAAGCAATAATACCCTCTGTTAATGAATCTGATCCTAAAATCATTTTCTGGGAGATTATCTGACGCCGGAGCTTGATTTGTTGCCGTGTGTGTTCACGCTGTCACACTGACTGTTTACGAGATAAGGAAGATCCAGCAAGAAAGTCATTTTAAGTAAAGTGCGCATCTCTCGACACTACATGAATTTTATTAGAGAGCAAACACAAGGTCATCCTGAAAACTCTACACTCAGTGATTTTATGGACGAGTGGCTGCAGAAAAGGGTATTTTATGAACGAGCTCCTACTGTCCTCATGGCTTTATGATTGCTGTGTTGAATTTCAAACTTAAATCTGACCTCTGTAGTGGCATTTCAGAAGAGAATATCAAAGCATATCTGAATATATTGTCTCTAAACACTGATTGTTTCCGGCACTTGGTTTGAGATATTCAGAGCACTGTTCAATTTGAGTGCATCTGGTGGGACTCATAACCCTTGAACTGAATTATAACTCTGCATTAATCCAGGAAAAACAAAAAGCAAGAGACTTCTCTAAACATAAAAATCATTCATTTAGAGGTTTCCACAATACTGACTGTTATAAAAAACCAGCCCACTCTCTTCAGTCTGCGTACAAATGACACGACTTTGCAAAGTTGTGCAATAGATACGCAGAAGTCCGTTTTTGCGTGCATATGATACGCCCACATTACATTTGTTATGAACGTATGTCAAATACGTTTTTTTTCTACAATTTTCTTCCACGTTATGTTTGTTGTGAACGTATCTTAAATGCGTTTATTTTCTACATATCTTTGCCATTTATTTAACCCTAACCATAACCCAATAAGCTGCTGTGTCGTTTATTGCACCGCAAACATTAAAACTGTCTGTGAACGGCGATCAAGCCTGAAGCCACAGAGCTCTTTGTTTTAACGTTTGAGGTGCAATATCAGCGTATCATATGCACGCAAAAACGGAGTTCTGCGTATCTATTGCACGACTTTGCAAAGTCGTGTCATTTGTACGCAGACTGTGAGACCGGGTTGTAAAAAACACATGCACACGCCTTGAGATGTGTTTATACTGCATATGTTGAGACAGTGGCAGTTTGCTTTCTGTATAGCTACATCTTAAAGGGGCCCTGTTATGCTTTTTGGCTGTTTTCCCTTTCCAGTATTATGGCATGTATATTTCTGTGCCTGAAATGACTCCTTTGGACTCCCCTGAACAAAGTGACATCACTATGTAACACTTGTGCTTCTATTGGCTATCGCTTGAACACATTTACATTACATTACATGACATTACATTGCATTTAGCTGACGCTTTTATCCAAAGCGACGTACAATAAGTGCGTTCGACCAGGAAGATACAACCTTGAAGGAAACAGAATCATATAAGTACATCAGGTTTCATAGAGCCAAACATTTCAAGTGCTACTCATTTGACATGATATGCTATGGGGCGGTGTCAGGGTTGAGTGAAGCAGGCAGGACCCAAATGCAGATGAAACTGAAAATACCTTTATTTCAAGGCTACAAGAACATACAGAGCAGAACTCTCTCCCCCGTGAACACAGTCAACAACAAACAAGGATCTCACAAAGACTAACAGAAAAAGCAGAACCTAAATGCACACAGGACTAATCAAACAAACAAGACACAGGTGAGGAGGGAGGAGAAAACACAGGGGCACAAGGTGAACACAATCGGGTGATCAGGCAGGAGGGAACACAGAGACAGGAAGCAACAGACAAGACGGGGGTTGAACACTCTTCAAACTAAAACAGGAAACCAAAAAGACAGACAAAAATAAAAACTTTGGTCGTTTCTCAATCTCGAGGATTCTGGCTTCCAAGCCAATATTTCAAGGATGCTACGTCATCGAGTGCCGCCGAAGGACTGTTCCAATCTCCAGTATACTTGGAATTCCACAGAGGCCGCGTCCTTGGTTTGGGGGAAATGTCGAGGCTGCACATGGGTAGACTTCGCGTCCTTAAAATCCCCACAATGCTTTGCGCACGGACCAATTTCAAAAACCCTTGAGGAGAATGGCTGAACCGACGCAGCACACATTTAAATGTAAGTATGTAGTGGCGTAGAACATGTGTTGGTAAATATGTTACTTTGTTACATTTGTTTGTTATCACCAAAAATGTGTTCCGTGAAAGTAAAGCAAGTTCATAATTAGATAGACATCGTGAGGTATTTATTTTCGGTACAGTTTATGTTGAAACCGTTAGAGAGAGTGGCACACTTGTTAGCCTGTTCCATTCTTCTTCGTTTTCCGAAGCCGTGGCTTGGAAGCATACTTGCTTCGTTTCTGAAGGAAGTGACTTGGAAGTACGCGACCACCAAGCCAGCATCCTCGCGATTGAGAAACACCCACAGACAGATCGTGACAGGCGGGACATCTCTAAGCTGTTGACCAATCACAACAGAGCCGGCCAGCTAACCAATCAGAGCAGACTGGGCTCTGGTTCCAGACAGAGGGTGAAAAGAGGTGCTGCAGCACAGGCAGTATGAGAGAAATAAAGAGCTTTTTGAACATTAAATCATGGAGACATGTCCCAGTAGAGACACTACATACTGATATGAACTTGAAGATTAGCACAATATGTCCTCTTTAAGACAGTGGCAGTTCACTTTCTGTCTCTCAAATAAGGACAATGCCGACTGTTTTTCAAAAAGTGTTAATTCCTTATAATCTTCTCCTCTGTATGCCTGCAGGTGTGAATCTGGGCTTGAATACGAAAACATATTTTCAGATAAGATAGCTACGTGCTTAAGGTAACTACAGATGAATTAACATGACTCATAGGATCTGAATTGTTCATTCCCTCTGAAAGATGTTTGCAGCCACATACTGTACAGGGAGAGATGGACAACATATCAATATTTGTTATGATAAGGGGAAATAGAAAAATACTTCTCCAATAAACACTACATCTGTGAAGCTTATATAATGCAGTGTGTGCTGAAAGTGTTGATTCAGTTCTACAGTAATGTCTGAGGCTGTTTGTGATGCATTATATTATGGAGGTGTTCCTGTTATTATGTCCATGTGTCAATCTCACCGCACGTCTCACAGAAAGCATTTGGAGCATAGCAGAATTGATCTGTTTTCAAATAAACAAGCGCAGCAGCCTTTCTCTGTGATAAAGGCAGGGCTGGTTGTTAGAGAGGGAGCCGGGCCAATTGTGAGTTTTGAAGCCTTTGATTTCCTCCTTAGTGGAGTTAAGACTCGCCGCTTCACAGCTGCTGCTGCAACCTGATAACTCACTGGGAAGAAACACATCATCTGAACGATAGACAGTGGAGAATAATCGCTAATAACTTCACTATTCCCTGAAATGAAACGTTACATAGGTGCACGTTCATTTATGTGACACAGAGGGGTGAGCCAGATTTAAAGGTCCCATGTCATGGCCATGTCTACTGATCATAATTCCATTGTTGAGGTCTACTAGAATAGATTTAAATTGTCCAATGTTCCAAACTCACATTGGTTTCTCATACAGCATCTCTGTGTAGTATGTGTATTCACTCTCTGTCCTAAACGGCTTGTTGGAGCTCCTGCCCCCCCCCCCTCCCTGTGAGCCCAGTGTGCTCTGATTGGTCGGGACGTTGCGAGGCTCGCTGCTCAGTGAGCACTGGTGTGGTTTCCGGGTCGGCGATACAGCGGGAAACTCATCCTGAGCACACACAAACACTCACAGCCGAAGTAAAAACAATAAGTGTGGCTTGATATTGAGTAAGAAAAAGGTTTTATAAACGCTGTGAGAATGGGTCTGCGGAGAGCATTTCTCCGCCATCCCAACTCATCTATTACCAGCCAGGGAGCTCTATGCAAGTCAATGGGGACTCCCTGTTAGTTGAAAATGTACGCTAAAGGTCCTGGTGTGCGAGGAGCTCCGCGGATTGGTCCATTTTGGTTCCGGGAACCGCATGACGTCATCCCGGAAGAAACAAATGGAAAAAGAGAAATGTCCAACGAGGCGTTCTGGGGCAGCATAGACAGGTCTTTTCTGTGTTAGAGTTTTACTCGCTACAGGGTGTACTTTGAGGGTTTGTGACTCTGCAGACCGTTTACATGCAGAAAAACCTTCATAACACACAAGGGGACGGGTAATAACCAGAAAAGCATGACATGGGACCTTTAAAGCAGCTAATAAAAACATTCAAAGAACAATGAATCACATGACTATTTGCACAGTATATCAAAGTGATTAAACCCTAGATGGGGAATATGGAGCATATTGAAGCTAAAGAGCAATATACTCTTCTCTGGAGGAGACCAACAACTGAGCTTAAAGTTAATCAGGTTTGCAGAGGTTAAATGAATGCTAACGTTGCTTATATCTGCTGGATGTGCAAATAGGCAGCTGTTTGCTCTCAAAGTTAGCCATATGACCCTAAAAGGTAGTCATATGTTAGGTTTGCAGCTTGCTTTGCTGCCCCCAAGTCCTCAAAACGGTTTTGTTCGCAATATTAAAGAAATATCTCGAACAAAAACTTGAGACATAATCTGAGACAAAATCTTTTGAAGACCGATTATAGGGTTTTCAAATCCACAGTGTCAAACAAAAGATAGTAATCATAGTCCCTCCTCTGTGGGCTGTACTATACATGGTTGGACTTTATTCCTGGAGCTTCAGTAGATATTATAAGCACAGAAGAAATGAATACATTCTGTGTTAATTACACAATTCCCTTGATCGTTGGCTTCATATCAGAGGATGTTTCACTGAATAGTTACTGTAAGGGAAACTTCTGCAGCAATGGAGAGTCAGGACTCAGAGAGACACGAGGAGAGTTGGAGTTCTGATGTCAAACACTGATATTTAATACAAGTATCGGCCGGAGAAATTCACATAACAAGTCACAGCAGTCAAAGGTTCTGACTGCACGGGTGGGTTGCCAGGTCAATTCTGATCAGCCTGTGTCTTGGTAGACCATTTAACTAGTTTACAGAGAGTCATAATCAACATATTGGGGATGGGCCTTGGTACCTGGAGACTGTCTCTGTCCCCCTGTGGTGCTTTGAAGACATCGTTCTCAGAGTCGTATAACTCCCTACTTCCTCCACATCAAGAGATAAGGATCAGGGCTGATCGTAAATGTCAACACAGAGGAATGGGTCACATTCTTGGAGTGAAGACAGAATTATTCCCTCACAGTTACCACCTTTATACAAACTGCATACCATATGGTACTCTATGCTCAAGGGATTCTCTTTGGCATTTCTTCAGGGCATTTGTACTAAAATTATTTGACAATTTTGATATCACAATTCGAATCATCTCTGCTAAACTTGTACATCAGCCAGATCAAAGCATGGGCCATTAAATAATAACATGTTTTGCTTTCACAGAAACCCAGATAACAAATGCATGAAAGCATGTATCCAACTTCTGGGTTCCTAACAATTTAATGAGAGTTTAACCGTGCTGCTGTGAAAATCGTACTTTCATGCTGTGCACATACTCAGAATATGTGAGTGCTGTATGCAGATGAGCTTGGAACAGACTTGCTGATTTGTTGGGTTTAAGGATTGTAAAACCCCGTTTGCATGCAGCGCGGTTCTTCACGGCACCTCTGCGCCTGCAACATGTCTCATCCTGATCTGTGGATAGTGAATGGAAAGATCCGTTGGCGAGACACAGAGGCTGGAGTTAGGGTCAGAGGGGCTGCTCGGGGTAACTTTCTCTATATGATGAGATTTCAATTACTCACATTGCTAGCTTGGTAATGCAGGCAGTTGTCAGTCAGTATCCAGAGGGACTGAGTGCTGGGGAGAGGAAACTAGATATATTGTTGGCAAAGCCTCCGTCAGGAAGCGAAAAGCAAGGATAGAAATCACAATATACCCATCAAATCCAGCTGGAGGTTATCACAAACCCTGGATATTTGTGGCTGTGGAGGTAAACACTGTGTGATAATAGTGCAAATTACCTGGTCACTGAACTCAGCACACACATAATAAGGAATTATCATCCTAATATCTACTGATCAAAATCCTATTTATTTGGTTAAAAGATTGGATTTGATTAGAAGTCCAGGTTGATTTTCTAATACAACCTGGACTTTGTATTTATTTGAGTTAAAGTCCAGGTTGTGCATCTGGTGCACTGAAAGGCTTTTAAAATAGATTGCAGCCACAGAACGGGTTCCCCAAAGAATACATGTTGTATTATTACACTTTAAGCTGCTTTTAGCTTTTTTGAGCTCCTCACGAATGGAACAAACTTCCAGAAAACCTGAGGTCTTCACTGTAGAAGTTGTCGATACTTCTTAATACATGCATGTGTGTACAAGGAATACACAATGCATAGGCAAGTGGTGACCACAGCATGTACAGTGAACATGTACGTTGCATGCCGACTAACAACTGAATGCCTATTACCTTAACACGTCACCGGGTGGCGCACCAGCTACGGTGGCCTGCAAAGGACAAACTTAATCATATGAGAATGATCTACATTCACCAACGCTGAGTTCTTTTAACCCTCCTGTTGTCTTCGGGTCAAATCTGACCGATTTACTACTTTCATCAATCATAACTTTTTTGTTTTACATTCGATTGCATTAAAGGTGGGGGAGGTACGTTTGAGAAACCGGCTCGAGATACACTTTTTGTTATATTCTATGGAATGCTCTTAACATCCCGATAGCAATGAATATCTTAAGTGCTTTGACAATAAATACATTAAAAAAATGTCATCTGTGGAAGCCGTGGTGCTGTAAAAAGCACGACCAATCATCTGAGCCGGCCCGGCTAAAGTAACTGGATGGCCTACCTGCCTGTCAGCCTTCCATCTGTGCACACACTTATCTCGTGCCCTCATTGGTCATGTGTGCGTTCGTGTGTGTTGGAGGAGGGGCTCTGTAAGGAAGTCTGAAGGAAGGGGCAGATTTTCTCCGGCTGTGTATTTTTCAAATTCTAGCGCTGGTTTCTCCAAAATTACCTACCCCACCTTTAAGGCTTTATGATATCCTTCACAGTAGACATTTGACCATATACAATTGCTGATCACCACTTTCATTGAGTTTTGGATGATTTAGTCAACTTTGTAACACCCATGGTGTTCCCGGACAAAAATCACCGCCATAAAGAAAAGGAATTAGTAACCATCCGGATCAGATAAAACACACACACACACACACACACACACACACACACACACACACACACACACACACACACACACACACACACACACACACACACACACACACACACACACACACACACACACACACACACACACACACACACACACACACACACACACACACACACACACACACACACACACACACACACACACACACACACACACACACACACACACACACACACTCTAGATGTGTTCCCCCCCTTATGTGCCCATCCACATGTTCAGTGTCTCTTCTTTGTATATTTACTGCAGTTGTTCATGTATACCAGTAGTCTGATACAATATGTACAGTTTGAAAGGGTGTTAAATGAAAGTTGGTGATGATTAATGGTGTTTGTGTTAATGTAATAGCAGTTAAAAAAGGACCGGTCACCGCAAACACCAAAGTAAGGGGGGAAACGAAGACAATAGGAGGGATAAGTCGAGGCTTAAAACAACATATCTTTTCATCTGCTTACCCAGAAGTCTTTTAACTTGTTTTACGATGTTGTTGTTAAACTATTCTGTCTCTCTTTTATGCATGGTTGTTATGAATCTGTTATTCCATTATGTTTATTTATTGTGTTCCTTTCTGTTGTCTTCTTGTTAAGTGTTAATGATGATGTAAAGCACTCTGAATAGCCTCTGTGTCTGAAAATGTGCGTTATAAATAAACTTACCTTACCTTACCTTACACCTGAGGGATTAGCTGCTCATATAAACACTTCACTTGGGTATTTTGAAATTAAACTTCCAAATCTTATTTTTGCAACAGTATTCAGATATAGCTTTTAATTTGCACAGCAGCCCGACGTCTTCCACTCGACTCTTCCTCGACTCCTCCTAATGATATTAACCACAAATGACATGCTCAGCTCTCAGGATATTGTACTTTTCCTTTGACTGCTTCCCTGAGTGAGACGAGCTGCATTATGTAAGGGAGAGAGAGACGAGTGTTAGCGGTGATGCGGACACCGTGATGAAGATGAATTGCCATTGTCTCGTCATCTGTCTGCTGTGAAACCCTGAAGCAAAGAAAAGGAGGGGGTGAGCGGGGTACTTAACTGGTAAGGAAGCTCAAAAATGACTCAAATCAAAAGTGCATTAGTGGTTTTGATGGACTATAAGCATGTAGGTTTTGAAGGGGGGTGAATATATAAAGAGACTCCCAGTCTGAAAGAAAGACAGTCTGACAGTGGATATGAGAGCGAATAGCAATAGCGCTGACCGATGACCTTTACGACTTTCCTGAGGGTAAACTGAGCTGAGTAGGGTTCTCAAACAGCGGATAATAACTGTCTCAACCTGGGATGGGGAAATGAATTATCAAAAGCATGTTTGAGCATATTTAAAATAAGTTGCGCAACAATTACAATAGTAGTAGTCGACATCTAACAATCCTTGTATTTATTGATAGATGTCGACATTTCCTGGATTTACTGTATCTACGTTTAAACCTCTTGGCAAGGAAATCAATATGTTAATGTTTCTGCCTGTTCTTATTTTAAAACTGATATATGAATTAAGTTGACCTTTGCATCGTAATCTTTTAAGTTGCCTCTGGGCCATGAACAGAAACCAGAATTTGCCAATTTGTGATTGATCTAACTTTGCTTATTTACAGATCTACAGATGACATCCTAATAATATAAGTGGGTCTTTAGAAAACTATATTCACTGTAGAGTTTAAAAGTATTGAAATATCTCAAACAAAATTTAAGAGCGAAGGAGTGTGTCGGAGGAAAAAACCTAATGGGGCATTTTAAGTATTGCGAAGTTATTTTAGAACAAAAAGTTTTAAAAAATAGGCAAATAGGCTTTTATTTTCTAGAAGTACAGCTTTGTTTGCACTTTGGTTGAAATCTACTATGCGTTTACTTTTTCTTGACATGTGACTCTTTGACTTTCCGCACTCACATGTGGCTAAGCCCTAATACCCAGGTGGAGGTTTACTCATCTCTGCTGATCTTCCTTCATACAGTATATGGTGCCTTACATCATCCACTGAGACATTATTACCCTTTGAAAACTGAATCTGCCATTTAAAGAGCATTTATTCTACTAAAGTGAAGCTCAGACAGAGAATATTTCTCGCCCTTTAAGTGTGTTTTAACGTCCTGTCACTTGAGGTTCTTGACAAGATGAGCTCTGAGTGTACAGACACATTCACAACGCCGACAATAGACCTGTTCAACTTGGGCTAATTGCAGCCATCAAATCTGAAGTAGCTATGTAATTGAACAGTCTTGTACTTTCATAAAGAACATACTGAGATTAGATAACTAGTACAGGTCAGTCTGTGTAGTTCGACTGTAATGGTCTTAAACATTGTATGAAGTGGAACTTTTGAACTTGCTAGTTGGAAATCACTTCTGTTCATATGATTCTGTAATATTAGGGGCGTTCACACCAAGTTATTTTCCCACAAAGGTTCATGAGAACTCTTTTAGTTGTGATGAACTAAAGCAGCAAGTGCATTCCAGAGGGTGGGGGCCGCAACACTGAACGCCCTGTCTCCAACAGCTCGGAGGCGAGAGTGGGGGATGGAGAGCAGGCCCGTGTCGGAGGACCGGAGACTCCGAGAGGGGGTGTAAGGATGGAGGAGGTCCGATAAGCACTGGGGGGCGAGGGTATGGAGGGACTTGAAGCAGGTCTCCAACCTTCTGGAGCTGCGCCTTGGCAGCCACAATCATGAGCTCTGTTTTATTCTGTGCTGTTCTGTACATCACAAATCCAATGCCAAATACAGACAGTAGTGTGTTCTTGATGTAAACAGGTTAAAATAAAGGGAGTAGAGGTCAGGGTGGTGGATGTCATCGTCATTGAACATAAAAGTAACACTTATAGAGCATTTTGAGGGCATTCCTAATGAGTTAGAAAGCCTTTGTGATGCTTTGTAACTATATCATAACACTTTCTGATGCAATAGAGTGCCGCAGTGACGCGTCCTAAAACCCGGAAGTAAACTCCTTCCGGTTCCTTCGTCAAAAACGCAATGCAATTTCTCCATAGGATTTTGGAAAATAGCTCGAAATAAGGTTTGTGGTTGAAACACATTTAAGAGACGGATCACGTTTTGTTCAGCCGGATAATCTCCACATGTCTACCCTACTTTTATCATTTTCGAATCATAAATCTAGTCGCCAGAAGAAAAATGCTAACGTTATGCTATAAAGGAACTACGGCAGGGTCGCTGCTTCAACGTCACGCCAACTTAAGATCCATATTCAAACATACAGATTCTAACAGTTTGCAGGAGGCAGGTACTTGCTTTCAAACAGAACAGGGCAAACCAACTTAGTTGTGTTCGGTGTAATGACGTAAAACGGCCTCCACAACTTCTGTAGTCCTATTCAGCCACTTGGTAACAAACATCGTTTTTCAGACACGTAAACTCTTCAGAAATCACCAGCGGGGTCACTGCTGATGGATTTAATGTCGTAGAACAAAACGTGATCTGTCTCTTCAATGTGTGTCAAACACAGACCTTATTTGGAGCTATTTACCAAAATCCTATGGAGAAATTGCATTGCTTTTTATCGAAGGAACCGGAAGTGGTAAAAATGCTAACTTACTTCCGGGTTTTAGGACGCATCACTGCGGTTCTCTATATCTATCAATTTAAGTTATTTTGTTTACCTCCAGCGTTCTCATTGGTGTTGTTTTCTGCAGCCAAAGAAAACAATTTTTCGTTGAAGAAAAACAATCTCTACTCTTGAACATATTGGTTATATATGGCGGTGTGTGGCGCAGTGTGTTGTGCGCGGTTTCAAACCCCACTGCAGTCAGTCGTTGTGTCCCTGGGCAAGACACTTCACCCCAAATTGCTCCTGTGGGGATTGGCCACAGTATTGAGTATGTAAGTCGCTTTGGATAAAAGCGTCTAACAAGTAACATGTCATGTAATGTAATATAGAAGCTAAAGAGCCGGATAGTTTCTTCTGGAGGAGACCAAAACGGAGCTAAAAGTCAATGTTTGATTGAATCATCAGGTGTGCAGACAGAGACTGAATTAATGCTAATGCTGCTCATATTTGATGGATGTTGCAGACAAATTAAGTATACACCATAAAAGGTGATAATAAGTTGTGTTTGTAGCTTGTTTTGCCGCCTGTAGTGGGCAAACAAGTATTGAGGGTTTAAATAAATATCTAGAACAAACATTTAAGACATAATCTAATCTTTAGTTTTTTAGACGATTTAGCACATTTCTGTTCATATGATTCTGTAAATCCTAAATCTAGTGCCAAATGCAGAAAGTACTGTGATCATTTTATTTAAAAAACGTTAAAATTAAGGGAGTAGAGGTCATGGTGGTGGATGTCATCGTCATTGAACATAATAGTAACACTTATATAAAGACATTATAGCGCATTTTGAGGGTCTCCTAGTGCATTTAAATGCAGTTGTGATGCTTTATGACTATACCATAATGATTTCTGACGCAATATCCTAAGTCATAAACATTTAAGATACGACTTATAATGACTTAAAGGTGTCTAATGAGTGCTCTTGACTAGTTTTATACTATAAAGGTTGACTGACGGTGCTTATAATACATTATGAGCACCACCATGCTCCTGCTAACTCCTTCTTTGTAGTAGAATTAACTCAAATTAAAAACATTAATGGGGAAAAATCTAAGGCAGCATGTTTCCTGCAAAATGTAAGTGGCATTACTGTGGTATAAAATAATCAATTTTCTAGGAGACGAGTTTGTTATGTGGCGCTT
>CALSBZ010010703.1:483654-500077 GCA_943591055.1 Gobionotothen gibberifrons
GACTTTTATCATAACATTAAAACCATTAAGGACAACACTCTTTAATGCTAAATGCTAAAATATATGGATTACAGGACGAATAGGGTATCAATGAGACGTGAGAGATGTGATTCTCATGCTATAAAGAATGATGATTATCACCTTGGTGCGTCTGTGTCATTTCATTTCCTTACAAGTGTTTTTATTTGCCCTCTAAGATGGGGTGGTAATCTCTGACGGCTTGGAACAATGTTTCCTCATAAGCATATTCAAGTCTCCCCAGACCCATCACTGTCTATTGCTATTATTAGTTTAGGCATAAAAACTAATTTAAAAATCAGAGTCGGATAATTAAAAATGCAACTAAATCCCAGACCCCCAGGAGAGAGCGCCTCGTATGGAAGCTGCTGCGGAGAGATGTGAGTCAGGCTTTTTATCTTCTGTGACAATAAACCTGTAACACCTGGTTGATCTTTGTCAATCGGAAATCTACGACTATGCTATCTACTGTGGGGGAAACTTCTGAAGCAATTGGAGTCAGGACTCAGAGAGACACGAGGAGAGCTGGAGCTTTGATGGCAAACACTGACGGTTTCTTTGGAGTTACGGCCGGCGAATTCACAAAACAAGTCAAAGAGTCAGAGGTTCTGACTTCACGGTAGTTGCCACGTCAATTCTGAAGAACTCTACCCCAGACCCGTGTATTTAGCTAGTTCAGAGAGAATAATCAACACTGTGCATAACAAGATAGAGTCATAACACCTCTATCAGCTGACGCCAACAGGCAGGAACAGGGAGACAACACACTGAGAGCACAGCAGCCAAGTTATGTCAAAGTTATGGGCCTTGGAAAATATTTCCCCAACATCTGCTATCTTCGAACCTTAAAGGTGGGGTAGGTAAGTTTGAGAAACCGGCTCGAGATACACTTTTTGTTATATTCCATGGAATGCTCTTAACATCCCGATAGCAATGAATATCTTAAGTGCTTTGACAATAAATCCATAAAAAAATGTCATCTGTGGAAGCCGTAATACTAGGGGTGTAACGGTATCCGTACCCGTCCCGTACCGTCACGGTTCGGACGTCACGGTTCGGCACATGCAGTCACACGGCGAATACGCCTTTTTTTACGAGTGGGAAAAAAGTCACTCAGGGCAGTATTACACTATATATAATCCAGGGGGCGGTATTGCGCCTAAAAGCCAGCCGCCCGTAAATAACAAATGCAGAACAAGAACAACAAACACTACAAAACGAACAAAATACATGAAGAAGAAAAGTTAGTAGTTATGGCGAGTTCACGCAACACACAGGAGCTAGAAGACCCACCTGCTTCGTTTAAATCAGGTGTGTGGGAACATTTCGGGTTCCCTGTGGACTATAACAATGATGGGGTGCGAGTTGTGGATCGGACGAGGACGGTGTGTCGGCGGTGTTTCACAGCGGCGTTTCACAGCGGCGTTTCACAGCGGCGTTTCACAGCGGCGAGGTATGCTAGTGGTAACACACATCCAACATGCTAAATCACATCCGAAGGCATCACCCAGATGTGTCAATCACCGGAGCCCGGCAAAAGACGACAACTGTGCAACAGCTAATCCCCGCTGTTTTTAAGAAGCCACTAGAAATGACAGCCGAGAGACCAAAACAAATAACCGAAGCAATTGTAATAATGAGTCTGTTTATCCTAATGTAGCCATGTTGGCACATTGTTACCTGGCTGTACCTGCCACCTCAGTCCCCAGCGAGAGGGTTTTCTCGACGGCAGGTGACATAGTTACCGCCAACAGATCTGCCCTGACTACTGACAACGTAGACAAACTCATCTTTTTGAAGAAAAACTTGAAAATAGAGTGAAGCTTTTATTTAGGCATAATGGCCTCACACACTCACAAGTTAATTACACATGTTAGACATTGCTCCTAAAGGTACAGATTTTATTTTGTTTTATATTTATCATTGTATTTATTTTATATTTTGACATCAGGAGATGTTATACAGTTCTGTATTGCCTTTTATTGTGATTGAAACACTTTCTTATTTATTTTAATATTTTCAAGACATTCTTTTTAGTTGTACAGCTTATTTAACCTTTTTGTTTGTAATATGGGCCATCTGAGTGTGTGTGTTACTGTTTGTGGTTTGTTTTTAACTGTGTAGTACAGTTAATGATTCCAAATGTTAGAGTTCCTTATTTTCATACCGAAACTTGCACTACTGTTCAAAATAAATAACAGCAAAAAAAAATTATGCATTTGGGACTTTTTTTTGCTTTTCCTTGTTGTACCGAAACCGTACCGAACCGTGACCCCCGAACCGAGGTACGAACCGAACCGTGACTTCTGTGAACCGTTACACCCCTACGTAATACTGTAAAAAGCACAACCAATCATCTGAGCCGGCCCGGCTAAAATAACTGGATGGCCTACCTGCCTGTCAGCCTTCCATCTGTGCACAAACTTATCTCGTGCCCTCATTGGTCAAATGCGCGTTCGTGTGTGTTGGAGGAGGGGCTCTGTGAGGAAGTGGCAGATTTGTTCCGGTTGTGTATTTTCTAATTCTAGCGATCTCGAGCTGGTTTCTCCAAAATTACCTACCCTACCTTTAAAGATGAAATAGTAAAGATTCAAAGGCTTAATCTTCCAAGTAAAGGAACACAAGTATTTGCAACAAAATGTACTTCAAGTACAGAAAATAAAAGCACTCATTATGCAGTATGGCCCATTTCAGAATTAAATATATGTTTGAAATGCATAAATGTCAATGTTGCACTTGGTAAAAGTGGAGATCAATCGAAGAACTTGATATACTGCTGGGCAGCTTAACCTATAACTACACGTATTGACTCATTAGTTGATTAGTTCTGAATTATTGATATACATCGGCAAAGTACCTAGCTGTAAAATGAATGTAGTGGATAAATAAGTCAAGAATATGCCACTGAAATGAAGTGAAGAAAAACTATAAAGTAGAATAAAGGGAAAACACTCAATTGAAGTTCCTCAAATGTGTACTGAAGGACTAAGAAGTACTTACCACCGATTGCTGTATATACTGTGTATGGAGTGTAGTTTTGGCAACCTTAAACCCAAGTCCAATGCAACAGACAATTTACTTAAGAAGTAGAAAGAAAGAAAGAAAGAAAGAAGAATAACTAAACTCAATTTCATAGTAAGATATTTCATTTCATTTCATTTTTATTTGTCCCGCTCATGGTACGCAAAACCAAATGTACAATAATTGCCATGACTCTACCAAAACACCATTGAGCGAAAAGGAGCAGGGAGAAGAATACAATCGTATGTGACCTGCCCCTTTCTAAAAAAAACAAAAATAAATCCAAATAGATGGTCTGCCCTTCATAATAATACTTTTTTTTCACAGCCAAACATAACAGTATCTTAGGATACTAAAAGACACACACAAAAAAACGTATTTCCCACTTGACGGTTAACGGAAAGAAACAACATATCATGTTATCGATCCATCGTTTCAACTATCCATCCATACAGATTAACTGCACCTTGGGGGCGGTGGTGGCAAAGTCGATAGGGAGTTGGCTTGGCAACTGGAAGGTCACCAGTTCAAGTCCCTACAAGACCAAGTGCTACCGAGGTGTCCCTGAGCAAGGCACCGTTCCCTACACTGCTCCCCGGGCGCCGTTCAAAATGGCAGCCCACTGCTCCTAACACTAGGATGGGTCAAATGCAGAGAAACAATTTCCCCATGAGGGATTAATAGAAGTCCATCTTAATCTTAATTTTGTCTGAATTGTACCGACCCTGTAGTTTGTATTGGCTCTTTATAATAAAAAGTCCAAGAGGTAGGTATCCAAATAGTTACATTGTAAAATAACTGTGCTGTGCTGTACATTATATTTCCTCCAAGCGGGTATACATGTGTCATTTTGAGATAAATCCATTTGGACCCTTTCCTTTTGAAGTAAGAATCAAACCCGAAATGATCCTCAGAGACACCTTCATTGCAGCGATCACAAGACAATCTTTATAAATATCTGCTGGCTCTTCCAATGCACCCGAGAAATAGCCTCATGAAACATGTAACGTGTTTCTCTGCCTGTGACTCCTACAGCTCCCATTAAGCCTCCAAAGGCAGTCAATACCTGCCGTCTGAACCATTTGATTCACTTTAGAGCTCACATCTCACCTTGCACACACTCAGTCACGCTGGGTTTTGTCTAGTTGCTCCGTGCAGACTGTGACACCCCGGCTGAGGGAAACACAAAGCTTTCCGACAGAGAGATTTATACACACAACGCGTCTGTTCTCTCCCCTAGACATTCATTTATAAAACGTCAACATCCCAGACAATCAAAGCTTTGACTTGACGTGCTAATAGTCTCTTTTAGAATATACAACGGGTACAAGAGATGTTCATACATGTAAATGGACTACAATGAGAACAAGAGGTTTGGTTGAAGACACAGAAATGGTATACAGCGGTTTTATAGTGGCTAATAAAGACAGCAGCACAGTTTAAGGATACATAATCTGTCTTGATATGACAGATGGCATGTATGGAGTTACATAACAGATGGCAGCAAGCGCTCCGTGACTGCGAGGCGGCTTTGTTTCCTCGCAGTTGTTTCCTTGAGGATACATCGATAGCCAACAGGTCTATTTCTCTGTCTCAAAGCACACATCTTATCACCCCCAGACTGAGACATTAACCTGTCCTCACTGTAATACTCTGACACGTGCCACAACTTAGTTTATGACTCATTGAACGAGCCTGAAAAAGCCCCGTCTTCCCTCTTCCTATAGTCAAATAATTTCAGAAGGTTTTTGGTTAATAGAGATCAATCACAGCTGGATTTAAATAGGTTGGCAATTTAAGATGGGGATTAGTTTCTTCATTTCCTTGAATACCCTTAGAAACTCAGACATGGCAGGAATTATAGAGCCTGTCCTCCTACAAAAAACGACCAAATAGGTCGATTGTTTAAGCAGCTTAGATTACGACATTACGACCCATAGCCACGTTTTAAAGTGTAGCACCTCTAGTGGTCGTGTAAGAAACAACATGCTCCCGTTTATTCGTTTATTCACAAATAACCCTCTCTGGAAAATCCTAAATTGTAGAATAGTTTGGCCATTAAAATGCTTTTTGATTAGATTTCTAGCGAGAAGTGTATATTGTACTTTTAGAATCCATGTCCAGTGGATGTGTAGGATCTATAGTTTGATAGATATTTATGAAGATGCTGACGCACCCGTTGATTGAAAACGCTGCTGTGGGTCGTATTAATGGGTCGGAAAAACAATCGACCTATTTGGTCGTATTAGTTGGAGGACTTGTTGGAATTATATCATTAGAAATGGATGACTTCCTAAATATGAGGAGCTCTTTTCCAAAACGCTATAAAAGCCAAATTGAAAATTGAGTTTGTTGTGCCATTTTTGCTGTGTACTGAACCTATTCACTGCTCTATCAACGTTTCATGCCAAATCGCTATATATCCTATATATATATATATATCAATTTAATATTAACAAAATGTGTGGGTCTAGGTAAAAAATGTCATTTTCCTGACAACTATTAAAATGGATATATAGCGTTTTGGAAAAGAGCTCCTCATATGTATTGGATCAAGTACAGGGTGGAGGTGGTGAGAGGATTTATATGTTAGTTCAGCCCTTCCTAGTAAAGTGAACGGCCTTTTGTGTGAAATGGGTAATAAAGGTGTGTTCGGTCAAATGCAAAAGGAAAACATCCCGGTGTCATAATTTCATTTTCTAACTAAAATCAATGAGCCAGTGTAATAACACAATGCTGCCTTGAAGTCTTAAGATCACACATGGGAGCTAAAACAGAAATATTAACTTCTAGCTTATTTCATCAATGAATCCTCGGTTACATAGATTTTCGATCAAATAAATTGCAGATTTAATTAAAATAGGACAAGCAATACAATCCAACAAATAGAGGTTAGTCTTATTTGTTCAGTTTAGTAATAATATCTGGTATGGATTTGGAGTCACTTGGGCACATGACATGGAAGCTCTTAGAAGAAAAGTGAAAAAAAGTGGTCCACGTAATACACAATAAATATATTTTCCACCACATTTTTTTACTATTATAGGAAAGTTGGCAAGGCGGTATAGAAAATATTATTTTCTGTCATTCAAACTGTAAGGGAAACTTCTGCAGCAATGGAGAGTCAGGACTCAGAGAGACACGAGGAGAGTTGGAGCTTTGATGTCAAACACTGATAGTTTATTCACAAGTATCGGCCGGAGAATTCATATCACAAGTCACAGCAGCAAAAGGTTCTGACTGCACGGGTGGGTTGCCATGTCAATTCTGATCAGCCTCTCTCTGGATAGACCTTTTAACTAGTTCAGACAGAGTAAACAACATATTTGGGGAGATAGACTAAACAGCTGGGCACCCTGAATCACTTGCGTCTGACCCTTAATGGCCTCGAAGCCAGTGTTCCCACAGCCGTAAACCATTTCGTGACCGAGAGTTGAACTGGTTTATCAAGATAGCTGGAGCCTCCCATTCCTTAAGAGAGATAAAAGGCTCCGGGTTGATCGTAAATGTCAACACACAGAAAAGGTTAAATATCTAGGAGTAAAGACAGAAATATTCTAAATATTAAAAGTGCACCAGCACATCAGGGTGTTCAAACAATAATTTATGTAGGGTTGCCTGAGCAGAACCACGTGTTTATGAGGGCTCTGAATGTCGACAGTCTGGGAAACTCTGCAAGAAGAAGAACTAATGTTGAATATGAACTGACTTCACTGTGGTTGTTTTGTGATGCAACTTCTGTGACTTATGTATGCTTTTCCATGGGCTTGTCAACAAATAGAGGTTAGTCTTATTTGTTCAGTTTAGTAATAATATCTGGTATAGATTTGTAGTCACTTGGGCACATGACATGGAAGCTCTTAAGGCCGCTACACACCAACCTGAGACCAAAGAACGCGTACCGAAGGCGTCCCGACTTTTACGTCCGCTACGTCGCCTGCCTCGGCTATGCCGCCCGCCTACGAACACACCGCAAAGACTTCAGTCGACGAGTGGCAATAACTGTCCTTACCAGCCGGCAGCGGTAGTGTGTATTCGTCATTCAAAAGAGGCAACAGCCAATCAGAGTGATTTCTTTGGCCGACTTTCTTTTCAACATGTTGAATCAGCCACGGGAGGTGTGAAAATGTGCCGTAAAGCAACGACGGTGCGGGACACACCAACCTGAGTAGGGCGCCGTGAATGCCCGACTGCCTCTGACTCCCAAAATCGAGTAGGTGTGTCAGGGCCTTTAGAAGAAAAGTGAAAAAAAGGTGGGCCACATAATAGACAATAAATATATTTTCCACCACATTCTTTTACTATTATAGGAAAGTTGGCAAGGCGGTATAGAAAATATTATTTTCTGTCATTCAAACAATAATTTATGTAGGGTTGCCTGAGCAGAACCATGTGTTTATGAGGGCTCTGAATGTCGACAGTCTGGGAAACTCAGCAAGAAGAAGAGTTAATGTTGAATATCCAACTGACTTCACTGTGGTTGTTTAGTGATGCAACTTCTGTGACTTATGTATGCTTTTCCATGGGCTTTTAATTATATGACTTGCATTTGGTGCTACAACAGTCATTAAATTAAACTGCAGGCATTGTTGATGTATTATCGGATGGAAATTAAGCATCCCCAATGTTTGTAAAGGTTGGATGGGTTGTTAAATCGAGGTGGTGCTTAGGGGAGGACCTTAAAAGCCCCGGGTCCCATGGTACTTTATTACGACCTTGATGGGAGCATAATTTTGTAGAAGACATATAAAATAAATCTCTATCTCTAATAATGGTTTAACATAATCTCAAAAAAGCAGCTGCCACCTTTAATATATCATAAAAGGGGGTAAAGTTCAGTCAAGTATTTACCTCTGATGTATTTCAAGTTCAGCATCAAATGAAGATACGTAGTTCTTCAGTTCATAATTAACGTGTGTTGTGATATTGAACGTCTTCAACACGCCCGGCTGTGTGACTCGGCGCCGTGTAATTACTTTGGTTAGGGCGAACAGTCAGACATCTTATCTCAAACATATCAGGGCTACAACATCAGCCAATCGTATTCACTTTTAAAAAAAAAAGTGGAATATGAAGTGGGGTGTTAAAATTAAAGTAAATCTGTAACCACAAAGTTGGTGCCTGTATCCTGTTCACATTTACTTTAAAGAGGCCCTATTATGCTTTCCTGTAGTGTGTCATATAGGTTTTAGTGCATGTAAACGGTCTGTAAAAGCTAAAATCCATGTGTTCCCTCTAGAGGGGGTTTCTCTCCCACACACTCCCCCCTTGCCTGAAACACCTCCATTGGACTCCTTTGTTACTTCTGTACCATAGTGACATCACTATGTAACACTCAACCTTCTATTGGCTAGCACTCCAACACGTTGTACGTGATAGGCTAAGGGGCGGGACATCTCTAAGCGGATGACCAATCACAGCAAAGCCGGCCAGCTAACCAATCAGAGCAGACTGGGCTCTGGTTTCAGACAGAGGGTGAAAATTGAACAAAAGTATGAACAAAAATAAAGAATATTTTAAGGTTGTAAACATGTCACAGTACCGGCACAAAATATAAACCTGAAAATGAACATAATATGTGCTCTTTGATAAATGTTTAGAGAGATATTTTCAGTTTTGTTTGCCATAAAGACTTTGAGATAACAGGTGAGTGAATTTTTGTTTTCAAGATCCAAAGAAGATATTAAAAACTCTCGGGAGTTCTGTTTATACTTCCTTCTCCAATAACTTGTATATATTTCCACCTTACTTCAGGCTGTCTAGCAATTCTTAATTAATAAGAGGAAACACTGTGATTTTTATTATCCTAAAATATTGCAGAATTATGTAAAGCACAGCTTACCGTGGGCGGATCCTAATTACACCCTGATCTCGTATATTGGGATGTAGTTATTGTGGGTGACTCAGCGTTGAGCCTTGAAAAAATTGATTGTTCCGTATTTCTCCTAATTACAACAGCTGTGATCAATTTTGCTTTTGTTGTTGTGTCCAATTACTTCCTTGACCGAATCCCAGCAGTCCTCCTGCAGCTCAGCAAACGAGCTGTTGCCGAATATCGTCTGGAACATTTATCCAGAGGCTGTAAACATATTTAATACCAACTCATTAGCAACGTTTAATCCCACATTTATCCCTATAATTTGGCTTCCAATCTCGAATGATAATAAGATACTAATTGTGCTTTTATACATGCTTTGTTGTTGTACTTTAACCTGTAATTTAAAGCATGCAGCAAACACAACTCCCTTGTTTCTCATACTTCACCTGTTAAAGTACAAGAGTGTGCACGGCGGTGTTATACTCTGCTCTTATAGAAAACGTATATATCATTCTCGAACCACGGAGCGAATAATTGACCAATTATTCAGTAAAAGGAAGTGCACATTCTGCATCATGTCAGGTTTCTAACGCACAGCAGATAGACAGTGCAGTAAAAGCTCTATTTGTGTAGTGTGCCTCGGTTGCTTGGGTTTTAATATCAAAGTAATTGGCCAGGTTGTTTTCTGCAGTGAAATTCAGTGGCATGGGCCAAAAAGTAACTTCCTGTGGAGCAACGAAGAAGATGAGAAGTGATTATGCGAGGCAACGGTGAATAGTATTTTGATGATGTATGATCCAAACAAATCTACCTCTGGCGCTAAGACAAAAGCAAACAGCGACTAGTTTACTGATGCAATTAATCTCCATAATCTTTGCCTGTTCAATAAGAGTGCTAATAAAGAAAAAGATGCAGGTGTGTTAGGACACAGGTGCTGTTTTTAATTTTGATTACTTGCTTTGTTATTGCTTTCAAAACTGTCGTCAAAGTGTGCCGTGAGGTAAATTAGCACTTCATCAGTCATATTATTGAAATGCCTCGGTTAATTCCTTATGGTGAGAATACGCACGCACGCACGCACGCACGCACGCACGCACGCACGCACGCACGCACGCACGCACGCACGCATGCACACACACAAAGTAGTGGACAAAGACATTTTCCCAATTTGAATTTCAAATGAAAGTCTGCCTATTTTATCGATCTCATCTTATCTCAAATCTAGTCCAACAATCCTGAAAAAGGAAAGAATGACATGAGCAACAAAAGAGAAAGTTCTATTTTCTTAAAGGTTGTTCTCCGAGGTCAGGTTCAGGACTCATTAAATAATTAATTATGCTAATAAATGTAGTTCTCTCAGCTGTCACATTATCTCACCCTGCTCCAAAGTTTTCATCATTGAATTTAAGTGGCCTTCAATGCTTATTTTCACATTCATTTCAGTATTAAGTGTCTCTACTGTGACATGTCTCCAAGCTTTAATGTTTTTCTCATACTGCCTGTGCTGCAGCACCTATTTTCACCCTCTTTTCACCCAAACCAGAGCCCAGTCTACTCTGATTGGTTAGCTGGCCGGCTCTGTTGGGATTGGTCAACCACCTTAAATGACGATTGAAATTATATTTTACACTGATCAACAGAAAACAACCCATTGATGTCAAGGTGAAACAAGGACTCTAGAGTCATCTTAAAAATGTACAGATATAAATTACAAATGCATGTTGACAAGTATTGAATTTAATATCTGGATTTGAGTCCTGGACTTCGAGTCGTGGCTGAACCTGTCACTGTGGTCCTGCCTGACTCTCACCATACTACTTCCCTGATGGCTCCCACAGGATTGTTGACATCCTCGTGGATTCATCTTCTTATTATAGACACATGTATTTCCAAACATTTGGTCTACCTACGCTGTAAAATGTATTATCTCTTCGATTTACACGGCATCTATTGCACGTCTGTCCGTCCTGGGAGAGGGATCCCTCCTCTGTTGCTCTCCCTGAGGTTTCTCCCATGTTCCCCTTTAAACTGTGGGGTTTCTACGGAAGTTTTTTCTTGTACGATGTGAGGGTCTAAGGACAGAGGGTGTCGTGTTGTCATACTGATATTCTGCACAAACTGTGAAGTCCACTGAGACAAATGTAACATTTGTGATATTGGGCTATATAAATAAACATTGATTGATTGAATATGGCACACCAATATCATCACTGTTGCATCCATTTGGTTTTCGAAGTCACAGAATCTGTAAAGAGGAGATCACCTGGGTGGAATTGTTTGTAGTGGCGATACACATGTACCTGGAAGGTGTTTAAAAGCCGAGGCTTCACAGGAATTGCTTGACAACAACAACAATATCAATGTCCTGGAGGGACTGAGTCAGATCCGAGCCAGGTGAAAATCATGGCTGGACTCTAAACAGACTGTCTCTCACCGTTCCTGATGCATCCGGAAAGAGCTTGGGCAGTATGGCAGAGAACTGGGATATTTCTGTGCCAAAACAAGCTGTATTTACTGCCAGAGGTGCCTCAATTCATTATTAAATTGGATAAGTTGAATAGAGTCCGAAGAAGTATGCAGATGTTATACTCAAGTAAAAATGGCAATACGAGATTGAAAAACGACTGCGTTAGTCCTTCATACTTAAGTGAAAGTACAACATATCTAAAGTACCAAAAGTAAAAGTACATGTTTGCACAATGGCTAATTTCAGAGTCATATATGTTACTGGATTATTATATGCTTATTAATGCATTAATGTGTTCATCACAACTGCTCAATTTGAAGCAACATTAACTTACTTCGTATACTGCTCCTGAATATTTTTGAGCTATAGCATGTCCGTTTTTTTTATATAGTTGATTTATATTTGCTAATAATTATGAATCTGTAAAGTAACTAAAGATGTCAGATGGAGTACAAAGTATAATTTGCTACCAAAACGTAGTGGAGTAGAAGTTTAACGTTGCATTAATGTAATACCTAGGGAAAGTACAAGTACCTTAACATGTCACTTATGAATAGTAGTGAATATATATGCATAGAGAAATTGGTTTCCACTTTAATAAAAAGGCTCTTATTCTGTTCTTCAGTGCAAAAGAAAAGCCTCATTAAATGTACTTTTCATTAAAACACCTCTGAAGGGGGTAAATACTTTTTATGGACACTTCAGCTGCAGCTAGTCTAGCTTTGAGTGTTTGCAAAGCTTTTTTCCCTCCGACATCCACCCTCACAACGGCAACTGGCTCGTCTGAAGCACGTGAATGAGAGGAATAACAATCGAGCGCTCATTACCTTGAGGCCAATTGTGCTGGTGATTGTGAGAGGATGACAACAGGTTGGCCAGCATTAAAGCTCATCTTCCTCTGGCTAGTTCAACACCTGCCTGCTGGCCACCAGCCTAATTCTTTTCTGACGGCCTCAGCAGGAATGATTGATGCCCGAAGGCTTTTGACGGTGTGCGTTGGTTTCTGTTTCATTGCCAAGCTGCTCCCATCCATACAGCGCCCCCTCTTGAAACTCATTTACAGCCCACCTGTCACTGCACACACCGCTTGCTTGATGTTTTGCCCTTATAGGCTTACCGGGGACACACACTCTGTCGTGATAAGCCGGGACTGTGTGGTGCTGATAATATTTGGGAAAGTCCAATCACCTTTTGGGGGATTTCTGAGGCGATGTAGGTTGAGTAATCTGTACATCTTTGTTGTTTCGCTAATGCTGCAAAATGGTTGTTGCTGACAAAAGAGTGGTGCCGTAATGAGTCCTAAACACTAAGCCTTTTAGCACTTCTGGTTCCCTTGTCCATGTCATCTCTCGCAAATTATGTTAGTTAAGTGTTTTTGTCTTTGTCTAGTGATTTTCCCCTTTAATTTTGAATAGTAACCTTTCCTCTCGTTTCAGATACTCTGACCTTCCTTCCTTGTGCGTCTCCCACTCCTGTGATTGTCGACCACGCCCCTGATTGTTTCCACCTGTTCCCCGTTACCAGGTGTATTTATTGTCCTCGTCTCCCTCTGTCCTGTGCCAGTTCGTTTCGTTTCTTGTGACAGTCTACCAGCGTATCATGCCAGAAAGAATCCCAAGCAGAGCTTTGAGCCACGTCTTGTCTAAGTATTTATATATTCATGCTCATAGTGTTTTTCCTCATTGAAGTGATTTTGTTTTGATACTGTTTTTCCTCGTTAAGAGTGATTTCGTTTTTGTTTACCACAGTCGTTGAGCTTTGGTTTGAATAAAACCTTTTTTGTGTGAGTCGTGCATTTGAGTTCAAACCATACGTTCAAATCTGTTTATTCAGTCGTAACAGTCCCGGTGTTAATGTTTTTTTTTGTATGTGTTTGTAGAAGCCTGAAATAAGTTGGTTAACACAAGCTTAAAAGATTTTCAACGACATAATCGACATCAGTAAATACCCCACTCGTGAATGTCTTCTGTCACAAAAACGGGGATGCTAACGAGTGACTAGATGAGAAACCTTAACGTCATCACACCAACATGAGTTTGCCTTCAGGAGAGCAGTGGAGATGATGCGCATGAGACTCATGTAGTTTGTTTATAGCATTATGTTAGCTTTTTATTTCTGCAGAGTGCATTTACGCTTCAAAAATCAGGAGATTATCCCAATGAACGTGGGCTGGCTGCAAAGTTTATTTTCTGCAATATACCGAAATCTAAATAGGAGCCTTTGCAATGCTCATTTCCAGGGTCAAACCTAGTTGACAGGAAACTTGTGTTTATATTGCTCAAAATGTCTGTTTCCTTGCCATGAAAGAGTAAATCCCATTGCACTTTCACCTCTACTACGTTGTTAGTAATTTAAATCAATGTTTTATGGCATAATTTAGTTTAGACATGCCATCAGTTTAAATGCTGACTTATACTGAAAAAACAGAAGTTTTCGCGCACAATGTCTGATGTCAAGCTTTTATTTTGAAAAGACTTCCGGCTAGAACCATGATTAAAAGTTTATTGTGAAAAGCTATTCCGGAAGTTATCTCCGAAATACTAACAGTAACTTGACCTCAGAGCCATAAGCAACGTAACGTTTCTAGTCGTTAAAATGAAATAAATAAAAAGTGATGAAAGAGAATTTGTGGAGAAGAGGCGTGTTTAGTCATGTGTTGAATGTACAATGTCAAAATCTTCTGTAAAGTGTAATATCGGACATTGGTGAAACTACAGCGGAAGTGTGAGCAACAGAGCCAGCTGGCCTCCGAGGAGGAGCTACAACTGAGATATATATAAGAGCTGAACGTGTTTTGATCGCTCTCTTCTTCAGCTGAACCACGGAGGAACTACAGCTGTGTTCCTCCACTGACTGCTTTCTGTCTGATTCACTACCACACCATTTTGAAACTTTTAGTCGAGACTCATTGATCTCTTTATTTTAAAACTTCTCTCCTGGACGCAAGAATAACGAATAAGCTAACAACGTCCAGTCCCTCCTCACACCTATCATAAGACCACTTATATGGACAGACTTAAGCTTTTTCTCCTTTGTTTGGTGTCGATAATCGTTGCCTTGTGTATGATGACCTGAGTTCATTGCGTTATACTGAACTCTTTATCCCCTTTTTATGCCACACACACACACACACACACACACAAACACACACACACACACACACACACCTCCCAATGTCCTGATACTATTGCATTTTTCATTGGTATTTTAAGCAAAGCGTTGTGAGGTCTTAGAAGTCAGCTGGCATTAATTCCTCTGAGGCAGAGGGATTCAGCTTCTCCCTGGAAAGAGGCTTAAAAGAAAGTTCTCTTGCTTAATTTCTCCTTTCTCACGTATATTTTTAGATTCCTTAGTGGACAGGAGAACAATCGGTAATTGAGTTTGTTCTGTTTAATGTCCAATAATTGGTTTAGTAAAATACCTTATCGAGATGCATTGTTCTCCCATTTGCAAATTATGAAATAATCTGACTACACAGAGAAGTTGATTAATTGTTTCAATATTTCCATGGTTGAGGGCAATGGACTGTCAGAGGGTGCGTAATACATCAAGGAAAGAAGAAATACTGAGATCATTAATGCTGCTTTGTGGAAAAAACATGACATTTAATGCATCTTTTTCAAACTGCCATGATAGCTAGCTGTATACATGAATGATTGAATATCACACAACTGAGCGATGTATGCGTTAAATGAAACCAGAAGCATAAATGAACTGAAATAATCTTAATGTACATAAGCTGTGGTATCAGGTGCCAAGGTTGAAAATCCATTAGATATGCTTCTCCATTCGCATCACATTTATTCTGGCCAGTTTGGAGATCCAGCGATTGGCATGTGTGATACTGTGGGATGACGTTTGAACAAAACCAAACTTTTGGTACAGGGCAATGGCGGCCGTCTGCGGCGAGCTGCCATCCAGAACCAGTCGGCCGTATCCTCGCTCTTTGCAGAAATCAAGGGCCTTCCTCGTCAGCTGTGAAGCGACGTTTTTGCGGCGCCACGGGAACGCCACGACCATGTGGGACAACTCGCCGAAACTCCCGTCACCGGCATCTTGAACGACGTCTGATCCTCCTCCCAACGCTCCTCCGTTCCACTCACCAAACCTCTCCTCTTCCTCTGCTGCCCTTTCCCCCTTCACCGCCACCATCCCCACCACCTTGGGCTGGCCGTCTACGTCTACCTCTGCCACCCAGAAGCCGTTATCTGGGTTGTCCAGGTAGTTGGCTCGAATGTCGGACAAATCTGTGCTCAGCCTCCTGGTCAGGTAGCCTTGGTAGATCTCGTGGCAGCAGTAATAAAGGAGGCCGGCCCACGCACTGCCAAAGAGTAACGCTTGGAAGTAGGAGCTGCCTCCCAACACATAGCCGGCCATGCAGATGCTCAGAGCAACGCCAACATGGTCTGGGTGGCTCAGGGCCTTGAAGAAAGCCGGGTACACGTGCTCAATAACCCCGTCGCGAAAGAGCGACATGACCACGTGTTCATCGGAGGGTCCATATTCCCTGATGGAGAACTGAACTGTGTTTTAGAGAGAGAGAGAAAAGGGGAGCTCAGTGAGACTAATCTGCCTCTTGCTGCAATAACACATTCCTGCAGGATTTCACAATAGCTTCAGTTACGCTCACATAACTTCATTATGAAAAGGAACACAATAAAATCAATATAAAATCCAAGCCTTTTCATTTCTTATTTAACTCGATTCCACATGAACATAAGGCCTGGCATATGAAGGTGAAAATCACAATCAAAAATGATTTATTATAAGCTTTGCTTCTCTTAAGATGTAAAGAGTGGTAATCATTGTTGGATGCTATTAAGTCTCAAAAGCACAATGCAACCAAAGCAAGGTGAGAACACTGCAACAAACAAAAGCTCTTTGTTTCAGTGAAGTGTGTCGTATACAGTAGGCATGTGAGCAGTGCCATTCATCTATATTCTAGCTGTCTTCTTAGTGCTCTAGTTCATAATCAACTCAACTACTTGAGAGAAAAAGGTATAAAATATTAATATAATCAGAACATCAACTTACGGTTATTTTTCTGGGCCATGCCGACTCTCTCCCTCTCGTCTCTCGCTCACTCTGAAAGACTTAAC
>CALSBZ010010703.1:500477-520020 GCA_943591055.1 Gobionotothen gibberifrons
CACACTGTGTTGCTTTAATTATGAAACTTAGTATACGTCTTTAAAACTTAATTAGCTCAGTATACAGAGAAAATAACTACTTTATTGGATTTGTCAATGAAGATGAGCGAATAAATTAAGTCAGAATTGAGCTGAAAGTGAATCAAGGGCTCATTCAAGCAGACTAAAATGTTCTTATTGACCTCTTTTCTAGTGCTTCAGTTCTGGCATTCTCTCAGGAAACCGCTGAGGATCTCCACATGTCCTCTTCGCCGGAATATAAGGTGAAAGTAAAATGAATATTGTCTGGCCCCCTGACACCAAAGTGTCCTATGGCGGCGGTGACAGTGTCTTGTGCAATAACCCGAGAGCCCTCTGACATGATTACATTTCCTTGGCAGGAGAAAGGCCTTTCCACCTGTTTAAATCAATAGCGCTGCCTCATGAATCTCTGAGTGCTAGAAGGTCAAGCGACCCTGGACGTTTCTCACACCTCTTCACAGCCACAACATGAAGTCTGAATCCTGCAAAAACAAACCCTTTCAAAACCACTCACAAAATATAATCACAATTAAAACAGTCATCACAGAGAGCGGATGATTAGAGCAACAGCAATACAACCTCAACGTTTGTGATTAATCGGGAAACCTTAGCGCGTTAAGAAAAATGTACGCTAAATATTACCAACTTTAACCCAAGCTTCCTCCTTTGATTCCAGCGCAGATTTTTGCCATGAATTGCAGTGAAAAAGCAAATCAAACAGGAGTTGGTACACAATGTGTTGCACTGACTGGAGACAATTGGACTTCAGTAAGAACCATCACTATATTGGTGTAACAGCACACCTAATCCGTGAAAAATGGCAACTGCACTCCAGAGAAAACAGAGAAAAGGCATTTTGCTGAAGCATGTGCGTAACATTTCTCTTCCCAGTTTGTAATGCATTTCTTTATAACAAAACCACATGTGTATTTGTTTTATTTCCCACAGAAAAACAGGTAAATACTACTGGTCTGTTCTGACGAACGTTCTACTGTAAAGTTACAATGGCATCTTTCTATATAAGGATGGACGAACTACATTTCTGTAACATGATTTAATTTTGAATTGAAAAAAAAGCTTAAGCAGCTCAAGGTTAAATACAAAGATTTTAAATGCACAAAGGGACTGGAGCACACTGATGGATCTGTAGACTTTAATTGTGTGAAGGTTTCAACTCTATTGTGTCTTAGTGTGAGTCACAAAGTGCCTTTCTTTTACCTGACAGCTGACAGGTGCCTGCTCAGCTGCTTGCTGTATGATGCACAGAGGACTGAGTCTAAATTAGATTTAAAATGCACATCCTGACGGCCGGATTAAGATCAATAGCCGCGTTCACACCACAGTACTTTTCCCACCGCAGTACTTTTCCCACCGCAGTACTTTTCCCACGTTAGTTCCGATATAGTTCCGAAATGTCGCGTTCACACCAAAAAGAGCCGGAACTCAAATTAGTTCATCAGAACCTTTTTACCCGCTTTTCCGTCCCTGCTAGAGGGCAGGAACTTTAGTGGGAGAAAAAGGTTCCTGTGTCTGATTGGCTGGGCGGAATGCAAACCACGGCCCCTAAAACTCCAAAAACGTTTTGTGAAGCCGCCATTTTATTATCCTCGCATTAGCATTATTAGCATTAGCATTAGCCCAGTGCAGAAACGCAGAGAGACTAACTTATGGCAACACAAAAGAAAACATGGGAGCGGTGGAGATGAGGAGGTCTCGGCGTTCTGGCGATTTACTCGGAAGGCTTCAGTAGATGCCAGTCCCTAACTCCGGGGACTTCCGGCCGGGGACTTCGGGTGGCAGTATACGCCGTGAAGTGGTTTGCGGCCTGCCAGTAAACCCAAAGCAGAAGAAGTGACGTCAGCGGCTTCATTTGACTAATCCTTCCCCAGGAACGTATTCCGGTGTGAACGCGATCTGTACTTAGTTCATGAGAACTAAAGAGTTCTCAGGAACCTTTGTGGGAAAAGTACTGCGGTGTGAATGCGCCTAATGCAACACATTTCTCATGTGAGTCATCTAATGCGCTCACACGAAAAAATCTGTCAGTATGAGACACAGTGAACTGACTTTAAGTCGTTAGGGAGATTTTTCTTATGTCAGTCTATATTCAAATCAAATTATAATATAATAGAGAAAAACTTTTTTTAAGAAACCTTTGTGCAAAATCAATATTCAAACCATCTGTCCACGTCCTTTTACTTTCAGACTTCAAAATAATACACAACAGAACCCTTTATATAAAGCATGTTGGCAAATAAGGACCTAACAACCTCAGAAAAACAACTTAATGGCTCTATGCCTGGGCACAGTTGGAGTTTTTAAGGACTTAATAATACAAATGTTAACTCACAAAAAAAAAGGTATTCAGCAACGGAGAAGCTGGAGTAAGATTCACTCGCAGCCACGATGGTTATTTATTAAGGTTTCAACCGAAAACACATTTTAAAATCCAATCGTACGGCACCTTGTGAGGAAAAAGTCACCTTTATTTTGTTAATGTTTCTTCCTAGCTGGGTTTAGCTGCATGCTGCTGATTGCTGCAACATGCTAGTTAGCTTTAAGTCTTTAGTGTGTTGCTGTTAGCTAGCATGTTGTTAGCTCGTGATTAAACACTCAGTAATAATTAGTGATTTGGATCTAGCTCAACTAAACGCCAGTTATTATACAATATTAGAGGAGGGTGACCTTCAGACTGACGGCACTCTTCAACACAACTTTATATTGAAACTCTGCCATTTTTCTTTGGTAAAATGCTATACCAGTGTGGATGCTATAGTGTTTACCACTTAGACTGATTCAAGTTATAAACAGTGATGGTAGACTACTGAGTGGGCCGTGACATTCAGATGAATCTATTCATCAAGCCAGACACTGTACGCTAGCTTGGGGGAGTGACAGTAGGATTAAAAGGTATTTTAAGGTCAGTAATACAGGAAATAATTTTAAAAGAATTGCATCTGGGAGGCGTATGCGTTTTAGGTTGGAATAAATTATTTGTAACTCGTGAGAAGATTCATTTTGGATGCAGGGTTCTCTGGCAATCAGCAGACAAAAGTTAAAATATCCATAACTTTTAAAATAATGACATCAATATGTAATACTCTCACTGCTATTGTACATTGTACGTGATAGGCTAAGGGGCGGGACATCTCTAAGCGGTTGACCAATCACAACAGAGCCGGCCAGCTAACCAATCAGAGCAGACTGAGCTCTGGTTTCAGACAGAGGGTGAAAAGAGGTGCTGCAGCACAGGCAGTATGAGACAAATAAAGAGCTTTTTGAACATTAAAGCATGGAGACATGTAGAGACACTACATACTGATATACACCTGAACATCAGCAGGAGAGGACTCTTTAAAGTAGAGACACTACATACTGATATACACCTGAACATCAGCAGGAGAGGACTCTTTAAAGTGGAGACACTACATACTGATATACACCTGAACATCAGCAGGAGAGGACTCTTTAAAGTAGAGACACTACATACTGATATACACCTGAACATCAGCAGGAGAAGACTCTTTAAAGTGGAGACACTACATACTGATATACACCTGAACATCAGCAGGAGAGCACTCTTTAAAGTAGAGACACTACATACTGATATGAACCTGAAAAGGAGCAGCACATGTCCTTTTCAACATTGAAACCGAAATGGATAGACTGTAACTGGAATGAGAAGAAGTCTTAAACAAACATTCGATGATACATGTTCTGAAACACTGAGGTAATACAATCATTTTCACAATCACTTTAAAAAAGGCTATGGACAAAGTTACTTGGATTGAATTTAAAGCAATGACCACTCATCTTTGAACAACGTGAATGTGTCATGGTATGAATTGCTTCACAACATAATACTTCATCATCACAGGCAGTATTGACTTCACTTGATAAAATAAGCTAAGAGTACTTCAGGGTTGATTGCTCCTCGTCATGTAACACAAAGTCACCAGAAAAAAGGTTAAAGTTGCCCTGGAAACTAACCCACTGATGTACACTGCATGCTCCACTTCTAATGGGGCCATGAGTGTCCAATGAACTGTATTTTTATTCATTGGTGTGTACTTGCAGGCGCATTGTGGAAGAAAGAGCCTCTTTGGTAAGCTTGTCAACATTAAGGGATTAAACCATTGCATTGTGGAGATTTTACCTGCAGTGCCTATAGCCAGCATTTCAACGCACCTCAGACAACTTTAATTCCAACCCACTGCTCTTTTAGAAATCCTGAGCTGTATTTAAATGTACTTGTGGCTTTCTGTATATTAAATGTGCATATAAGCAGAGTTAAAACACTCCCAAGTGATTTCCTTTTAGTTGCAGACGTCCTTCATTACTAGAATAATGCATTTGCTTTTGTATAAAATTAAATGTATGAATATGCTTCGGCATGTTTGAGCTCTGAGAGTGTCCCAGTGAAAATGAAATATGGAAATTGAGTTGGATCTGTTAGTTTTCACGTGTGAAGTACATGAGAGTGGGAGATGATGATTTATTATGCACAAGGAATGGCAACCAAGACATACAATATCTCTGAGCAAAATCAAACACTCTGCAACACTAATCTGGTCACAATTTCTAAAGATAAAGAATCTTAATGGTGTATCTATGTTGGGGTCAATGGAAGTGCACAGTACATTTACAATATTTATGTCTCAATCCCACCTTACTACACTATCCAATGAGAGTTATTTGTATTGAGTTATAAGGGGGGGGGGGGGGGGATACCCTGTGCGTTCATCTGGAGAGGGTGTGGCTGTCCTTGATTGCAGTAACTCAGGGCACCTGGGTCTGGTGCTCTGCAGCTACTTACAGGGTGTTTCTCAATGTCGAGGAAAGCTGCTCCAGAGCCACTATTTCAAGCATGCTACGTAATCGAGTGCCGCCGAAGGACTGTTCCAATGTCCAGCATACTTGGAATTCTACAGAACGTGCTTCGTAGCGAGAAATGTTGAGGCTGCACATGTGTAGACTCCGCAGTCTTAAAATCCCCACAATGCTTTGCGCACGGACCAATTTCCCCAAATCTGTGGCGGAAAATGTAAGGCGGGGCCTCTCATATGAAGCACACTTGCACACTTGCTAGCCTGTTCCACTCTTTGTTTTCCGAATGCCAGGAAGGATTCTTGCATAGCTTCTGAAGCAAGGGACTCGGAAGACATGTGCTACCAAGCAAGCGTCCTCGACATTGAGAAACACCCAGAGCCTCTCTGCTTTCTCCTACAGCCACCCGGTTCTGTTGAGTATGCTATTAGTTACTTCAGTTGCTTTACTTTGTGCACCTCAACACCCTCACACATACATGTCCATGCAACCCTCACCCTGCATTTACACTACTGATACCTCTGACGTCCACACCTCATGCTTTACCTACTTTGCACTTAAATTAATTTGGTTGATTTGGATTACTTGCTTAAATAAACATATTTTGTTAACCGTTGATATGGTGTGTCTCCTCTTTGTTGTGGCCTTTTGAGCCAGGTCATAATGTGTCTTCAGTCAAATGTCAAAACTATGTTGAATGTAGGTACAACTCCTTGACATATCCATTAAGAATACTTGTTCCTATTATTTGCAGTAGATTAACATCGTACTTCCTCTTACAAACATAATTGTTAGTACAAATTAATAGGCTATTAAACCGAATTACTACATGTTGGTCCATCTTAATATGGGCAGCAATCTTCACATTATTTTACCGAAAAAATAAAACAGAGAATTTGGATGTATACCGGTATACGCCTCACGTTATCTGAATGTGAATTTTCACAGTTGTGTGTTTTGTTTTTCCATAAAAGAGTGCAAAGTGCTGGGAATGCAGGCAGTACTTTATGCTTTGCTTATATTGTTGTACTGCTCAGGAAAAAGAAATCATTATGAAAGTCTGAAATGACGAGAGAAGAGAACGTCTTCTTTCAAATCTTGTTTTTTGAAAATCATGCTTTATCCCAATCCAAGTCATAACCCGTATTTTTGCTACTGCTGAAACGCGTGCGAGCAGACAACAGTGAGTGTCTCGCCTCGGAGTGAAATCCAAGGTAATTTTTATAATGAAAATAACAAGATTTCAGGAAGCCTCAAAACCAAGGAGGCGAGCTATTTCTGAAGAGAAAGGGTCTGAATGATAAGTGCTGGACATTTCCTATAAACAAGCTCAAGGACGTTTCATAGCTTTACATGCAAGACAAATAATTGTCATAACCCTGATATAATTCTCCATAAAGTTATAAGGATATACGAAAAGTAAAAGGAAAGTATTTGTGGTTCATGCTGTAAGGTTAAAAAGTATCCATAACTTTTAAAATAATGACATCACTATGAAACACTTGCTCTTCTATTGGCTAGCGCTCCAACACATTGTACGTGATAGGGTAAGGGACGGGACATCTCTAAGCGGTTGACCAATCACAACAGAGCCGGCCAGCTAACCAATCAGACCAAACTGGACTGGTTTCAGACAGAGGGTGAAAAGAGGTGCTGCAGCACAGGCAGTGTGAGAAAAATAAAGAGCTTTTTGAACATTAAAGCATGGAGACATGTCACAGAGACACAACATACTGATATACACCTGAACATCAGCAGGAGAGGACTCTTTAAAGTAGAGACACTACATACTGATATACACCTGAACATCAGCAGGAGAGGACTCTTTAAAGTAGAGACACTACATACTGATATACACCTGAACATCAGCAGGAGAGGACTCTTTAAAGTAGAAACACTACATACTGATATACACCTGAACATCAGCAGGAGAGGACTCTTTAAAGTAGAGACACTACATACTGATATGAACCTGAAATGTAGCTTAATCCCCTTTAACCCAAACTTTTTGGACGGCGATTAGGATGCATTTATGGTGCCCTTAAAAAGTGATAACCGGTGAGTCAGATCGAAGTGCCAGCTAAATGAAAGTGTTTATAGATTGAGATGCTCATGGCACCCCTCTAATTATGTTTTTATTTCAGCCTGAGGGTGTTTCTGCATGAAAGGTTATCATCGCATATCCGTTATGTTTCTTTTATATGATGGGAAATGTAATAACAATATGTGGCAGAGAAAAAGATAGGATCACATATCATATAGTTTAGTGCAAGATAGAAAGGGTGGGGTAAGGAAGTAGATGGGGTGCAAAAAGATAACCAATATCCTAAAGTTAGCTGGAAACAACTTAAATGATGCATCCTCTGGGGAGCATGACTGTGGTCAGCAAATGTGGTGGGAATTAGTTTTAACAGAACACCATCAGCATCCCTTATTAAGCCAGGGGTTCCCAACCTTTTCCCCCGAGAGCCCCCCCAAATGACTCCTGTTGGAAGTTGCGCACAAGGGGGGGGGGGGGGGGGTGGTAATTAAAGTTTACTGTCACAAACTGGATGAATGTGAAGTATTGTGTTAAAGGAGGATGAAAGCGTAACTAAGGAGCACTATTGGAGTGACTTTGATGGTTATTGGACTCAGGATTAATTCATTTGGATTCCCGCTGTATGAAGAAATGAAAGGACGGCGCAAGTGGAAACAATTCCCAAAGGGATTAATCTGTTTAAAACACATGCTCAAAGTAAGCCGGATTTTGCCGATGTGTTTATGTGGATTCAAAAGTCGTAAATAATCTACAAAATGGAGGAGACCGATCTGATCGGAGCAACTGTGACAAATAATCTGAAACCGGCATGGACAATGACTATGTTTTAAAATGCGCTTATCCAGAAAAGCCTGGTTTGGACACTTTACGGGCAGAAGAAACATTTCTATTAAAGAAAGAATTATACATTTCTGTCTTGTTATATCTTTAATAGCTACTAACTTGAATTTGTATTCAAATTAATTAATCAATTATTTTTGTATATTTTATTGTAATGTAGAGACAAGGCTTTTAGTGACAATCATGTATTGCGTTACAATTATATGTAAAAAAAAAAGTCTAAATATGATATTTGGCCTCAAATCATCAGAGGCCTGGCGCCCCCCCTGCGATCTTTGGCGCCCCCCGGGTTGGGAACCACTGCCTTAAGCCATGCTAGCAGTGTGATGGCCTCTTAAAGTTTCCATATATAGGCTATCGTCAAATATATTTGACTTGTAATATATTAAATATATAAAAATATATGAAGGGCTGGGGCTGAAGGGCTGGGACACTTATAGAGGTGAGGTATATTGCCTCATAAGTTAAGTTATAAGTTAGCAAAATGTAGGTAAATTAGCCTTGATACATGAATATGCTTTAAGAAAAAAACAGCCTACATCGCTGTTGGCAGCTCATCCCTTCAAACAGAAGCTTCAGATTGATTATAATGAGGGGAAATATGAAAGATTTGTTAGAAAATGTTTTCACCATGAATTGACTGAATCTATTTAAAAAGTGTTCTTACTAACAGATGAATACTACTGTGTAATATATTTGTACATATATATTTAAGAAGTACAATATAAGACAAGCACAAGTGTCATTTGTGGGCCATATTTCATTATACTTTTAGAATTAGCTGAGGGCCGATTCAAAATGGCCTGCGCGCCGCATTTGGCCCCTGGGCCGTAGTTTGGACACCCCTGCTCTAGATGGACAAGATACATAACTCCTTCAGTCCCCACAGGGTTTTGTCACTTGGTTAAACACATCGTTTTGGGGGTGTTGCTGAAATATATATTTCTGGGGGTGACACTTGCACCCATTGATTTTGATGTACACCTGCACACCGGAAGCTTCCTGACACATAAACCAGGTGTTAATTAAAATTAAGCTAATGTGACCCGGCTGATTTGAGGTGCAATCCTCATTTCATCTTTTTTTTAGGTAAAGTTTGAGTAAAAATTTAAACTTTTCTAGTCTTTTGTTTGATATACAGGTCTGGACAGTTATTTCGTTCATACAGCAATTTACTGCTTAACTGTAGATATTTAATTGCTGTTTTTACTGCACTGTTAGTGTACAGTTGTATTATTATTATGCTGCTGTGTTTATTTTATTTTTGTAACTCTGGCACAACTATTTCATTCGGGATGATAAAGTTCTATCTTATCTTAAAGGAGGGGTAGGTAAGTTTGAGAAACCGGCTCGAGTGCACAAAAATTCCAAAGTACACAACCGAAAAGAATCCGCCCCTTCCTGCTCGGTGTGCTCCATAAGTAGTCGCCATCGTTGAAAAGCAACTCCGATATTGACTCTGGTTTGACTTCTCCTAGTTTCCACTTTCTTTTTCTTCATAATTTGCTCCATTACAGTTTTTCATTTGCAACCGGTAGACGATGTTGAAGCAAACTCTGCCATGGTGAACGTGTCCTCCTGCAGCGGCTGCTGCTGCCGACTGAGCAACAGCTGCCCGGAGACGGGAAACACGCCCAATGACGGCACGCGCAATGACAGTGAGTGTGAGTGTGAGTGTGTGTGTGTGTGTGTGTGTGTGTGTGAGATTGAAGGCTGACAGACAGGTCGGCCAACCAGTTATTTTAGCCGGCCCGGCTAAAATAATTGGTCGTAGTTTTTACAGTATTACGGCTTCCACAGATGACGTTTTTTTATGGATTTTTTTTCAAAGCACTTAAGATATTCATTGCTATCAGGATATTAAGAGCATTCCCTGGAATATAACAAAAAGTGTATCTCGAGCCGGTTTCTCAAACGTACCTACCCCTCCTTTAAGTCATTGTTAAAAAATTAGAATTCTCCACTTTGTCTGGGAAGATATCTGGAAGGAAGCCATGAGCGAATAAACGTAATAATTACAATGATATTTACTCAGGCTTGTTGCAGTATAACAGCAACAAACCTGAGTAAATATTCAAGGCATCATGAGATAAACAGATATTGGATTTCCGCCCAGTTTTTTGCTAAATTAATCGATAATGAACTAATTGAATCTAACTCCACAAAAATACAAAAGAATCATCGATTAAAAGGTGGCTGCTTGCTCTTCTCCTGCATACAGATTGAGCAACAACAAAAGGCTTTTCAGCAGAACGAGATTGTGGCTCAGGCTCATCCCAGGCTCCTCTGGGACGGCTGGGTCAGAGAGGGAAGCTGCAGCAGCCTGAAACTAAACTCCATCTATCACACTTAAAAAGCTGCCTCCCTCCACCTCCCACTCCTCCAATATGCCAGGTGATGTTTCGGGGCTTAAAGGGGGATTTTGCAGCAAGATAAAGCCGTGAATAACCACTGGCTTGTTTTTCATTAGGAGAAGCTGGTGTTGTTTAAGGTTAATTACTGACTTGGGGACTTGGCTGGAAAGAACACTAGTCCCTGCATAGCTGTAGGTTATATTACATCACGGATTTCACTCAGACAAGGCACTTTTTCAAGAGCAGGGTCTTAAAGAAACAAGAGATGGAGTACTAGTAAGACCAAATACATGACAAGTAAATAAACAGAGAAACACTAAGTTACAGAGATGTATTCAAATGATGAGAGAAGCAGGCAGTGTTACTAAACTACTACTATGTGACCTTTCTAACACCGAGATTCTAAAAACAGAAATTACTAGAAAAACCTTGAAATGAAAAACTGGCAAGGTCAAAAGCAGAAATTGAATTTTTTGCAACATTTAATATTTTCTTTTCTCAGTTAGAAAGTGACTGAGAAGGGGTGTCCTGGTAGTGCACTAGCATGCATTCCTTAGTGCTACTATCTTCAGATAGAAAAGCCCCAAATGTAACCTTTCTAAAAAAATATATAAAGATGCACAATAACATGCAAGAATGAAATGGACCATTCAACCCAGAATGTGTTGTCGAAAAGGAATTTCTATTTCTATGCAAAAACATTTCAAACAATTAAAAGATTCATTTGATTTACATCATGCTATTTTCATGCAGCGTCCATGGCGGTCTTCAAAGAGATTCAAAGATTACCACGAACTGAGTTGTGTTGGAGATATTGGGCTCAGAGAGGTCTGCCTTCTCTTGAATATAAAGGAACCAGATGGCACTTCACTTGTGATTCCCACAGTGCTTTCTACCATAACACCGCAGAACAAAGGGTTCCTCTTGGAGACACTGCAAGTAGGTTTAACAATTACAAATGATGGCAAGGTTGGCACCAAAATCTGGGTCCCATTAAGTTCCATTATATTCAGGAGAACACTGATCTCTAGGACATATATCTCCAAGATTGGTATAAATATGATTATGTATTTGGGAATATATGCATTTTTTGCTTTTGGGTTAAACTATCCCTTTTATTGAAGTGACTGTTATTTCAGTCAGACAACTCTTTAACATGTTTATTAGAAGCAGCATATAGTTGAGTTTGGCGACTAGGCTCGGGCCTCATCACTCCACAGATATACATAGCACGATCAGTGATGATTAAATAACTAACCCCCCGAGCATACAGGTGGAAGCTGGGGTGGAAGCTGGGGTGGTGGTGGGGCAGGAAAGCAGCAGCGACGTAGAGGTAGCTGCAGCAATAGCAGCAGCAAGCAATGCATAGAGAGAGATCTGGAAGGTTAAATAGAGCGGCATGAGAGGAGACTCTGTTTGGTTGGTTGTAGAGTGGCAAGGGGCGTTATGTATGAATGCAGCTTAAGTCCTCGAGTTGCCTGAACTAGCTCGCAGGCTTCGCCCCATTTTTGTATAAATTGATTGTTGTGGTTATCTTAAAGGTAGGGTATGTCATTTATTTCAGAAACACTTTTAGTTATATTCCATGGAATGCTCTTAACATCCCGATAGCAATGAATATCTTAAATGCTTTGACAAAAAATCCATTAAAAAATGTCATCTGTGGAAGCCGTGGCGCTGTAAAAAGCACGACCAATCATCTGAGCCGGCCCGGCTAAAATAACTGGATGGCCTACCTGCCTGTCAGCCTTCCATCTGTGCACTAACTTATCTCGTGCCCTCATTGGTCATGTGCACGTTCGTGTGTGTTGGAGGAGGGGCTCTGTGAGGAAGGGGCAGATTTTCTCCGGTTGTGTACTTTCAAATTCTAGCGCACTCGAGCTGCTTTCTCCATTTCTTACCTACCCTACCTTTAATGTGTACATATGTGTAAATGCATCTGTTGATTGTGTATAGGATATACATATTTTATACATAGTTGTATTACTGTATAATTTTACATTCGGGATTGTTGGAAACGTCATTTCGATCTCTCTGTCTGTAAACACAAACTGAGTAAGAATGACATTAAAGTTGACTTTGACTTACAATGCACATACATATGTAATTTAGTAAAAACAAGTTTCTCACAAAAATGTTAATTGGCAAAACAGGACTGCTGTGATTATCACAGTAATTAAACAAAAGCTGTGTGGTAGAGCTATTTTTATATATATTTATACTGCAGAGCATTGCTGTGCACATCTTAGCTTTATTTAATCAACAAGTGTATCTCTCTGACTCTGATTTTACACACCAATTAAATGTATATAGGTTCCGACCATTAAAACAGTTTAATATCATATTATTCATGTGTTGTCTATACCCGTAAAGTTAAATATTGTCATTTTCATTACTCCTCCATACCTGATGTTAATGCATGGCAATCTGTTTGAACGCGCTGTTTAATGTAGGTCTTGATTTGACGTGCCGACAGAGAAGTAGAATCTGTTATTGGCCCTTTCACTTATTTATTATTCCGCGCCCCGGTAGTGTAGTAGGAACAGCATCCTATTTGAGAGGACTTTTCAAATGGACTCTGCCAAACTCTATCCCAAAATTGGATTAGAAGTAGAGAGGATTAAAGTGTACATTTTTTATATGCATCAAATGTTTTTTTGTCCCATAGCATATTACAAATGCAGGTTGCATAATGCACTATGCATAAAAGCAGGACCCTTCTGTGTATTGACAAGGTGAAAGCACTATTTGAGAATGCAAATTGAACTGTGAGATTGAAAGGATGCAATTTAATCCATCAATTTACTGTATTTCTTTTGGAATATTATTAGCCATGGCAGTTGGGGCGAGGCTCCAGAGACAGGGCGATTTAAAAAAAAAAAAAATACGGCATCATCTTCCCGTCCTGCTCCTCATCACAGCTGTACGATGAAGTGGCCTCTGCTCCAGCCAACTTCTACACGGTACCTCCACCTCTGCGTGGAATTATAATTAGTGAGACAGATGCAACAGCTCCGAGCTGACAGATGGTCCGGATCATCAGGGTCATGTGGTCTTAGTTACCGTCATATTTAGAAATTCAATTAGACCGTCCCTGAAAAGACCTGCATTTTCAGCCCCACATTCAGTGTTAGTAGGTTTTTGAAGTAAAGATTCAGATCCTTCAATACTACTATGTAAAAATACTCGCAAGTAAAAGTCCTGCATTAAAAATCTGTATTAAAGAGGACATGTTATTCTAATTTTCAGGTTCATATTTGTATGTAGTGTCTCTCCTGGGACATGTCTCTTTGCTTTAATGTTCAAAAAGCTCTTTATTCGCTCATACTGCCTGTGCTGCAGCACCTCTTTTCACCCTCTGTCTGAAACCAGAGCCCAGTCTGCTCTGATTGGTTAGCTGGCCGGCTCTGTAGTGATTGGTCAACCACTTAGAGATGTCCCGCCCCTTAGCCTATCACGTACAATGTGTTTGAACGCTAGCCAAAGCGTGAGTGTTACATAGGCGTGTTTACACGAGAACGAAAAGGGTTGTACCTGCTACCTTTCTCTCGCGTATAGTCCGTTCGTTCACACGAGGCCGTAACGGAAACCGCGCAAACGGACCCCGCAAACGATAACGGGTCCCAAGGTGGGTAGATCTGCAAACGGTACGTGTGTACGTCCTATACGATTATTTCCTGATAACGATGAAGCCATAGCCCCGCCTCTCCCCACCTCTGCTGTTCAAAATCTACAGCTCCTCTACCACAACCATCAGCAACAAGTGGACATGGAGAATTACATGAACTACATGTTGCTAAATCCATCGCGGGGCATAAACAGAAGGGCAACCATGGCAACAATGCTTGGGGGTCTTCTTCGCTGCTTTTGGTGTATTTTGTGGCGGAAGTTACAGGCTCGGCATATGTACTACAGCGTTTCCAGTGGTCTCGTGTGTACGGACACGTTAAATGAGCCGAATGCGTGTGAACGGAATACTTTTTTGAAAATGAATTCGGTACGTAAACGCAAACGTTCCCGTGTAAATGGGGTCATACTGAGGTCACTTCTTGTATATACGGAAATAAACAAAGGAGTCCAATGGAGGCAGGGGGGGGAGTGTTTGGGAGAGAAACTCCCTCTGGAAGGAATAGGGATTTGAGCCTTTGCAGACCATTTACATGCACAAAAACATGTACAGTATAACACACTATAGTAAAGGGAAACCCCAAATAGGACCCCTTTATAAGTATGAAGCAAGGCTAAAGATACGTTTAGCTTAGCATAAAGATTGTAATCACTGTGGACTCCTTCAACCAGCACCTCAAAAGCTAGAAACCTCCAAAGGTCAAATTACCTGCCACGGGTCTGGTTTTTTATGGGGCCCCCTGGGGGTCTAGGGCCTCGGGGCGGTTGACAACAGGACTTTGTTAATATTAATGGGTCCTCTCAACTATGTAACACGTCTGACATTTTCTGTTTTTCTGTTTTATTGTGTTGCACTGTTGGAGGAGCCTGTGACCTAAGATCTTCACTGCGAGGGGGACCCACGTTCCCATCAGCAAAAACACGTGGGTTTGCTATCCTGGCTCCAAAATGGTGGAATGAGCTCCCCATTGAAATCAGGACAGCAGAAAGCTTACACATCTTCCGGCGCAGACTGAAAACTCATCTCTTTCGACTCCACTTCGAGCGATAGAATTACTAACAAAGAATTACTAACAGAGCACTTGTATACTAATAAAGGACTGGCTTATCTAAAGCCAGTTGAGTAGCACTTGAAATGTTTTAGCTCTATGAAACCTGATGTACTTATATGATTCTGTTTTCTTCAAGGTTGTATCTTCCTGGTCGAATGTACTTCCTGTAAGTCGCTTTGGATAAAAGCGTCAGCTAAATGTAATGTAATGTAATCTTCATCATCATAACTACACTGTAGCTATGTACGTATGACCAATAAAAGCCTTGAACCTTGAATGAAGGGCTGACTCACTCAGAAATTAAACACATCTACCCTGGAAAAGTTCCAACACCTTAAATTGAGATAATACTTGAAACTCATCCTTGATCATCACAACTTCTCTAAGTCACAGCACCCGGAAATTATAGAAGAAAAAAAAATCTAGGTTGACTTTCTTCTCAGACTTTGCAAACACCAGACTCACCCAGACAGACTCAGTGAAGGCAAATGAGGCCGCTCACACCTCCGCTGTAGAAGTGATTAGGAAAAAACCTTGTTTTGATACACAGAAATGTTACTGTATCAAATACAAGTTGATATCTTTTAGCACGGTGTCGCACCTGTCCTGTGGTAGACACTTGGTCACACTTGTTTTGAGATCCATGTGCGATATTATCTTCACAGTAACGGAGCACTCAGGATTTAAAAGCATCTGTTTCCAAGAGAAATCGTTTCAAATTTGTCCAAACATGTAAACACTTGATAAAATATTCATTGATTTACATCGTGCAACAATTATTTTCATGCAGCGACACTGCCGGTTTCAAAGAGATTCGACGATGCGAGGTTTACAGACACACAACTGGAAGGTTAAATATATATATATCACGATGAAGGAGAGTCGAATATCCATGGTTAGATCATTTCTAATTTGAGGAGCTTCTGTAGCCAGGAAACACTCTAACACATATCCTTAAATGAGGTCAGTCTGTTTATGTTGTGTGAATGATGCAAAGTGCCAGAAGTGTCTTAACATCTGTGGATTTAGCACAAAGACTGAGCTGCAACGTAAACAAAGCTAACAACAAAGTGAATTAATTACAGTTATTCTCCTTAGTTATAATAAATCCTCATGTTGCTTATCTTATATAATACTCTATGCCATTTCTAAAGAATATTCTTAGGCCTACTTTTTCAGTTCTAGTTGCATACTTTAAGGGTACAATCATTATCATTCAATTATAATACGCGCAGACATACTCCTGCACTAGATGTGTACTGTTTTAAAAGTTTAAGGTTACTTTTGGTAGCATTAACTAGTGCATCAATTATGCTGTTTGCTGCCTTATCCAATTGAATTGAATTGATTTATTTAAAACAAGGGACAGTGTACATTAATCAACATATTAAAAACATGTAAAAGTACTCGAATTAGCCAAAAGGCTAGTTTTCGATATACACATATATAAGGTTCCTTATCACTGTCTTACCTTTGGGTGCATCTTGATAAATGACTTGCATTATAAATCATGCCTTACACGCTAACTACGGCCTGCATGTCTGTGCTTCCCTGGTGGCTTCCACAGGATTGTAGCTGACATCTTCGTGGATTCATCTTCTTATTACAGACACACGCATTTCCTAACATTCGGTCTATAGGCTGTAAAATGTATTATCTCTTCGATTTACACACCGCATTTCTTGCACGTCTGTCCGTCCTGGGAGAGGGATCCCTCCTCTGTTGCTCTCCCTGAGGTTTCTCCCATGTTCCCCTTTAAAACTGTGGGTTTTCTCCGGAAGTTTTTCCTTGTACGATGTGAGGGTCTAAGGAGAGAGGGTCTAAGGACAGAAGGTCTAAGGACAGAGGGTGTCGTTTTTCTCATATTGATATTCTGAACAATCTGTGCTGTTGTATTTGCTGCAAAGTGTCCCTACTGTAGGCTATTTTTATTATATGTACAGCACTTTGGCTCGACCAAAAATCGTTTATAAATGTGCTATATAAATGAAACTTGATTTGATTTGATTTGATTTGATACTGCCCCTTTATATCAAAGATCAGCAGTATGGGGCTAAATCAAGGTCAGAACGAGCCTCAACATCAGTGGAACTCACGTGTTGTTAACTACAGTGTCAAGCAAACCTTTAACATCCATCAAACATCCGTGAATGATGACAAATGTGACTTTACTTCTCACTGCAGGAACATGTGCACTTGTGTTGAATTCATGAAATATGAAATTGCTATCATTATCATCTAATTGCCCATTTTCCTTAATCCCTCGCCAAACAGCAATTATTCAAATCATGGCATGTCAAAATGTAAATATGCACAATAGGACTGTAGATTACTCCACATGCTAAAGCCACGTCCACATGGTTATTGTAACGGCCCATCCACACGGCAGTGTGCGTTTGTCATGGAGGTGATCTCTGGGCCCATAGATCTCGGTCCTCCGTTACGGGTTGTATAGCTTCATTGTGGTTGATTGTGTTCACCTGGTGCCCTGTGTTGTCCCCTCCCCCCTCACCTGTGTCTTGTTGATTGATTAGTGTGGGTATTTAGTCTCTGTTTTCCATGTCAGTGGGCAGGGGCTGTGTGTTAGATCATTGTGGTGGCTGGTGACTGTGTGCACAGGAACAGCAAGATTGAGGCTGTGTCCTGTGCTCAAGTTTAATAAATGCCCACACCGGGTTATATTTTTGGACGTTCTGCCTCTGCCTCCTTGCTTGGTCTGGGCCGCTCAATTGTCGGCTTCACAGCGTTGAAGCTTCAACGCAGCTTCCCATTCAAAGTGACGTCACGCTTTGCCGAACTGCATTGTGGTTCCGTTGCGTCGCTTTGCCTCCGTTGCTCGCTTCGAAAGTTGAGAAAAGTTCAACTTTTCAAGCTTCGACGGAAGCGTCAGCCAATCAAATCATATGCCAGTACAAGCTCTAGCCAATCAAACCGCGTGCTTGTGTGTCCGGGGCGGGAGATTCATGTGATTGGTCGCGCTCCAGACACGCCCACCGGCAAGCTTCAACGCACGCTGCCGTGTGGACGCACCATAATCGTTATAGACACTGATTCTTTGGGATACTTAGCATCCAACAGGGTTATTTTACAATGATAAACATTTTAATTGTTTTAATTAACACACTGTACTGGGGCAACGATACTTTTTCTTCATCAGAAAAACAAGAAAAAGTATGCTCCTATTTACTTTTTCTTTATTTGACAAGATAAAACAATGGTGATCTTCTACATGAGTTAATAGTTATCATGTGTGTTCCTAATGAATTTTACTTTAAAAAGAGCTGGACACATTTTAAAGTCAACTGGAGACAAACTTTCCATCGAACTCACAAAGACACCACAAGTGTATTCGCCAACACTAGTTACAGTCCTCAGTTTTGCTGACAAACTCTTAAACTAAATATATACAGTAAAGTGTCAAGGATCTCTCTACCACCCATGAATCATCTCTTAATGATGATCAATATGAAGCCTGATGTTGTTTACTTCGGTGTCTTATCAAAGACCCATGTTTCAAAACCTATTAGAACTGTCTCTATTCAATTGCAAATGTACCATGGTTTGTCATTACATTACTCCTTAGGGGATTACATCTTATGTCACTGTCACCCACTTATTGAAGGCAGTTGTTGAAGTCCAAAAACTTTTAAACAAATGTGCATACATGGAATGATTCACTTTAAGATTTTCAAAAACACAACCTGTTTTGCAAGCGTTCAAATGCCAGCAAGTTATATACATGGACATTATAATAAGCAGATACAGCAGAGCCAGGTAGAAAGGGATGAACTAGAAATAAAGTTAAACGATTTTCTTGAAATGTATAAAGTTATAAAGCTTAATTAATCTCAGCACCATCAGAACTGCTTATCATAATTCTGACCTCTAACCTGAAAACCTTTAGAAGTTTTACTTTGCAGTGCTTTTCTGGCAAGTCGATCCACCCTCAGTGCTCTTGTTTCATTTAAAGAAGTCAAGATCATATTTAAATCTTGCACCGGCTCATTTAAAGCACACAATAGAGCTCATGCTTAACTTCTCCAGCCTCAACCCGCAGCATAATGGGCCTCTTATGGTGCTCATTCCAGACAGGATTAATATTAAATACTTTGTTTTTACATTTAGCAATGCCAGAATGTTCACAGCGTCATAGACATAACGCTTGTCACCTATGGTATGAATTGTACAACTCTACATCGGGTAGCAACTCTAGGAAAGTCTATGTGTGTGGTATGTATGGACATTTGTATATTTTCCACATGTATATATATTTATAAAAAATGTGTTATTTTTATATTCTTTAACCTTTTTAATTTGTAATGCTATTTTATTTCTATTTCTAAAATATTTGTATCTATATCCATCCATCCATCTATCTATCCATCTATCTATCTATCAATCTATCCATCCATCCATCCATCCATCCATCCATCCATCCATCTATCTATCTATCTATCCATCCATCTATCCATCCATCCATCTATCCATCCATCCATCTATCCATCCATCCATCTATCAATCCATCTATCTATCTATCTATCCATCCATCCGTCCATCTATCCATCCATCTATCCATCTATCCATCTATCTATCCATCCATCCATCTATCCATCCATCCATCTATCTATCCATCTATCTATCCATTCATCCATCTATCTATCCATCCATCCATCCATCCATCTATCTATCTATCCATCCATCCATCCATCCATCTATCTATCCATCTATCCATCTATCCATCCATCCATCCATCCATCCATCCATCCATCCATCCATCCATC
>CALSBZ010010703.1:520030-530739 GCA_943591055.1 Gobionotothen gibberifrons
TCCATCCATCCATCCATCCATCCATCCATCCATCCATCCATCCATCCGTCCATCTATGTCATTCAAAATATCTGATAACGACTTATTACTGTCATTATGTTCTGTGTGAAATGTCTTGGTGACATAAACACAGACTGAACGACTGCATGAGGCTTTGATCCATTTTCTTTCAAAGCTAAATCCAAAAATGGAGGAACAACAAAATAAAGAAGCCTGAGTGTCCAAACATGTCCTCACAGTGCTGCAGGAAATACAGATAGCAACACAACACTTATTTTTAACATAGTCAATAAAGTCCTATTCAACATTTAATACAGACTAACAGGCTGTCCTTGAAAAACAACAATAGATGGTTTCCTGAATTCTGCTAGTTTGTTCTGTTTACACGTTTGTTTGGTTTACGTCAATCTTGAGGCTATATTTAAGTGTATAGCTGCAAGATTGACATTAACCTAAATATAAACAAATTGTAAAACACTGTAAAACTAAAATGTTCCGTTTTTTTTCAGTAGGAGTCGAAAGTAAAGCCTGCCAAATAGAGGTATATTTAATTTATTAAAGGCTCAAACAACACTTTCTTGAGTTTCTTAACAAGAGCAAAGAGGTCTGACATGAACACATGATTTACTGCCATTGTTTTGACTTTTTTTTGCTGATTGCTTCTCATATGTTTCAAGAGGGAGGGACGAAGTTATCAAAAAAATATGTCATTGTTACAAAAAGGGTCGATGAAAAAACTAGGAATTAAATAAGATGGTGAGAGTCACAAAAAAATGTAACAGCCAGAATTCTGAAAGAACACAAAGTAACAAGGATGTACAGTCCAAAACAGAAAGAAAAACAAACCTCAATATATATGTACAGGTCGAAGAAATATAACTGGTACCTCTCTGCTCTACAGCCACAGTCAGACTAACTTCAAAACACTTGTGGCCAGAGGTTTACATATGTTAAGCCCCTCCCCATAGGACAATCAACTATGTATACCTTTAATTACTGTTATTCTTATCATCTACAAACGTATTCAAAATGTAGTTCAAACTAATTAAACACAATGAATCAAATAGGTCAACATATTCTACATTTCTGACCACAGAAGCCTTAAACAATAACACTTTCACACTTGGAAGAAAATTGTCACCCGTGCCCATGCACTCAGTGCTTCTCAAAGTGTGGTCCGTGAGCGCCCCCTAGTGGTCCGTGAGTATATTGGTAACATTTCTTATTTGAAATAAATAAAAAAGTTTTCCGCACTCTCGTGGGAATATCTCCGCAATGGAGCGAGGTTAAGTTTCACTTTCGATTGCATGATATAGCCCAGCGCAACACCTTCGTCACACATGTTGCCACTTGTTTGTACCATTTTCAGGCGATTTGTAATCTGTTCTAGAAAAACGATGTGTTTTTTGATATTTGAGGAGTTAGGTGGTCCGCGAGTGTTTTTTTATTGGTTAAGTGGTCCTTGGTATGAAAAAGTTTGAGAAGCACTGCACTACATGGTATGCTCCAATTGAGCACAGGTGTTTCCACTGATCGAGCCTCTACTTAAGGCTGCCGTTTTCTGTTGCTCTGTTTGGACTTCACAACCTTGAACGAGAGGGTAAGCAGGTTACTTTGGCACAGCATTGTTATGTATGACTTGAAATAAAGCTGTCTTGAACAAATAATAACTTGGGTTTTATTTGACCAATGTCCAGCAAAGTTATTAATGTGTTTCCCTCAGTGTGCCTTTTACCATGCCCCTATGCCAACGGTGATGAAGGCGTCTTCTTCACAGTCATAAACCACCAATCACTGTCATTTACCGTTGATTATATTTGGATGGTGAAATTGTTAATAAATCATATTTTTTAAATGTTTCAGACTTTGATATATATAAATATTGACAATAATACATTTCCTCTTAACCTGAATGCAAACAATGTTAACCCATTCATTCCCACACGCACACAATTCCAGCCCCAAACGCTGCTGCTTACGCTGCGGACAATCTTGCACTACGGCGGGATCCGGAGTCAAGGATGATCCTGTAGCTGCAGTCCTGTGTCCTGGATCGCAAGCCTGGATCTTGAGTCGTGGCTGTTGCTGTGGTCCTGGATCATAAGTCCTAGATGGATGTCCTCGTGGATTCATCTTCTATTATACACACATGCATTTCCAAACATTTGGACTACCTATGTTGCAAATGTATTATCTTTTTAATTTACACACGGCATCTATTGCACGTCTGTCCGTCCTGGGAGAGGGATCCCTCCTCTGTTGCTCTCCCTGAGGTTTCTCCCATGTTCCCCTTTAAACTGTGGGTTTTCTCTGGAAGTTTTTCCTTGTACGATGTGAGGGTCTAAGGACAGAGGGTCTAAGGACAGAGGGTGTCGTGTTGTCATACTGATATTCTGTACAAACTGTGAAGACCACTGAGACAAATGTAACATTTGTGATATTGGGCTATATAAATAAACATTGATTGATGATTGATTGATTGAACTTCTCTAAGTCACAGCACCCGGAAATTATAGGAAAAAAAAAATCTAGGTTGACTTTCTTCTCAGACTTTGCAAACACCAGACTCACCCAGACAGACTCAGTGAACATTGATAAACATTGATTGATTAATGTACATTCCCAAAGATATTGAAGTGACTGTTATTTTGTATATATTGATTGTTGTTGTCTGTTTGTGTATATATAGGATGTACATATTTTATACATATTTGTTTTATTGTATTTTTGTATTCGGGATTGTTGGAAACGTTATTTCGATCTCTGTACACACAAACTGAAAGATTTACTTTTGACTTTTGATTATTGGATCATACTTTTTTAGGGATTTGACAAATGCCTCAAAATCTCAAGGAACATCTTACTGGCATATAGCATCTCTACTCTTTTTGAGACTAATGTATGTTTATGCATGGTCCTTATAGACATATAATAATGATAATAATACCAAAGATGCCGTGCAATTGATAAAATCTGGACTATTTTGGTTTCAGCCATTGACTTCTATCCTATGAAACCACTTACAATCAGAATATACTAAACTGTGCTGCAATGTTATGTATTCTTCTGATTGTCATTTGGATAGTATTCTCCACTGTGCTACTCGAGTGGCCTAATTGAACGTATTCAATTGACAATTAATTGGCAGGATGACATTAGCATACTGGAACGCATCTAAGTCACACTTGCCAGTTGCAGGCGAGTGAAGAGTTGAAACTAAAATAGAAAGTGAAAACACAGCTCTGCACCTACGGAGGTGTTAATAGAAAATATCCAGTAGGTGGATGAGAGTGAGCAACAGCAACATAGATCACAGTGTAGGTTTCAAAATGGGATTCACTAAATGAATGAGGAAGGAGGTATAATGAAATGTATAAACACACATGCACGCTTACCTGCTCAGCCACAATGCAGAAGTTGTTGCTTTAATGCTGTTAACTAATTAGCTGGCATTGCAGACAAGTCATTATTGATCCCTGTCTTCCCTCTTTAATTTTTTATTCTGTTAGTTTATATGTATGTTTTAAAAAAGGCCAGAAATATGATTCTCAGTGCTTTTGCAAAATCACAATGGGAAAAATGTCACCTAAAGGGCTAAGAAACCATCTTTTGTGCTTTTATTTTCTGTTGTTGAGCCATACATTGAAGCTAATTGGACAACCGGCTGCTGAGTCGGTGCAACACTAATATGACTGGCGGATCATTGGTTAAAATCTCTACTTGGGGAAAATCCTGCTGGAGTGAATGTGAAGCATTCATCCTTCTTCCGTAAATGCCATTAGAGAAACGTTGTGCTACAGAACATTGGATTGGTCCGCTGGAGTCGCCCAACGGTCATCAGCTCAGCGAATGGAGCGTTAAGTGGACCACCAAGGCTGTGATGCCCTGTGCTAAAATAACACTCACTTACAAGGGGAAATGAAATATGACTCTTAGACCTTGTTAACAGCAAGAGTCATATGTTAGGTCTGTGGGGCTGCACTTAGACACAAAGCATGCCAACATCAGCGCTGCTCTAATAAGCTCACAATCGTGTTAAAAAACGACCAGTATAAGTGTAAATGTTTTGTAAAGTGTATATGTTTTGTTTTGAAATAACTGCCATGTGTGAAATAAACACCTGTCAATTAGCTCAAAGTACAGTTTTGTCATGAGGGGAATGTCATGAGTTTTGCAGGTATTTAGTCATAAAACCAAGGTATTGGACACATTGAAATGTTGATGGTGTTAGATAAAAGGTCAGGGGATTATCAGAGTAATCACTGTTATCCTGGGGGGGAGATTAATGTCTGCAACTAATGTCAAGGCAGTTCATCAAGTAGTTGATACATTTGAGGGGAAATGTATAAATGGCAACCATGGTGGAGTTAGAGGGATGTCAGGAGATCAATAACATACTTGGTCCTTATCCTCTGGGGAACATGACTATCATGATGTCAACTTATTAAATAGTTGTTGAAACATTACACTGAAGTACCAAATGTCCTTCTCATGGCGGCTTTAGAGGAAAAGTCAGGATATGAGCGAATTCACTAGGATTCATCCTCTGGGGACCATGATTTTCCTCTTCAAATTACTTTGCAAACCTTCCAAAAAGTAACCCATCCCTCAAGGAACGAGTTACCAAACAATCCTTGGAAACTTAAAAAAATTCCTTAATCTTTGCTTTTCATCTGCCATTAAAATGTAATTAAAATGCACCTGGTAAATAAGTGAATGTATCTTATCTTCAAAAGTTCAAACATTTCAGTAAAGACTTGAAATGCCAACGTTGAGGAACAATTCACGGCGTCACTGACATCATTAGGTCTAATCCACTGGGGAACATGAATGTCATACAAAAATGAAATAGTTGTCTACACTCAAGAACAAAATGTCCTTTTACTTATTACAGAGGCAATGGAGGATAAGTCCGGAGACCACCAAAGTCACATGGAGTTATCATCTGGGGACCATGACTAGTAAAAACTTCTGTTTTTAATGTTAACTAGTTGCCAGTGTAAGAGGAACAAGACAGAAAGTCACTGACATTATTAGATTTAATCCTCTGGGGAGCATGCATGTCAGTACACAATTTAGTAGCAATCCTTGCAGGATAATGAGATTTCCAAGTCTGAACCAAAGCGGAAGATTTCTTGATTAACACCTTTCATTGTGTTGAAATGAACTCACCAGAGTTTTAAATGTAATGGTTACATGAAATCCATGTAAGATCACTCCTAATAGGGAAATATCTGGTAGAACAGCGGTTCCCAACCTTTTTCAACTCAGGGCCCACTTAAGAATCACATTTTTTTTTCGCGGCCCACATTCAACCATAAACAATACGGTGGCTAAATAAAGTTCTGATTGGTCAATTCAGAACATGTGACACGTTGTTAATCCAGTAGAACAGACTGCTGTCAAGGACTGTACTGACCGTTGCTAAGGAGGATCAAGAAAGAGAATGGAAAAGAGGTTAAAATAAAAATAAATCTTAATAATGAAAATGTTTCCACACAAATCTGAATGTTTTGCAAATTATTTGGCGGCAAATATTGAATTTACATTTACACCCTTTAATATTTTACTGTGGCTTTTAGATGAAGACCGCACACAGTTAATGAATACAACTATTCTTCTGGCTAAAATACATATTTTTAAAAGTCAATCAAGGAGTAATCTTAATTTAAGGTGTTTGAAGAGTAGATTTAAAATAGTAATTATTGCCACAAAAAATCAAAGGGTGGCTCAACACGCCATGACATGGGAAATAACAAGCTCTAACGAAGAGTGGGATTAAAGGAACAATACATATGCTTGCCATGTTGTGTTTTTGGTGGTATTTGGTGGCCTATTTTTGTTTGTGAAATAATGTTATTGTTATGTCCATGTGTGTGTGTTTAGCCTGTAGATTTAATTATTTTATTTTATTATTTAATTTAATTATAGAGCGGCCCACTTGCAATGCCTTTGCGGACCACTAGGGGGCCGCGGCCCACAGGTTGGGAAGCACTGTGATAAAATATGTTTTCTGTCACATTTTAAGAATAATTTTTGAAGGAAAATTCGAAATGTCCTGCAACAACTTTTTGTCAAGGTCTCTGCAATGTAAGTGAAATAAATCCAGACTTTGATAATGATATTCATTGAAATATTTGGAGGCGTTGTACTGTCTTTTATATGGTAAGTCATCTGGTCTATTGTTCCGCGGTGGATATGGTAATGCATGTCTAAAGTAATATTCTTTGCATATTAGGGGGCGCTGATTAAAGTAGATAACTGATGGAAAGTTACAAGCGAAGACTCCCACACATGTTGTGCTTTCAAGACAGAGACTTGATGATACATTTTAATTTCCAATTCAGCAATTCATAAACGAACGATAAACACATCTTTAAATTAACCACTGGATGTTGGTTGTGGTTGTTTTCAAATCACTTATAAGTCCTGATTGCTGCACTTATGCACCACACACACACATCAGCACACACACACACAAACAGATGCTCCTACGTGCTCACAGAGGGATCAGACCACCTCATTCAGATGATTTATTCGCTGCCGCAGTGGAATTGTGCCTTGATTGTCTTGGCTGATCAACTTGACAGACAGTAATGAAATGAATGACAGAAGGTATTGCAGCATAGAGCTCAGCCTCATCACACAACTATAGAGCCCCGGGAAATATAGGGATGGAATTCATTATCGACTAACTAATGAGGCTTAAAAGTCTCGCATAAAAAACTCTGCAAAGTAGCGTGCCCTTTTACACCATTTGTTCGGACATGTGCATCGCTGCCTCTCAAAGTTACTCATTCTTTATCGTGGATTCAGACATTTCTTCATAAACCCTCTGATATAGACAATCTCCCATAATGTGGCGACGCACTACAAGGCTGAAAACTCTCATATCCGCTGCCATCGATCAGACTCTTTGGTTTGGGAAGTCTAGTTGACAGCAGCATCCTGGTGACTCAATGGTCTCTAAGGCACGATACAAATAAGCAGATACATTTTCCCAATCAATTCATTTGTGTAGTCTGTTAAAAATATAACTTAATAATATACAAAAAAGGCTATCATCAATCATGAAATTCCAAAGTTAAATTGTCAAATGTCTTGATTTGTTCCAACAACAGTCTCAAACCCTAATATATTTAAATTACACAGATATAAAAATTAAAAAAACAGATAATCCTCATATTGGTAAAGTTGCAAACGGAGATCAGAATTGTTTCTGTTGCTTATAAATTGGGCTTCATTATTTAAGACATATATTTAAAAAATGATCACTTTTTTCTCATGTTTCTTGTGCGTCTTTGCAGTGAGCTGTTTTATAATTTTTTCACATCCCTTTTATTTGTAGCCTATTGGTTGAGCACTTCCAGCAATTGTCACATGGGTGTGTTTTGTATATGTAGGTCACCTGTTGCATGGCCTTTGACAGGTAGCATTGTACTAGAGATCGTACCATGTGTAATGAACACAAGCAGTTTGAGACAGAGGAGCTGTAAGTGATGAAGAACGGCTGGAGCTTCGATGGCGGATTCCAACCGTCTGCATTGACTCTCCTGACATTTAGGCTAACAGACAGAGACAGTGAGCAAACACTATTCCTCACTGCTGCACCAGAGGGTGATGAAGTGTGCACAAACTCTTTGAGGAAGACACCGACTACCGGCAAAAAAGCTGAACTGACTACTGGATTGCACGTCATTGAGAAAGTAAAAACGGCTGTAATCAAAAGTTAGTCGGAGTCATATCATGGTTTTAACCAAGAGGCCAAATGAGTCATATTTTGAAATCCTCCTCCAATTATTCCACAAAGGGATGGGTATCGTTTGGATTTTATCAATACCGCTACTGCTTATCGATATCGAATTCAATACTTTAATCAAAAATTCATTATAAAAAAGGGAAGACATTACATGAAAAGATGCAAAAATATCCAATAAGAGCTATTTATTGATGTTTTTTTCCAAAATAACTGACTTACTATAGTCTTCGAGCTTCTCAGATGCAAAACAACATTAAAAGAACAAAGATTTGGGATCACAAACTAAATAAATGTGTCATTTAACAATTCACGTTTTTTTGTTGTTGTTTTTTTTAAATGGCTGTTGATGTTCCCTTGGAGAAGTCACGATCCCTTTTCACTGATTGCACGTCATGTGGACAACCCTCTTCCAGCGCTGAGGAGGCCTGATTCCCACTCCAAATATCTGTTATTCCCTCAATATCTCATTCATAGCATATCTCCGGGAGGAAGGACCCAAATAAGTTCGAGGTGTTTCTGTAGATTCACGATGTGCAGTCATATCCAATAACTTCAAAGAGCTCATCTTGATATTAGTTAAAGCAGTTTAATTGGACTGTGAAATGACTGGGGAGACAGAGACACCTAGTGGTCGGTTTTAGCAATTACATCTAGAACAGTGTACACACTTAATGTTCCTTTTAATTAACATATTGTACATCCAATGCAGATAATGAATGTTTACTATCTCCCTATAGAGTTCATTAGACTAAACTACATACTTGCAACCTATTTTTGTAATAATAATTGAACGCTTTAAAGCTGGAATGAAAGGAAAACACTATTAAATGAGCGTTCATATTGTCGCAGACTGCATACCTTTTTTTGACAAATGTGTGAAAGTGGCAGCCTGAGCAGAAATCAAACCAATTTAAAATCTGTCAAAGAGTTTTAGAAGTTCACTCCAATCTGTGTCATTAGAGAGGAAGCAGAGGACAGATAGGAAATAACAGAGAAAGAGAGAGGGGACAGAGACAGAGTAAACAAGGCCATCGGGGAAATAAGTCCAGTCGTTTCCATGTGTGTGTTCCTCTGAGCCGCGGTTTAACAAGCTGCACATGAAGACATGAAGACGTGTGTGTGTGTGTGTGTGTGGAGTTCCTCTTAATCATATCCGTGAATGTTCAGCAGGAAACCGAGCGGGAGGAGAAATGTGTTAATTGAGATCTTGATCCTCCAGAGGTGTCTGCTATGACTTCAAACTCTTCATTTATTTTTCTTCACATATTTTATACACGCCGAGTCGGGCCCGGCTCCAGGGCACGATTTAATGAGGTTTGTGCATTGTTGTTATTTGTGAAAGCCTCCAAACCTCCAGCATGTTTAAAGAATGATCTGCACAATATTCAGACGGAACAATTTAGATTTCACCTGAATTCATTATTTAAATGTTGAGTGGTAGTCTCACAGCGATAACATTCGCAAAGTTTTGGACACAGTTTTCTAGACTAATCAGATAAAGGAACTTTTTAATTGGTGGCATCAAATTGAAGCAAATGTTTTAGTGATGTCCTAAGGCTTATTTAATGGGCTAATCGTTACCTTTTCTCTTCTTGAGTCTTGTATATCATTTCTATTGCATACCTGTTAGTTGCAAATCACACATAGTGCATGTCTATGGTCAACAAATGTATTTATTTCACATCATTTTGAGCTATTCTGATTTGTTATTGTCAATGCTACTGTGTGTGATTTTAATCTGTGTTTAGTTGTTAGTGTTTTTTTGGTATTTTTGTCATGCCTTGATACAGTAAGCCCATTTTTTGTAATCTCCCTAGCATGAATCAGTTTAATTCATCCATTTGTTGCTGTACGCGTTTCCTTTTAAACCTATTTTGTTGTTTCAAGACTAGATGACAGGACATAAAGACAATACATATATTACATTTTTTTGTCATCACAAGTCAGTTAAGGCTATGTCACGGTAAAAGGCTACCCTCCCTTTGTTTTAAAAGTCAATAATTAAAGAAGTCTTTGTTCTGCAAACTTCTATCCTTATCGGTTAATCTGAGCCGTGTGAGAATGTGTAAAGATTTTGTTAAAAGGTCCCATGTCATGCTTTTCCGGTTATTACCCGAACCATGTGACGTAACGACGACCCCTCAGTGGATTGGTCAAAATGGACCAATCCGCGGACTTCCTCACAGACACAGGGGCCGTTTCTCAATCTCAAGGATACTGGCTTCCAAGCCAATATTTCAAGGATGCTACGTCATCGAGTGCCGCCGAAGGACTGTTCCAATCTCCAGCATACTTGGAATTCCACTGAGGCCGCGTCCTTGGTTTGGGGGAAATTTCGAGGCTGCACATGGGTAGACTTCGCGTCCTTAAAATCCCCACAATGCTTTGCGCACGGACCAATTTCAAAAACCCTTGCGGAGAATGGCTGAACCGAAGCAGCACACATTTAAATGTAAGTATGTAGTGGCGTAGAACATGTGTTGGCAAATATGTGAATTTGTTACATTTGTTATCACCAAACATGTGTTCCGTGAAAGTAAAGCAAGTTCATAATTAGATAGACATCGTGAGGTATTTATTTTCGGTACAGTTTATGTTGAAACCGTTAAAGAGAGTGGCACACTTGTTAGCCTGTTCCATTCTTCTTCGTTTTCTGAAGCCGTGGCTTGGAAGCATACTTGCTTCGTTTCTGAAGGAAGTGACTTGGAAGTACGCGACTACCAAGCCAGCATCCTCGCGATTGAGAAACACCCTCAATCTTTTCTCAGCTGCAGCTCCGCCCTTTTCTCCTCCCTGAGACGGCGGGACGCGGGGAGGCTGTGAGTCGGTGTGTGAGCACACACACAAACTCCCAGCCAGGCTGCGGGTGAGTGTTCGGGCTGGGTTTCGCTGTGTCTCGCTGTCTCGCAGACGGCCACTGTGTTCACAGGGGGGGGGGGGGGGGGGGGGG